>JAFIRS010001057.1:0-450252 GCA_018342105.1 Gonioctena quinquepunctata
GCCGGCCCAATTTCTCTCGGGTCCGAGAGGAAATTGTTAATCTGGAAATCTTTTGAGGCGCAGTGAATTGTTGATGATGACTGCACCTGGTTATCCGGAAAATTCCTTATCATACAATTAGAAATTCCGTCACAACCAGGCGCTTTTTTGGGATTTAATCATTTGATATGCGCCCTAAGTTCATCCAACGAAGCTGGACGAATGACATCACGATCAGGTTCTCTTAGAGTGCGGGGAACCCGATTTAGCAAAGATCACGATCCAGATCATCGTCGGGATGCTCATTTAAGTTGTCTTTCCATCGAGTCAGAAAGCTTTAGCTTTGGGCTCGGAACCATTATAATTCTGATGACAATTCTCAACACGTGATTTATGGCTATATTAGAACAAATGTTATAAGTGTCATTTTCATTATTTATGAGATTTTAAAATCTTAAAATATCTGAATAAAATTAGTTATCTCCGCCGCTGATGCTCACAAGATTTCGCCGCAAGACTTTTTTATGCTTCTGTAATTGATATTGGGAAAACTATACCATCACATTAGTAGCTCTTCATGTGTTGTCTTGAGAGGAAAATGAAAATTATCCATATCACTGTTATGTAAATAAATATTCCAGTGGTGCTGGTCGCGCGTTTAGGGTCAAACACAAGATTAAATGGTTATTAAATTTTCTATGGAAACTTCTCATCGAAGAGGTTTTTCACTTGAATTAATTCAATGGATTCAATATACAGTGTGTCCGTAAAGTATGGAACAAATTCATTTTTAGCTAAACAGGTCATTTTAAGAAATAATCCTGAAACACGTCGATTTTGGATGTTAATTTACCGTATTTTAAAATAATAATCTAATATACAGGGTGAATTACGTTCGAGTAATGACGTCACCGTCATTTTTTTTCAAATGGAACACCCCCATTTTGTCTCAATTTTCGGATTACTCTAGCTGAGCTGATTCCAAAAATGTATCACATGTTGATTCAATTGGTACAGGGTGGACAAAAAATACAATAGTTTTGTGTGTGTCATAAAGTAACGCGTAACATTCTTCATTAGGTAAATTAACAATATTATCAAAAACACCTATTGTCTAGCGGACAGAATATGCTGGAATACATGACTTTATAAATGTTCGAACTGCAGCCCTTGCTGTATTTGACAGTAACCCAAACGGTGTACAAATTCTTGTTGAATCTTGTGTATGGTTTCTTGCGTAATATTGTTTTATTTCTGTTCGAATTTTCTCTTGTACATCTGCAAAATTTGCTGGTTTCGTTTTATAAATAACAGTCTTCAGATGGCTCCCACAAAAAAATAATCCAAAGGTTTAAATCTGGTGACCTGCGCCATTCAGTGGGTCCACGTCTACAAATCCACCTGTTCGGAAAAAATTTCATCTAGGTACCTTCTAACATCTACAGCATAATGTGGAGGTGCACCATTATGTTGAAACCATAAACTTTCATCAAAACCTCCAGGATTACGTCTGCTGGGAAACAAATTACGTAAAGTAGGTATGAGATACCCCTTAAAAACTCAAGGTACGTTGCCCGTTTAAATTACCTTCGAAAAGTAGGGTCCGAGGATTCGATTTCGTACAATTCCAGCCCATACATTTACCTTTTGAGGGTATTGTGTATGATGCTCCACGCATCCAGTGGGGGTTTTCTTTTGCCCAGTATCTACAATTCTGACGGTTAACCTCACCATTTAACATGAAAGTGGACTCATCAGAAAAAATAATGTTTTGTATCAAGAGAGGGTCTCGGTGACATTTATCCATCATTTCTTCGCAAAATTGGAGTCTTCTATCGGGATCATCTTCGTTTAATTCTTGCACAAGTTTGATTTTATAAGGATGCCATTTTTCAAGCTTCAATAGTTTGTGTACCGTTGTTTTGCTAACACCGATATAGCGACTAACTTTACGAACAGAAGTGTGCGACCTGATTCGCGTACATTTTCAACATTACCAATTTCTCGAAATTTCGTTTAAATCTTACTGACTGTCGAACGCGTTATAGGTCTTTCTGGATATTTATCATTAAACAAATTGCACACTTCCATCTGAGTTCGCGATCTGTCTCCATACCCAATCATCATAAGTATTTCAATTCTTTGTTTTACACTTAACTCCATTTCTACTTCCAATTAAATCTAAGCAATCATTCGAATTTTCACGAATACCAAAAATATTGTAGTACTAAACTGTCACTGAACATCAATAAATTACTAAACAAATAATGACATTTCCCAAAAAAGTAGAAGACTATGTTTTTATAAAATAGATAGAAATATTTTTGTCATATTCTGTCTGCTAGACTAAAAGTACCAAACATGTTTGGAAACAGCTAATTTTATTACTCTAAACATGTATAAACTTGGGTGTTACATTTAAACCAATTGCCGCTAGACAATAAGTATTTTTTGATAATATTGTTAATTTACCTAATAAAGAATGTTACGCGTTACTTTATGAGCACACACAAAACTATTGTATTTTTGTCCACCCTGTACCAATTGGAATCAACATGTGATACATTTTTGGAATCAGCTCAGCTAGATTAATCCGAAAATTGAGACAAAATGGGGGTGTTCCATTTAAAAAAAATGACGGTGACGTCATTACTCGAACGTAATTCACCCTGTATATTAGATTATTATTTTAAAATACGTTAAATTAACATCAAAAATCGACCTGTTTCAGGATTATTTCTTAAAATGACCTGTTTACCTAAAAATGAATTTGTTCCATACTTTACGGACACACTGTATGTAAAAAATGAATATTTTGAATTGTAAATCACTACCGACCAAATTTGAAGTCCCGTTATGGACGGCACTGGGAGCTTTCACGTATGTTCAACCTTTCTTTGCTGATCCTTCGTTCTGCGATAACTACATAATGCATCCAAACATGATTGATTGCTGCGGAAGAGGATTTAATCGGTGATCTCTCACATACGCCATCTAAAGGTGAAAATATTATATATTCAACGGGCCATAGGGGTTGAGGCTAAATCTATCATCTTTTATTTGTTGTTTTTATTAGATATTTGGAACATAAAAGGTTATCGCCACATATAATCAAAGTTTAATCTTCCAATAATAATAATATTTATTTTCCACTAAGACACAAGAACATATGTATAGGAATAGTCACACAGAGAGAGGTAATCTGTACTCCGATAGGTTACTGCGTTCACCTGATTACTTTAACTTGAATAGAAAAACTTTACAATTCGTGAGTAATCATATTCGAGATTATTCCCAAATAAAATGATAAGTGAATTTGAATCTTTCCGTATTCACAATCTCCGAAGAAAGAAACCGAATTGAGTTTGAAGTTTTTGTTTGAATAAAAAAAAAATTATATCAATTCATTTGAGAGAACACGTATCAAGAAGAAAGCGAGAATGAAAAAAATATAGACTGATACAGTCCACTAATTTTGCCAACTATGTGAGTATCTATTTCAGCATTGTGCGACATAAAACTGTACGACTCGAAAGAACCCACGATCTACAACAAATACTGTAGCATCTGTAATAAAATTAATACTTCGACAAGTTGTTACTTACCAACCAATCATTGTCCAATGAAATTAATTGGTACCTACTTTTATGAACACTTCGCGCGACAACGTTTTTGAAACCAAATAATTCAAAAAAAAAAAAAATTAATCATTGTCAGCGATAACTTAAACTTATTTTATACGTTTTAGTACACGGCTTAGATAAAAGCTTGTCTGTAAAATAGTTATTTATGTACCAAGGACGAAAAACTGGCTATTATAGTCTGCAAATTGATAGCAGAGGCTAGCAAGCAGGCGAGACAATAGACAGTTTTTCGCCGAGGTGCATATCACATTTTTTCGTCGGCTTCTTCATACCTTTATGAAAGTAAGCACTCACCTGTTTGCTGGCCTCGGCTCGGCTACGTCCCACTCTTCGAACTGCAGACTCGATCATAATTTTAATGAATTTAAACAAAATGGTATTCTGATTTGAAGTGTAATAACTCTCTATTTTAATTAAACTACAAAATTAAATTAATCTCGAAGATGAATATTGAACGTACAGGTTATGCAATTATTGATATTGAGTCCTGCTGTCGAAGAAGATGCAAGAGACAGGTTTTGATTTTGGGTACTTGTTGATGCAACTTCAGATGCAGGTGCTCCAGCAGCACTATTTCCAAAACTTCTCTCTTGGAATGCTTTACCGTTAAATGATTTTTGATACGTTTATTTTATTGGGAATGAAATCCTCAATGTATCCCTCGGCGACTGTTGAGGATTTACATCCTCCGTGCTGTTTTAATGACAGAATATCTGCGCCGGTATTGACCAAAAGTGCTGCAGATGTGCGCCGATAACAATGCCCGGTGTACTCTAGTTCGTTTGTCAATTTTAAGTATTTTGCTATCAAGCTAGGTATCTTCGCAAATTTATGCACAACAATCACTTGCCCTGTACACTTTCCTAATTTATAATTGACGAAAAATATATTATGATTACAAGGCTTGGGTCTTAAGTTGGCGTATTGTCGAAATATTTCTTAAGGATTCACTCCGTCGCAAAGTTTTTCTGTAACTGTAACTTTATTTTTTGAGTCTGGAATGTATTACAAGCATGTCGCCTTGATCAACAATATATTTGGTCGTTATTTTACGTAGTTCGTCTCTTCGACAAGCCCCAGCAATTCCAATAATTAAACAGAGCTGTAATAATATAACAATAAATACATCAGCAAAATAAATTAAAACATTTTACGCTTTGTTTTTTCAAAAATGCAATAAAGTTCGGAAATTTTGATATGTTACCGTTTTTCTTAATGGCTAATGTGGATTTTAGCATAGAGTATATTGACCATAGCGTTGATGACCTATAATTATTGCCAGCTTCACTAGAAAAATAGGTCAGAAGAACATTCTCTGAGAGATTCTCGACATTATGTTTCTGACGCCAGTTCTTGAATGTGTTGTATTGTTTTTCGTATAAAATTCGTGATTTCTGGGGGAGTAAATCCAATGTGGCTGTAGTTGCCAATTCCCACAGCTCCGGAGGAGTGTTACTGATATACATAACGCTATCACTATACATTCTTGATTATTATGAATACTAATATTCACACGTAAAATCTAGCGGATTTTGTAAATAATTAATTTGACAACAGCAAATGACAGTTATTGTCACAGGCACCTATATTTTTATTAATTCGTGGATTTACGAAAATGACTCAATTGCCGCTCTCGTACCGTGCCGTATCATAGTGACCACAGCGCACGAAAAGAGTTTGCGGACGAAAAGTGTCTGCAGACGAAAAATACTCGATTTTTCATTCGCAAATTAGTACGTAAAATGTCATTTTTTGTAGAGGTCGACGAAAAAAAAGTTTTTCATTACTTATTTCTGACTGTGGCTCAGATGAATATAGCAGTGGTGCTAATATGAGGTAACAGAGTTTATAGTAACGCATGACAATCAGTTGAACGGGTATTACCTGGGGATAGACGAAAAAATTATATTTTATATAGAACTTCTGACAGTTCAATTCACTCTCTCTTCGAAATGATGAACTGCTGAAATAATTATACAATTGTAATAATTTTATTATATATCTTCCAATGTATCTAGGTGGAAGAAAACTACAGAGAAAGAGTATTTTATGTTTTTTGCCAGATCTGAGATAATGATAGGAGTTTTAGAAGTAATGATACTATCGATTAAATGAATGAACCACTGGCGTACTTTTTTATAAGAATTCTTATTGGCCTTTTTTTCATTTTGGCTCTAAAATTATAATGTTGATTTATATATATATATATATATATATATATATATATATATATATATATATACATATATATATATATATAGAATCTTGCTTCACATGCGTGATCTACTTTCTCTCCAACATCTTCCACGTTATTTAATTAAAATCGGTGGGAACTTTATACCGCCTAACATGTGTTATGAAAATAATTAACTTAATTTTGTGTCACTTGTAGCTTTATCTGCAGCCAAAACAAGGTTTGTAAAATTATATTAGCTATTTTATTCACTTACAATATTCAACTCTTGCGGGCTGATGTTGAGGTTATATATAACCTTCGATAATCTTGTGGATAAAACGCATGTCTCCGTTGTTGCTCGTTTTAAACTCTCACATACTGGTGAAGGTGAATCTTTCGGCGTTTTCGTAAACGTGATTGTGAATCGTATAACCAATACTAACGATTGAGACATATGAGAGGCGTATTTTTTTCTGATTGTTCTATGAGAAAACACTAACCTCAAATGTGAAAAGTTACCATATGAAATCGGGAGTATTTAGCGAAATAATTTTGACAGGACTCTACTTCTTGAAAAAAACAATGATATATCCGTTGTTTTTCATCATATAGTCATTTTATAAAACATTTAAACATTATGTCGCAATTATTTCTAATTCGTTTTGTGTGTCAAATGAAAATAATAAAAATTAAGTGTTATCAAATAACATTAGAATGAACATGAATAAATCTCGAATAAAAGTAGTATAGAGGGAAAACAAATAATGGATCAATTGAAAAATGTGTGTGTATTTAATCCGTTTTTCTCTACATATTATAAATATTAGAAGAAATATCTCCAAATAGAAGTATAGACACAGCGTATTTGTTGAATTGAATAGACATATATTTCAATTTCAAACTGAATGTATATTTGGATATACCAAAAGAATTTTCCATTTAAAACTTGAGAATATGGAGAAATAAAATTTGAGAATTATCTACAATGGACAAGAGATTGTCAACCTTCATTTCTTACAAATACAAATTACAATCACCTTGATTATATTTTTCAAAAAAAAACATAACAGGGCATCTGTCGGACTTTTAAAAGATCATACAAAGTATTGTTGCCGATCTATATATTTTTTGCATGGTACAAAATTATGTGGTTGGGCCCATGAAAAGGAATGAACTTTTGCCTCTAAATAATTCATAGAATATTTCATTCATAAATCATTAATAGAAGAAAAAATTATCATTTCTCAATCAAAATCTCCAATTATATAAAGTTCGCAAATTATTCTCTCATACAATCAATAATTTGATTACTACTAAAACTACAATCTTCCCTAAAATCGAAAAAAAAATCCATGAAATACTCTGTTTTTACATTTACGCACATTGAAAGATAAATAATTAAATTTTTAGAAATTTATAACTAATTCGGCAGTTCATTATTTCAAAGAGAGAGTGAATTGAACTGTCTGTAATTCTATGGAAAATATCAAGGTTTCGTCTATTCAATATAATAACCATTCAACCGAATGTCATGCATTACATGTAGACTCCACTACTTCAAATTAGCATCTCAATTTTTCATCACATCTATATTTATCCGAACCGCAGTCAGATAAATCGGTCCTCTATTCATACGATCTCCTTCAGGAACATTCGGTGGCTGGGAAGCCAACAAATATGTCTCTGTTAGTCTTTCTCTCTCGTCGGAGTATTTCCAACTATCATCAATCATGAGTTATCAGGACGAACCAAAAAGTACATCATTAGTTTTATATCAGTAGTAGCTACTCATCGGACATTAGTACTAGGGGAACTCGAAACGGACGGAAAGGCTCATATTTCACAGAAAATCATCTTGGAAAAAAGCCGGATTGAAAAACTATCCTCGTGATGGCAGAAGTTACGGCTAGAAAAACACCGCGGGGCCTACAAAGAAGTGTGTGATGGATTTGTTTTGATTCGGAAGGTATGGTTATCGGGACATAACTATTCAGCTGTTCTAGTGTTTAATGGTAATTTTATCCTCTTGAAAATCTATGATGCAATTTTTTCATATGGAATTCGTGAATTATTCTGAATCGACAGGATAATGTCATATAAAAATGAACAATAATTTGTTATTTACGTCCCTGTATCAAAACCCGGGAAAGTCTCATTGTGGTTTTGTTGTTTCCTCTTGACTGGCATCGAACATTTAAGTGACATACCGGTTTATTATTTGTTGTATGTGTAATAATTTCTTCATTTTACAACTTATTTTGCAAATACCCAAATATACAGTGCTAGTCAAAAGTCCCCTCCCCCCCTCGTATCTTTTGAACGGGTATACTTATAATAATGAAATTTGGAGGGTGGAAATAAACGGATGTAGGCTTCTCAACTGGTCATAACAGGTGACGCAATAGTCATAAATGACGTCACAAGGCCACTGTGACCAATAATTTTAAATGGGACCCTATGGCAAGTGACAGCTCGTTTGAAAGGTATTGAAAATACCTATCCAGTCATACCAATTTTGTTTGGGTTTCGGCTGATTTTGATTGATAAATTGAAGAAATACGAAAATTATAGTTTTGTATTTAATTAATAAAGATTTAAGAACCAGTTCTTATAATAAGTGTTCAAAATGTGCCCCATCTACTTCCTGGCAGTAATGCATCCTATTGCTAAACTCTTGTCGTACTCGTCCCAGTGTGTCAGCGGAAATTGCCCTACATTCTTCAACAATTCGTTGTTTCAGAATGGCAATACTGTCAGGTGCTGTAGCGTAAACCTTAGATTTCAAGTACCCCCATAGAAAAAATCTAATGGTGTAAGGTCCGGTGACCGAGCTGGCCATTCGATCGAACCTCGTCGTCCAATCCATCTACCACGATATTCTTCATCTAGGTAACGTCTTACTGCACCGTAATAGTATGCAGGAGCACCATCTTGTTGAAACGTTATTTCCAAGTTGTCGAATTCATCTGGATTATCTTCTAGAATTTCAAGAATTAACGCCTCAATATCATTTTGTAACATCTCCAGATACAATTCACCGGTTAAGTTAGCATTGAGAAAAAAGAGGCCCAACTATGTGGTTTCCCAAAATACCTTCCCAAACATTTACTTTTTCTGAAATTGAGTATGTTTTTTCACGAAAGATGTGAGGATTTGTGTCACTCCAATACCTCACATTTTGAGTGTTAACATTTCCATTGAGAAAGAAAGTACTTTCGTCACTAAAACAAATTGTCTGTATGTAGCCTGGTTGTTGGTTCATTTTATTGGACATAGTTTCACAGAATTCTAGTCTTCGGTCGGGGTCATCATCTGAAAGTTGGTGCACCATTTTAATTTGTATGGATGAAATTTGTTTTAGCCAACACCCTATGTACTGTCCTTTGACTGACTTCACAGATAGACGCAACTTGGGCTGTGGAAGAGTAGGGTTTACTACCATTTCTCCAATTATGTCAATTTTTGTCATCACTAATTGTTGGTCGACCAGATCGTTTGGCATCTTGAACACTACCTGATGCTTCAAACTTCCGAAGAAGCTCCCTCAAATAAACCCTCGATATAGGGCGATCGGGGTACCTCTCATTAAACAGTCGTTCCGCTGCATGGAAATTGTTTCTACATTCACCAATTATTAAGATTGCTGCTACTTTGTCGGCTACAGTACGTACCATTTTGCCTATGTAAACACTTAAACGTCTCGTTAAACAATAGCTTAGGTAAATTTTCAAGGTATAAACACTTTTGACAAGTAGAGAATTCAAAAACGTCAACCTTTTGACAATTAACCAGAGGCGTACTTTAAAATCTTTATTAATTAAATGCGAAACTATAATTTTCGTATTTCTTCAATTTATCAATCAAAATCAGCCGAAACCCAAACAAATTGGTATGGACTGAATAGGTATTTTCAATACCTTTCAAACGAGCTGTCACTTGCCATAGGGTCCCATTTAAAATTATTGGTCACAGTGGCCTTGTGACGTCATTTATGACTATTGCGTCACCTGTTATGACCAGTTGAGAAGCCTACATCCGTTTATTTCCACCCTCCAAATTTCATTATTATAAGTATACCCGTTCAAAAGATACGAGGGGGGAGGGGACTTTTGACTAGCACTGTATAATAGAAAGAACCGAATATAAGTTTCAAAAAAAATATTTGAGTGAGAATGATATTAAAACCTTCACGTCGCAATTCATAACGAATGCAATTCCAACTAGTACAGAAACCATCAAATTGATAAGGAATAATATCAGAAGAAAGAGTTGTACGTGAAGTCTGGAATAATCCCTAATAAGCTACCATGGACATTTGAATAAAGTTGTTAGAAAAGCGAAAAAGGACACCAACAAAAATTATAAAAACACAAATAGCTCGAAGGCATTATGGGAAACTATAGGAGACTCAACAAGTGCTTGAGCAGCGAAACACTGGCAATGGAAGGAAAAGACACCAAAAATGGACGAGCAATTGCGAACATTTTCACTGAATATTTTGTAGATGTTTGGAAAAACCCTGGGTAGTAATATAATAACTCCAAACCCTAGATCACCTGAGAGAAAAAAAAGTATATTTTCTAAACCTCAATATGAAAATTATATAAATAAAAAATCTCCCAAATGCAAAAAACACTTGGCTATGACGAAATAAGCGCAAAAACAATCAGAGAAATTGCAAAAGATATCGCAACACCACTTTCAACAATAACAAATAGAATTTACGAAACTGGTATTTCTCCTATATAATAAAAGTCAGCAATTGTAATACCTATTTACAAAAAAACGGCGAAAAAACTCTTAACCGATAATTATAGAACTATTACTCTACCATGGAAAATATTTTCGAAAAAACTCTGAAGAGAAGACTATCGGATTTTTATTTGAAAATAATCTCTGATAAACAATATGGGTTTATTCACGGAAAATTCATACAGGATATCATTGCTGACTTGCTCAAAGATATACAGAAGTATGGACCATGGGAATCCCTCTATATCTTTCAAAGGCTTTTTATATTGTAAGTCACAAACTCCTAGAGGCTTTAGAAAATAACGGAATGCGCAGAAATAACTTGAAATTAGTAAAAGAACGCAGAGTGTGCAAATTGGAGACAGTGTTGGTTGCCAAAAAAATTTAAAATGGGGAATACCCCAAGAAACATTCTTTTTATTAATTCAAATAACTTATCATGTGATGTGAGTTTTGCGAACGATACTGGCATATTTCACAAAGATAGTTGCTCCTGGCAAAATCTTGAATAAAATGGAAAAATATTTTGGAAACTAACTATGAAAACGTGTGTGTACTTCTTTCCTATCAAAGCAACCTACCACATTTCAGTATCGTAGAACAAATCATAACGTAACAATAAATGATACACAGAATATTAAGTATCTAGTTATAACATTGGGTAAATATGTGAGATAGGATGTTCATATTAATAATATTTGAGTAACCCTGCGACAACTATTCCATGAATTAAAGCATCTTTGTAATATATTGAATACTCATCATATAAACATTATTTGCTATGCATTAGTTGAGAGTATAAGATTTAGAATTATTGCATGGGAAGAGGTCGCAGAAAGTTATGTGAAAAAATAGAATTATGTACAAAAAATACTTACTCGACAAATTATCTCTATGCAGAAGCAAAATACTTCGATATAATACAACTCTTTTTCCACTCCATGGTTACTTATCTATATAATGATAAAAGTTAGTTATTTTACGGAATACCTATATTTGACAGGGCAAAAAACAAAATTGAACTTTAAATCAAATACAACCAAAAAGGCATGCTAACGTAACAATTCTCTAAATATTAAAATGGAAAATTTGATAATATTCTGCATTTCAATAAAACGTATTCAAAAGTTTACTCAAATTATATCTTTTGAAAACTGATCGATTAGTGATCGAAAACATAATCAAACCTGATTTCAGTTAAATTGTAAATTTGTATCTATATATTATTTCGTTTCTATCTCAATGAGCTTATAAAACGTCCATTAATAGTTTTGAATAGTGTTAGATAGAATATTTTTTAAATCGTTCAATCAATTGTAATATCTCCAGTCGTTTAATCAAAATACGAAAATGCGCACAATGAAACAATTTCAAATAGTAAAATTTTATTTCTAGACAGACTAAGCCTTCTACATCGACTTTTCCATTTCTGGATTAGCAGAAAGTGACTTAAACTTTCTTACCTAATTTGGATAAGTGATATGGATATTGTGACAAAAATTGATCAAAATTTAATGAAGTTAAAATAACCATGACACTTTTTTGGGATTATAACCTTCCACAATCTGAAAACAAAATTAAATGGATCAGGGAATCTATACAACTATAGAAGGGCGATAAATTACTTTGCCCCGATAAGTTACTGCGTACACCAAATAATTTTTCACGAATTGAAAAATATTCAATTAGTCAGTAACTTGTCGTATTCTAATTTTTGTCCATCACAAAAAATTATTGAATTTATCGATACTTCTCTATATACTCTTGACGTTCCGGGAACTATATCCCTTCCTGTTTTCAAAAACATTTTGAAAGTAGTTGAACATTTTCTCAGTTTTTTGCCGTTTTTTCTCGTAGTGTTTTTTGGACGTGATTTTTGTTTACTAATTTTGTTTTCAGATTGTTATAATCCCGAAAAAGTGTCCTCCACAAAAAATAAGTTCCAAACAATACCCAATAACTCTATTTTATTTTTATTTTTACTACAATAAAATCAAAATTTTTTAATAATATTTTGTATTTTCATCTTCGAAAACTCAATATCATCTAATGTAATTTCCACATGTTATTTTGTAATTAACTACAATACAACTTCTGATAAAGAAAATTGGAAGAAGTCTTTATCATGAAGTTAAACGAGTGTATGGTAGTTTGGAATTGATGAAATGTTCACAATTAATTACGCAAAACGTTGGCTATTTGAAGGATGCGATTTTTTAACAAACTATCGCACATTGAAAGAAGGATGTTGAAGTTACTAATTATTTTCAAGATAATGTCAGGACATTTTGAGTAACCCGAAAGTAAAAGTGTATGTCAATCAGATGTGCAGTTTTTTCGTGAAATCTTCAAATATAATGAATAAAACGACCAAACTTCAAAACTTCATCTTAGTAGTATGATTTATCTAAATTCAAAATACGATCTATTTTGAAAGATTGTAACTTGATGTTCGTTAAAAGCATAAGCCAAGCAATAAACAGTTTTGATTCCCTGACATTTCATTCCTTGCGGTTCTCGAAAAATGAAATCAACCTCGTACAAGTTCTTTCCAATCGGAAAAATTTATCACGCCTAGACATCAAACTATTCAAAAGATAGTCGAAAAAAGTAAACAGTCCTCAAGACATATAGGATATTCTTTGAAAGTTGAATATTCTTTGGGAGTCGGTGCGGAATGAATGCGAAGGCGGAATCACAAAAGCAAACTTTGTATGGAAAGAAGTCGCCTGCACAGGAAGGCATGACAGAAAGATAAATACACCATTTAAAAGCGTGTAATATACTGGAAATATTTACTATGTGTCGGGAATTCCTTGGTTTCGCAAGTTATTTATAGATTCGCGTATACGCTTATTTCGAAATTCCACTTCTTTATTTCCTGACATTCATCTTAATATCCGCGGAATACGGGTTCGATATTTTTCGAATTATTTTCGCTGGCAGTATGTTTGGCAAGCGTTTGAATGAGTTTTTCTCGGATGCTTTGTCATAATAAATCAATGGAGACCTTTGATTATTCTGAATGCAGCTGCAGGCAAGAGTATCGTTTCAATTTATTGTGTAATGTGTCGTTTTTTGACAAAATTCGTTTAGCGGAAAGTAGATGACAAGACATGAATGAATGAATCAAAAAATAAAATCACCTCACAAAAAAGTAACTGGTTTGTAGATATTTCATGGGAATATTAAGAAGTTGAAAGCCAACTACTCCGTTCCTAATGTGAGAGAGTAATAAATCATTATTGAACTGTAAAATCGAGTCGTCCTCGCCGTATTCCATAGGCGTACGAGGTTAAATCTAAAGTTGATATCATTGGATAGTTAATGAAAAACTAAGGTAGGAAGTGCATGTAGATATAGGACATCATGAATGAAACATATCTAGAATTTTCCGAAGAACCCAAAAATGCAGTAATATACTAGGTGTCCCATTAGAAAAATAAAAGTTAATATCATAACTTTTTAATGCGATGTTCAATTGTTTTTCTATTCACATTTCCCGGCGGTTCAGACAAAATTCTACAACTTTCCTATTTTAACCATTTTTATAGCTCTTCAAATAAGGAGGATATCTATTGGTCCAAATATAACCAATAACCCTGTAAAGTTGGTTCAAAGATATTTCGTATCAGCTTAGTGACTGTTGATATGATTAGCCCCTAACAATGGACAACCCTTAAGTATGATCTGTAATTTCCTTTCACAGGTATAATAAAATAATGAATTTACAATCACCTGATTATATTTTCCTTACTTCCGAAGTTTTTTTCGACAAATAATATTATGTACATATAAATCCGTCCCTGCGATAAGAGGTAACAATATGGTCGGATTTGTTTCACAAATGGAGGGTTTTACCTGTGCAGTTGTTGGAAAAGTTCGTTCTTGAAATTGGCTAGTGTTTCTGAATTTGTTGCTGAGAAACCGGTTAGTAAAAGTGCGCTTTCTAAAAATGAGAAAATTATTCCCAATGTGTTCAACACTGTTCGTCACCAAAACTCAACATTCCGAGTTACAAAAATATTTCAAATGTGTTCGAATATGACTGGAGTCGGACAGTCCACAATATACCGACTTGGATAAACGCGGCCCCATCAGGTCACCAAAGAGAAATAAGGAATAAAAGAAAGTGTAATAATGAGGATGAAAAGACTGCCATCAGAAGAATCATATGCTCGTTTTACTTGAAAAAAGAAATACCTATCTCCAACAAAATAATGTCTGAAATGAAAAGGGATGATTTCATTCCACCCATGGGTAGGAAGAAAGTGTGGAAAAATTTGAAGGAAATAAATTTTCGTTATGAAAAAATTCAAAACAAAAAATCACTTTTGATAAAGAAAGATGAAATCATCTTCTGGCGACGACGATATTTGAGGGCAGTTAGACAGTTTTGAAGGGAAAACAGGAATATCTATTATATGGACGAAACTTGGTAAAATATGACAGGATAAAAATATAAAATGCGCGAGGCAAGCTTTCATGGAAGCATGGTCCACTGGAATAAAAGCACTCTCAAAGGTAAAAGATTAATAAATACTCACATTGGTAGCAAAACTGGATTCGTCGATGGTGGCTTTCGATCAAAACTGACTGGAGACTATCATGAAGACATGAACGCTGATGTTTTTGAAGAATACTTCCAGCAAATGCTAGATCTTATTCCTCCTGGGTCTGTTATAGTCATGGATAATGCCAGCTACCACTCAAGAAAATCCGAAAAAATACCAACGTCTTCTTGCAAAAAGTGGCATCATTCATTGACTTACTTCAAATAAGAAGCCATTTCACAAAGATATGCTGAAAAAGGGGCTACTGGAGATTGTAAAGTTGAATAAACCTCTTTGTAAGAAATCGCTTCAAAAAAGAATATAACGGTACTCCGCCTTCCGCCCTATCACTGTGAATTAAACTCCATAGAATTGGTGTGGGCGCAAGTAAAAGAGTTTGTAGCAAGGTTTCAAAATAAAAGACGTTGAAAGCCTCTTGCAAGAGGGAACAAAGACAGTGGATTGCGAAAAATGGAGAAAGTGCGTCGAACATGTGATTGGAATAGAAGAAAGAATGTGGGAAGTTGATAACATGCTAGAAAACACTGTAGTGCCCCTTATTATTTATCTGGACCCCAACGACGATAGTTCATCGGACTACTCCGGATATGATGGCTAAAACTTAAAAGTTAAGTTGTATTATAATTGCAAATTTACATTTTATCACTCTCTCTTTTAGGAAACAGTTATATGAAAGTAATTCCATTGATATATCCCCAACTAATATCGATCGATCATATTTTTGGTATTTCAATATTTTAATTATGTTTCGTTTATTGGTATATTTTTTCCAATTGATCTAACTGTAACAAAAAATGAATTGATGATAATTATTTACATCTAGGTTTGAAAAGAACTGATCAACACTATATGAGGATCGATTAATACATATTACCAACATAAAGTACAAAAATAGGTAATTATCTCAAGAATCGATTAACACCTATGCTAAATCCAAGATGAACAATCACAAACGTATCTCAATAATATTTAAAAATATTATTTTAGATCTTTTATGAAAACATTCTTCACAATTGATTTTTTTTATTGACATGGCTTCGATTCGCATAATTCATTATTGATTGATCTGTAGGATTGTTAGTCGCTGGGTATGGTAACTACACAATTATATATCACCTAGAACGCAGAAAGTTGAAATTGACGTCGAGATGAGTGAATCTTTGGAAATATTCATAGGAGGTCCCCAAGGACAGGAGGGTTTACTTCTATTCTTGATTTATATTAACTCTATTGCGTATTCATCTAATTTCGGAGAAAATCTCATTCGTTATGTTCGATACAATGCTGATTTTCGAGGTATGAACCAAAACATAGTCACAAACATTTTTACCTGGCTCAGGTATAATATAATCAGCTTATACATTTACAAAAGACAAATGCCAGTCTCGCATCGAATGATCAACCTCAAACAATAGTTGAAGTACATAAATTGTCTTGCATCACCTATCAAAACAGTAAATGCCACAAATTTAAAAAAAATAACATCAACCAAATGTCTCGGAATTGTTCTGGACCATCACTTGAGGTGTGATGAATATAATATTACGTATTTGACGAAGAGAATGATGTAACTCATCCTCAAATGTTATTCGCTCAAAGACATTGTCAATAGAGAAAATCTTATCTCTTTGGAAATCTCTTGCTAAATCAGTATCATAGTATTGTATTGTCGCATGGGTTGTATCTTCAATAATATTGTCCAAAATGTATCGAACATGATTAAGTTATTATAATTTTTAAGTGCTTCACCTTGATTGATATTGAAAAAGAACAGGAATTGTCCTCATTCACGTCATAAAGATAAAGAAGATTAAGATAAGTCTAGTTGATAATTGAACAGTTCTTTTTGTGAAATAATGCTGCATTTATTTTTGTGGGTATATATTCAATTTTATTCCTTTAATATGTATAATCATTGGAAAAATTCTTTATTTAATTTAAATTCGAATTCATTTTATCCTTGCATAAATTTCATGAAATGTGTTTATATTTTTTTTAAGTATTCTCAATTAATTAAGAATCAGAATCTACCTAGTTGATCGTGAAAAAAACCCCCCATGACAATATCTTGAATAAGATGAATCAAATTGCTCAATAAAAATTATAATATTTTTTTTAAGACAAGCTTTTATGTTACAAATTCACTAGAGAGGAAAACATATTTTCTTTCATTGTTTGATCTAGATTACTCTGTGAGTAACAGATTCAAAATCTTGCCGCGCAATCGCCTATTTTGTATCCGCGGCAAGCTTTAGAATCTATTACTCATAGAATAACCTAGATCAAACAATGAAATAAATCACTCTTTCCTTTTTAGTGCATTGGTAGGTACAATGAAAGCTTGTTTTAATTATTTTTTTTAGTAATTTTTATTTTTAATTTTTTTTTTTAAAACTAATAAAGCTTGTTTTTAATTTTTTTTTTCGTTTATTTATTTTTTTGATTTATGATTTTAAATAACTAGTTTGGTTATCTCTATGTAATTTTATTTTTGAATTTTGACGAAAAATCATAATCTCCGACCCCGAAAACCCCTAGATACCAATTTTGAATAGAATCGGACCATAATCACAAAGTTCTCTACCATAATGCATTGTCACCTGACCTATGTACACCTGCCAAATTTCAAATCAATCGGACGATTAGAAGTGGATTCAAATTGCGAAATTTGATTACAGACAGACTGACACCGGTTCAAGTGAAACTAAAAACAAAAGCTTGTGAAAAAAATCTTCGACCCCAAAAACCCCCACACCAATTTTGAATTGAATCGGACCATAATCACAAAACTCGTCCGCCATTTTGGAACCGCCATGTTAAATTTCTGAATTTTGACAAACAATCATAATCTCCGACCCCGAAAACCTCTAAATACCAATTTTGAATAGAATTGGACCATAATCACAAAAATTGTCCGCTATATTGTTTTTTCTCCTAACAGGCATTTCATAATGCATTGTCATCGGAATTGTTTACACCTGCCAAATTTCAAATCAATCAGATGATTAGAAGTGGGTCAAATTTAACTTGCAAGATTAGATTACAGACACCGGGACAGGTGAAACTAAATAAAAGCTTGTAATAATATAAGATACGTATATCATTGCCTGATATGTGTTTCAAAAATAGCAAAACTCTATGAAAGCTAAAATGTGAAAAATACTAGATTTACCAAAAATATATCCTTCAATGAAAGATGGAATTTTGTGGCATAGTGGACAAATTATTGAATTAAAGAAAAAAAGCATCCTCAAGTGGGAGTCGAACCCACGACCTTATGATCTCTAGCCATACGCTCTACCAACTGAGCAATTTGAGGACATAGGAATCGACACACACTCGTGAAACCTTTCCTTCCATAATTTAATATCCATGTTAGAAATGAATCGAAAATCTAACGTACTTATCAGTTGGTAGAGCGTATGGCTAGAGATCATAAGGTCGTGGGTTCGACTCCCACTTGATGATGCTTTTTTTCTTTAATTTAATAATTTGTCCACTATGATTGCCACAAAATTCCCTCTTTCATTATATGTATTTCGGACACAATATTTCCACTTCCATTTCCTCCAATGTTCCAGTTTTCAAGTCACACATAAAAATGTGTTTTCTTTTACAATCCAAAGTTTATACAATATGCAAATACAATCTCAAAAACATAAAAAATCAAATATGCAGCAAGCAGCCAAACAATTTAGTCTCCAAAATTCAACCGTACTCAACATATTCTAACAAAAACATAAAATGCGATTATATTGAACCAACATGCTTCTTTCCCCCTCTCCAATCTCTCTTTTCTGCATTTATAAACATTTATTTGAAGACAGCTCATATTGGAATATCATTCAAATGTATCAATAATTGTAAATATATTACGAATTCACCATCTGAATAATTCTAGAACACGAAACAAAGTATTCTGATAGGACGGAGTTTTATTGTTGTTCCAGAAGCGGTACAGAATAATAATTTTCCTTCGACATTTTTTTAGGTGTCGCACACAGGTGAAAATGAAGGAATAGCTGGCCAAAATTATATAAAAGCGAAATGTTATTTTTGTTCATAGTTTACACGTAGAATAACACTTATCAATTAATTAATTGCATGAAAGGTACTGAATGATCACATATTGCCACGTTTATAGTATTAACACGCTTTTCACAAGCTTTTATTTAACTTGCTTCGTTCGCATGTCCTGTCTCTCCAGTTCAAAATTTGTAAATGAATTTTGACACATTTCTAATCGTCCGATTGCCTTGAAATTTGGCAGGTGCATATAATTTTGGTGACAATGTCTTATTAGAGAAAAAAATTAAATGGCGGTTCCAAGATGGTGCGTGGACCAATTCTGTGATTATGTTCCGATTCTATTCAAAATTGGAATGCAGGGGTTTTTGGGGACGGAGATTATGAATTTTTTTTCAAAATCCATAAATTCAAGATGGCGGCTCCAAGATGGTGAACGAGTTTTGTGATTAAGGCCCGATTCTATCGAAAATAAGTATATATGGGTTTCTGGGGTCGGAGATTATGAATTTTGTGTCTAAACTCATAAATTCAATATGGGCGCTCCAAGAGGGTCGACGAATTTTTACATTTATGATCCTATTTGACTCAAAAATGAGTATTTGGTTTTCAAAGTCGAAAATTCGAAATGCATTCGCCAATTTGGCAGACGAACTTCGTTATTAACAATCAGAATCAACTCAAAATCGAATTGTATGGATTCGCAAATAATGAATTCATCATCAAAATATTAAAATTCAAAATGGCGGCGGCTCCAACTTTTGACAATGTTTTTGAACAGAAAAGTACATTGAAGTGTCAAGCCAATTTTTATTTTTACTTTGAAAACGTTCATCTTTTCCTGAGAAACTTTGCCACTTCTTTTTATATTGATGTATAAATTTTTACAACTTTAGTATGATGTCTGGTAGTTCGTCCTTACAATTTGTAGCCTCACGAATTTTTGAAACCAGGTATTCACATATTGACTAATTCTCATCTGATGCGCCATTTTTATAAAAAGTTCTCGTCGACTAATTGAGATTTTTATATGTGGAAAAAAAACTGTTACTACTACGAGACCTCTAATATTTTCACATTCTGACTGAATATTTTTTCTGCAATTCGATTGATTGACGATGAAATCTTCCCTACCGCAATGGGAGGTAGAGAATGGGGAAAAGTGCTTTTTACCTAATTTCAAGTCTACAATTGTCAATTATAGAACAAGAATACAAAATTAAAGCTAATTACTTATAATGCCTGAAAATATTTTTCGTAATCTTCTGGCTTGGCAAAAGAGTGGTAAAAAATGCAATAGGTTTTTTTTCCTCTATAGGTACACCACTAGAAAAAGACAAAATTTAAAAAAAATAATTTAATGTGTTCGACTTGACGAACTATGTGACAGACACTGCATAATTTATATTATTCAATATTTCCACAAAATGAAACATTTGGTACGTCATGTGATGCAATAATGAATATTTATGTGGATTCAAGATGTTCGAAAGAGACAGAACTAGAAGCAGATTATTTGAGGATATTGGACAATTTCTGATGGCACACCCTGTACAATAACATAGACTCAATATAACGGAGTCCTAAATTCAATTACCAGTACACTATACTGACCTATCTTGTCATGAAAATATTCAATGTACCTACTTTAATAAATAGATCAATTGAGGTCGCGAATCTCAGCTCTATTTCAGATGGATTTTAGATACTAAGAAAGAAGGGTCCTGATTGGAATTTTTTAGAAAACCCAGGGAAATTGATATCGTTTAGAATTATTTTTGTTGTAAATTTTGAAATAATCCACGGAATTTGTAAAATATCAAAGATAATAATGTTTGTCCCACCCCCCAAGGGGTAAATCTCGTCATGGGGGGGGGGGGGCAAAACTTGAAGACAATCGATAACCCAACAATGAGTTCTCACATTCAAATTGAAAAAAACAGAATTTCTTCCCAAATGATGGGGATTTTTTTCAAGTTAGCGCTTGGCGCGTATACACTTATCACGAGTCAAATAGATCTAACAGATTTTTTTCTGAAAAGCGCAAGTAGGCGCAGATGAATTCAATACCAATTCAAAGCTTTCGAAATGAGCTTTCATATGATACGAAATATGCCGTTTGATCTTGATTGATATGGTACTTTCATTCCAAAGATAGTAGATGGAATATATTTTTTGTCATACTAACTTTGAAATCGTGTTATCTTTGACTGGATAGATTAAAAATAATGTTTTTATGCAAATAAACATGTTTCTTACCTTCTTGAACGGAATCCATGATAAATGAAATACTTTTAACCCTGCAGCAAATTTTACACACACAGCAAATAGTTCCCGAAAGACTCTATATGACGATCTGTCAAGAAAACGACTTTGTTTGAAAACACACAGGTAACTAGATAAAGTGCTCAAAGTCAAATTTTGCTCACCAAAAGATGGTCTTACTCGCCCTATCAATAGTGAAACAAGTTATTGTTCAATTGAGATATTTTCAGAAAAAATTATTTTGGCCAGCTTTTTGGTCATTCTCACCTGTGTGTGTCGCATAGGGCAAAATACATTTTCATTCTCATCACATACAACTAATAATTTCATGATAACTTCGGTTGATATACTATTTCGTTCAATTGCTACGACGTCCGATGGCTATTCGATAATCCCGAAATGATCATGAATCTGACCTGAGGACCCCATTACAGCCAATTGTCGTTGTAATAACGATACGGAATCCCAATAAGGATTCGATATTCCGGCGGAACAAAGATGTGAAAATCACCGCCGATTAAATACTGCATTATCTGTTCATTAGCACCGTAAGACAATAACGATTAAGACCGTTGGCTTGATTATATAGCACTTTACGTGTTAATATTATTCGCGGTTCCAATACTACCATATTAAGCATGCGCCGCACGTCCTGAACAGATCTAAATAAATTAACGTCTCTCCTTTGTAGCAAGACATTCGAGCGAACAGAAGTCATTACGAGGGAGAATCAAATAATTATTCACAAGCCCGAAATAGAAATTGATTGGGGTAGTTTGGAGGGCGTGTGTGGATGAGATTCTGAGCCAGTTGGCCTCCATAATGAATGCGGATGATATTAATTTTCGTTTGGATGGATTCTGAGTCCATTTTTCTCGCATCAGAAACGTTAACTGAATATTTCATCCAGATGTTCTGTTGGATCAGTTATGATCAATATTTTCTTGCGGAGCTCTGTAACAATGTGTTTTCATGTGTTGAAAATGGTTGAAAAAGTAATAAATTAGAAAGACTCACAAAAAATTAGTTTTTCCGAGTTCAAGGCAATTAAAATATAATGTAAAAATAGACATAAAAAGAGACATAAAAATAAAAACTATGATTCATTAAAATTGCTCTTTAATAGTATATTATGATACAAGTGTATAAGTGAGCCTATAAATCACACGCAACGAGTTTGAGAGCACTTGCTCTTGGGACATATTGAGTTTGGCTAACCCCATAGACCCTTTCCATTACATCTTGGCGCCCAACTAGTGGAGCTGACGAAATAAATTCCCAAGAACAAGAAAGGATCTTACGATTACGACCAAATCGTCGATTAATTTATCATCGTCTACATCATGGATTAGAACCAGTAAGAACGGAAACACCATCAGGTATGAACAATGTTTCATTTGATTTAAACAAGGAAGCAATCCTAGGGGGCAAAAATATTAACACGTCAGTGGAAAATCAGCCATTATTGTCACAAACAAATGATAATGCAGTGAAATGTACAGAGGAAGACCCTAGGCCTGATATTTCACTCCTCCAGGGACTGTAAGAGTTCAAAATCGGAGTGAGGATACATTTTCAGAGTTTTCTGGAGGAAATTCAGCTTTCCAGTTACCAAAAAGTCCCCGGCCTCTGTTTAGGCCATTTCTACCTAATTTTGTCAGTGCTCCTCATGGAATTGATCGAGTCAGAACATTGCAAAACTAAAAATAAAATATGACATACTTCCAAAATGCTTCACAAATACAAAATCAAAATCACATGGGGGCACAAAATCTGAATTTTCCATCCTCTAACATCATAAGTACACCATAACTAGGGAATTTCAGCATTATGGAGAAACCCACCTCGCATTTCCAACATCCAAATTTATATGAGCATGGTTTTAGAGTGCCACAAACAGTCACTGAACCTGCAAAAAAAAGTGAAAATTATTTGAACAAAAACAACAACAACAAAAAACAAAAACCATTAATGATACAGTTTAAAATACAGTTCAAAGACTTGCAAGTCAGAATTTGCTTGAAGGTTCTATTATAAACAATAATCAAGTGAATACTAATGTAAATGATGAAGTATACAAGAATTTTAATAGCTCACCATATGATTTTTTAAATTTTAATGTACAAGGTGTGCCAATTACCAATGTAGCATCAAATATTGAAAATGTGAGTTTAAATAACACTCAGTTAATGCAATATTCTTTAGGGGATCTACGTAAGCTTTTACCTGATTTTAATGGTGATGGAAACCACTGGACTTTTTAAAAATTTTGGAAAGTGGAATTTTTTTAAAGTTCATTTTGATCATGTAAAAATTTTGCTTGGTCGAAGTTTTGGTGCATGTGAATTTTGAAGAAGATTTAGTAAATAGAACTATGTGTAGAAGTCAACTTTGAAAATAAAAAAAGTATAATAGGTAGGAAGTAGAACAATGTGTTTAAAAATAAAGTGCTAATGGTTAAAAGTAATATAAGATAACAAAAGTGATCGTTACCAAGGAGAAAGAAAAATAAGCTGGAAGAAGAAAAATGAAATTGAAATTGGAAGCATCTTAGAAAATTTTATCATCGACTTTATGGGAAAAATGCCAATAACTCAAGTATATAAGAAACATGAAATCAGTTCAGGATCAATTTGGAACCAAATATTATCAAGAAACTACTTACCAGGAATTGTATGTTAAATTTCCATATTTGACGTCACCAGCAGTAAGGGGGCTGAACTTTTGAGACATCCAGATTCACCAGAGCATCCCAGGATTTATGTGAGTGCAACACAGAACTCATAACAAGGTACTTTCACGTCATAAACATAAAAGTGATAATATTCATTGAACAGCCACGTTGTTTTGGTTTATTTACTATAATACATGTTTTTGAGAGGCAAACTTTCTTCTTCTAGAATCACAAATATATGAGCATAACCTATGAATAGTTACTTTAGAATATATTCATTTTGCGCCTGAGCAAGTTATTCAATGTTTTCAATTTTGATTGGTGGACTATATTACTATCGATATTTCAAACATAAACAGTATATTGACATCAAGCAGAGAATTAGATGGCGCTGCTGCAATCCTCATGAGTTGAGAGAATCATGTCTCCATAGGCGTTCCGACTGAGCTACAAAAAAGTAAAACGATAAATAAAAAGAAAAAGAAGTAAGGTGTACAGAGAAGGAGGGTAGAAACATCATAGCCGGAGTTTTCTTTTGTTATGATTAGTATATGTCACAAAAAGTTAAATAACTTACAATCAAAAATATACACAACATAACAATATATATATATATATATATATATATATTATATATATATATAATATTATATATATATATATATATATATATATATATATATATAAGAATTACAGAAAAGAAATATATATAAATATATATATATATTTCTTTTCTATGATTCGCTATGTTAAATATTAAATATTATTATTTCCTGTTTTTCGGGTACACCTGTTGGAAATAAAGAGCTATCTATCTATCTATCTTTTCAAATGTTTAGAAGTACGTATGCTGTAAAAATGAGTCATAATAAAATATTATTGATGAGCTTTTGTGATCCTTTCAATGCTACATGATGGTTCTCGAAAAAAGCTTAGTGCGTGTACTTGCGCTTTAGAAATTATACTTCTTTGCCGTAACAAAAAATAAGTCTCATTAGATGCCATCACTTTTCTCGATACTTTCAGAAAAACTTTTTTCAAGGTCATCACCTACCTATTCCTATCTGCACATTAGTCAAATCATGAAGTGGTTATTTATAACTCTATTATATAAATAATGAATAAGATCAACAACAATATTATTTAGCATCATTTGAAATAAAATATTATGTAAACAAATTCCATGACTGTTTTATTCTATATCAATTATTTGTTCAATTACAATTATATACTTAACATACTAATAGCAGTGAATAATGATCATTCGCTGCTTTTTAACCAAAAACCAAATATATAAAATAAAATAACTATGAAATAAAATATTTTTTGTTTCGGGAAACGATTGTTAAAAAAAAAATTACAATATCGGGATTCGAATCCGAACGCTTGTGGCTAACTTCATACCGAATGATTTTAATGGTGTGCGCACGCAGCTACCAATTTTACTCTCAAACGCGCCGAAAAGCATCAGAATTTGTTTTATACAATTCGATATCGCGAATTTTCTCTCAGAGACCTAGATGAAAATAATACGAAATGCAGGATCCAAGCATTGTGTGCGGGTTCCTTCCTGGTGAAACGAAATTCCCTGCATTGAAATCCAAAGGACAGAATCAATCATATTCCGTTTGTGACTTTGAAATCTGTGTAGTTCACTTAACACAGAGACTCAAATGCACTTAGGAGCAATTACAAGAATCTCCATTCTGGCTAGGTATTCGGTCTGTTACTATTATTTCATTAAGGAAACGTAACTGGAAGTAAAGTTAGGACCGCAAGACATTCTCCGAGTCAAGCTAAACGGGATACGGGGTAGAATTTGGCGAGGCAAATCGGCAAGTGCATGTCAAGCAGGCGTCTAGATAATATGTTTTGTTCTGGCTCGACTGTTAAACGCATGAAGCTAATTGTGAACTTATACTCGGCTCGAATTCGGAACTGGGAATCGTGTGGATAGTCACGAAAGATACCTTTATTAAATAACATGGACTAGATGAGTAACACAGAAATATACTTAAGGGCAACATTTATATTCATAATATTGTGAGCCCAGATTTACCCGTTGTGGCAGTTCGGCATTTTTACGATAATTTCGGCATGTTTTTAATATTTTGTTGTTATTTTTAAGTCGATGAATAACTGAAATTATTACTTAGATAAAACTTATGGTATTGAAATTGTCACTGAAACGTTTCTTAACCGTTATTGTTGTCAAGTAGACAATCATTTACGTTGTTAATCCGGCAAAGCTGCAGACAATATTTAATAGACTATAAACGTTTTCAGATCGAACTTATGTTCAGTCTTCAACTTGTATACATTTTAAACATTAATTAGCCATAAATACTCAGTTGTTTTGTGTTTATCGGTTCTGAATGGTGGAGCGACGTGAGATGTGCAAAAGACATCCCATCATGTAACAGAGAGAAGTTGGTATCGAACGATAGTATTTCACTGGTAATCTACCGGGGTCTTGAACAACTTGTTGAGGGTATGGGCTATTTGTTTATTTAATCAATCCGCATTGACCTCACAGGTCATTAGGGGTGGTACATAAGGAAAACAGTTTCCATTGTGTTAATTTCATTATATCGATTTGTTCGATATATTGAATTACATTCGCAAAAAGTCACCATTTAAATTCACAGATATATCACCAGTTAGATTGAGTTTATTTCTATCTATGGTGTTTTGAATAGACACTGATATGTGTTCACAACTTTTTGGTGTCTCCCGTTTCAGGATATGAAGGTGTGTGAGTTTGGTATGTCCAATTCTTAGGCGGGTAAGGATGGTCTGATGTTTTCGAGTACAGAATGATTTGGTATTCCATACAAGGGTTCATTCTGTTCAGTTTGTTTGTGGTTAATGTCTGTCTACCATCTCTATTTCCATTTTTTTATCAGGCTGCTGTATAGGTCTTCATTAGGTATTCTCTTGATTATTTTCGCTGCTGGGTTTGCGAAGCTGCAAGCTATAGAATCATCTCCTTCTTTTTCAGGGATCCCAATAGGGGATGCTTAGGGTGAAGCTCACGGGATACTTCAATTGAGCTCAGGGAATCTGTCAACGCTTTACGCCCTGATTTGTTTTTGAAATACGTTTTTCATTTTGGAAAAAACAATGTTGCCCAGACACTTAGTGGTCAAAAATGTAATAACAAGATACTGTTTTAAAGTTGTTATTATTAGTTCAGTAAAAACATTTCTTTTTGTGAATTTCTACATTACGTATACGTATACACTTATACACCACATTTTTTACACATGGTTCTAACTGTTAAACGACGTCCTTCATTTGAACACCTCCATCTTTTTTGTGAGGAATGTAGATCAAAAAATTATCCATACGATCATATCGAACGTTGTCGTTTGTTCTGTTACTTGAACTACTTGGCAAACCTGAAGATGGGCATGCTGGTCCTTTTGCTGCTGTTCCATACCTCATGAAATACGTCGTGGCAATTTCCCTGCGAAAGGCAAGTTGCGAAGTGGCTATTGTATATGTACCAGGTATTTTCTATAGTCACCTCGATCATCCAAGTGAACAGGCACCACCACCACTTTTTAGAGCGGATAGCAATCCTATATCTAGCTATATTTTGATCCATTAGATCCCCCCCTCACTGAATTGTTATATCTGCCAATTAAATGTGGTCGTGGCACGTTTTTTTTTACATGTTAACGCCATAGATACCACGTTAGTGTCCATCCATTTGACAAAAATAATGCCACTCTCCCGCTCCAACATAATGGTAGTCATCTCGATTTTGACAATTCATCCATTCTTTCAGGGGAAAGGAATTTCTTTGGGTAATCGATTTTCCCTCATAGTTCTTGTACACCAAAAACCAATTTCGTGCATTCCTTGCAACAAATTGGCACTTGTGAACAAAAATCATATGTGTACAACTTATACGGAAGGTTTATCTTGATTTGACAAAGTTTTTCAATCATTACCAAAGGATCTGAGGCTTTTCCATAACGAACTTCATTGTCGGTGCTTCGTGGATTTTAGCCTTGATAAGTATCATATCCACCAAGACAATTTAGCGACCACATTTTATAGCCAAAGCGGATTGGTTTGCCCCTTATGAATTGTTTGCCTCATCATAGTTAATTTCCTTCTCTGGTGTATAATGTTCCAAAAATTGTGCCTTCAATTAGTTCATCAATGGTCGAACTTTCCATGCTTTGTCCGTTTGATCTGGATTGTTGTTGTCTGCTAAGTGAAGCAATTGTTAAACTTGTTCAAATATATTTCTTTTTATGGCGTTTTTAAACATAGAATTTCCCATGTCTGCTTTGGAGTCCCAATGAGATCGATACCCAGGTTAGGTGTTATTGCCACTAAGAATAAAAATACCAAATGCATATTTTATTTCATCCAGAGTTATATGCGGATCTTGATAATTCTTGAATAATTTATACTTTCTTGTTTCGTCTGGAAGGTAGCTGTAAATGTCTTCGGTCCGAAACAGTTCGAACAATTCTGTAGGGATAATTTACTATTTTCCCTACTTTGAAGGTCGCCTTCTGCCCATGAGTAGTTTTTGTTTTTTTTATGGCTTTCTAGATGTTTTTTGCGAAGGATCGCGAAGGATCCTCTTATTCGCGTACTTCAGCAATTTCATCAGATGACCCAATTCTTTGATTATTGCCCGATTTCACTTCGACGTGTACCCGAAGTTGTAGACCGGAAACACGATCTAGATCCCCATCGTTTTCTTTATCCCCAGAATCTTCATCAGTTAGGGTACTGACTTCAGGGGCTCCATTTTCAATGTCAAAGCCGCATAAGCCATCTCCAATGCTTTCTGGATTAAAAAACATTTTAGAAATAGGGTATTGCACTTATTTCACTTGTTTTTAGCATTAATTGCCGTAGTCACTGATTTATGTATCGGATGAGGTTTTGTATGAGTATGGTAGGATTTTTCTTAAATTCCAGGAGTTTTTTGTAGCAGGGGAAATATCCAGAGAAGAGGAATATGTGGAATTGTAATCGATTTTACTAGATGTTCTTCGGATCAGTGCATGTGGAGTATTTAGTGTATTGGGATTCTTATTGGTTTGGAAAGGTCCATTTATGAGTGGGGTTTTTCTGGTTGATTGAGATTGTCGCAGGTTCTCCTGTTTTGGTAACTTGGAAGAACTCATATAAATGAATGAGACAGAGCAAAATGTTTTAGAAGCAATCTCACTTTGCAAAGATGGAAAAATGTTAGAAACACTTTGAAAGAGTCTCGCTACAGTTTTCATCAAACTGATTGACCATTCTAATATTGTTTTAGACTCTTAACATATTTTTTCCATTGAATTCTCGTATCTAAGGCGAGTCCAAGAAAATGTATATCTCTTACAAATTCCAGCTGATGGTTTTCAAGGGTTTTGGCGGGGGATTGGATATTATATTATATAGAAAAGCGCGCATTTTGTTTTTGTAGTGAAGAATTGATATCCGTTTTGTGTTTCGTTTGGACCAATATCTCATCAATGACGTCGCACCAGTGGATGTCTGTTCCTAAACACTCATCTATTATTCGAAATAACGGCAACCTAAATCATCATTTTGAGTTTTATCTGAGTGAAAATTGAAGGATCAGAGCTCTCATTTGCAATTAAACTAAAGGATCAGAAAAACTATCTGGTTTAACGCCAATTTATTTTCATACGCGGCACATGCTTGGACCCATTGATAAATTGATTTTAGCATAGCATTAAATTATGTAATTAGCATAATATCTTCATCAACAATTTTGCATATTTTTTTTTGATAAACTGATTTTGGAACGTGGTGTATTCTACTGCGTTGGGTGTTGTGAATCAACCTAGGAGTTGATTTGCTCAAAGGCATGGAAAGCGCATATTACAAAGACATAAAAAAGCATCAGTTTTAAAAGGATGTGTGGCAAGGAATGAAAACTTAATCTTGAAATACGAGGATAATCAGACCTACGATAATGTATGGGTCAGCGGTTAGGTGGCCAAAGACTCGGCATTCAAAAGCAATAAGGACTTTTGACTGAAAAAAAATATTGCATTATTGTCAAAGGGCCATGAGAACTATTCCAACGGCTACCATAGTGAAAGTCATTCGGAATCTACCACCACATGTATATATATACAAAGAGGAATGAGGTCAGTCACTCACAGATTGAGGCAAGGATCACCGTCCATAAGCAAATGCACGGGATTGATTACTGAAGCATAGGAGAAGAACTAAGAGCGGACCTGATCAAGGGAATGCCCAGTGATGGATGCCATGGTAACCAGATATAACTTTAACCTGAAGTACGATATTTTATTACCAGAAAAAGAATACTGGAAAGAAGTAACAATCAATTCATAATCAACCTGGTATATATTCGTTTCGAATACAGAGGGGTCGTGGTTGGAATATAGGGACAAAGACCAAGGATAAACATCCTGGTGATCATGTTAAAAGAGGTCGAAGCAATACAAAACTGAGTCGGATAAATAAAAAGGCAGAATGAGATGGGTAGATCCATTATAATTGTTTCTTACACTCGGAAAGCGCTGAATGTCATACAACTCAACCTTAAACTCGTGTAGGAATGCGTCTGTGCCCTGAACGAACTACCCATGGGCTCCAAGACATGGGTAATCAAGGGAATAAAAAGACCGACAAACTAGTCTTGGATAAACATCCTGGTGATCATGTGAAAAGAGGTCGAAGCAATACAAAACTGAGTCGGATAAATAAAAAGGCAGAATGGGTAGATCCATTGTAATTGTTTCTTACACTCGGAAAGCGCTGAATGTCATACAACTCAACCTTAAACTCGTGTAGGAATGCGTCTGTGCCCTGAACGAACTACCCATGGGCTCCAAGACACGGGTAATCAAGGGAATAAAAAGACCGACAAACTAGCCAAACATAGCGCATCAATGGCATTCAAAAATTTTAGTCGAGAAAAATGGGTAGAAATATGGCACAAAGTTGATCGGGTCAAACTCCAGACAACATTGTCAGGCAAAAAGTTCCTCAAGAGACCATCACCTAAACTCACATGTGACCTGGTCGTCCGTTGAAACTGCTTGAAGAAAATTCTAAGCTTGAACTCTATGAACATATGAGTAATATGGGCTTATCAGAAGAAAACCACATGTAGGTTTCGTCAGACAGAAGAGGAGACTTCCTCTCATATCCTGGGCAAGTGCAAAGGGCTAGCAAGAATGTCCTTACAACTGGCTGTAGAAAACCATGTGAAAGAACTAGGGCTTATAAGACCAATCAAAGGGCGAATCTAGCAGAGTCAATCTAATAACAATATTTTTCTTTCTTTTTTTTTATAATTCACAACCTTGATTATTTATACATGACCAGAAAGCCGATACTTTGGAATTCTGTACATTCAAAAAAGAAAAAGCAATACAACGCCCTCCAGCAAAACGTATATATGTGGGTATGTGTATATGAATAATGAAAATTCGAAAGGAATGTTATAAAATAATTGAAAATGAATAATGGAAAAATTAATATTTATTCATCAAGTGCGTGTGTAGGGTTTGATCCGGAGGGATTAGAGCGTAACACTTTATAAAGAGAATTATATTTCCTGCTATAGGGTATAACTATTGCAAATCTCAAATAGCAACAGGGGATTTCCACGGAAATGAATACTTTGAAGTTTACATTAGATTAACGTATTTACCTTTGATATTAACCAACGTTACATGTTTATTATCCTACGTATGGGATTTGCTCGAATTTGGTTTATAGCTTCCACTCAATATAGGCGTGGGACTTTTAATTGCATTCATTCAACTAAAAATAGGAAGAAAAAATATAAGAACTTGAAATTGTTAGTTTAAGATACTGGATAGAGCATTAATAATTTAGAGTGTCAGATTGACTCGCAGAGAACTTGAACGTTGAGACTTGTTTATCAAAATTCGATGTTTTTTTAAACATTTCAAGTCTTTTTATAATTCTACAGTGAGCCGATATTGCTAGAATGGGACAAATTCATTGAATTCGTCTACCCATTCTAGTGAAACACGTAACATCTTCCTAGGCTCACTGTATGCGGCGAATGCAAAAAAACGAATGAGTTGCACGGCTCGGCGTGACACGAAGTTATTCAATCAAACAGAAAAATCTTCATCAGTTCAAAAATGATTTCACTGAATTTCTTTTGCGGTAACATAACCCTATTTTGTATTACCTCCGTCGATGGTTAACACTTAGTTTCTTTCATATTTTTATTCATAATAATGGATAAAAAGTGTTTTAAAATAGCTGCTGTCATAAAAAAACCAAAGTAGAATATTGCTATGTACCACATAAGTGGAAACATGATGGCTCTGATCTTTGGAAGTGTAGGTTCGGATTATATTCTCATTCTGGCAGCTAATCGATAGTAGTTGGTGTTATACCTACATAGTTTATTAATTCTATTCAAATTTATATTTGGCATTTTATATATATCCAAAATTGAGCTCCACAATAAACTTTTTGAAGAAAGTAAATTGTATCATGTCATCCTCATCCAAATGAGGATGAGGAATATATGATAATAGACCAAATTACTTTCAGGATTTCATTTTTGGTAACTTTGACTTCGTTGTAGACATTTAGTCTATCTAATTAGACTAATATTGTAGTAATCTGGTCCTCATTGTGAAACATTAGTTATAAACTAGGACAAAAAATGCCAAGGCAACTTAATTGGTGCCAAAGTAGGTGATGTGGAGTATATAGTAGAACTGTTTGCCGACTTGTTTATTCCCTGACTATATGAACATACATGAAGTAATAATTGGGTTAATGTTCTCTAGAAAGTTTTCCCTGAAAGTTCAAGAATTTTGATCATATTTTGCTGGTCACCTTTAGGTTAAATTTAAACTAATTAATCACTCTATTGACCCATGAGGTTGTGAAGGTATATTTGAAGTTCATAACAAGTAAATTCATACTACATGCACTACGCCTATTGTGTTTATGGTTCTTGAAGGAGATTTGGTGGTCTCACTTACGGTTTTTATTATTAGGTGGAGATGATACTAACTCAGCAATCACTATGAATCATAACTTTGGAATTAGTTAGTAGTTGAAGGTAGAATGTTTAGTCGGAAATAGGTGAATTGGGACTGTCACCCCTCTGCTTGGTATAATTTACCCATAACGTTAGTTGGGATAACATTTTATAAGCAGAATGGTGTACAAAGCCATTTGTGGTCTCTGTGAATTTTCACTCTTCAGTTGAAACTGGAAATCTCAGTGTATTCACGCTCCTAACTGAATAAAATTCCATGTGAAATAACGGAAGAGGAGAAAATAAGATAATCGAGATTTTATTTTTCTCAGTGTACTTGTGGATGTGGCTAACTTCACACCCGTCATGCTACGGGTTATAAATAATATACTGCATTGAAAAAGAATTCATTGAGCCAGTTTGATTTATTTGCTGTTGTTATTTCCATCTGAATATTCCAGAAATGGGTATAAAGGCTATAGTCATGAACAGGTTTGTATCATATGCTTGTTATTTTGATTTTTCAATATATTGTTGTATAACGATTTTGTTATTTCGTCGTTAATCGACTCAAAACTAAAGAGTTTCGAGATTGCAATAAACGTTATTAGTTTTACATGTTGCCTCAACACTACCCACTTTGTGAGGTATTCCAACCATATCATTCAGTAGGAAATATCTATAAAAATCCATTCAAATCTGCTTTGATTTCGAGAATTCTTGTTTCTTTTATCATGTATACATTATTTCTTCGTCGCCCTTGTACAAAATCGAATGTACATTTTTTATTGGGAATACAATCATGATTTCATGCTTTCACGGTATTGCGCTGTTACGGAACAGGCATTAAACTCACAACTCCAATAAATGAACTGTATAAAAGCGCCATAAAATATGTGGCATTGGCGCCAAATAGGTCGATATAAAATATTCAAATTTCTATCGAAAATAACCTCATAACCGAAGTTCAGGATTTTACATAATCGATACGATATAAAATTTAAAATTCAATACTCTTTTCAACACAGCTCCGCAAAAAATTCTGTTTTTATCCCACTGTTCATTTGTTTATAAGTGGCACGGAATTCGCCGATTGTGTTTTAGATATCCATAGCTAAAAAAATTCGGATTAGATATAGAAGATTACTGCCTTCTATCTCCATAAAAATGATGATAAACCAAGACTAGAAATATTTTTTGAAAATATTGGGTGACCGACGATTCATATTCAACTTCGGAATGTGTCTAAAATCAAAAGCTCAAACGCCACAATCATCGCGTCTTTTTTTCGACGTGCATGCCAAGATCGATACTGATGCTTAAATTCGCCCCAATATTTCTCCGAAATACCAAACTTTCAACACTATAGTTTTGCTTCGATGTCGACAGAGTCCGGCCCTGTATAGCTCCGGACGACACTGTCGAATTTCGCTCTGCGAATATTAAGTGTTATAAAGCTTTCTCTTCAATTGGTTGACGGTCTTGTGCCAAAGATCAGGAGAAGAACCCCCCATGCACCCTCTACATTGAAGTCCTGACGAAAATCCTACCCAGTGGAAATCGACAAGCCCCCTAGTAAAGGTAGTCTGGATCCGAAGAAATCAGTGCTCCTGGGGATCGGCTCTCTCTCGAAGGCCGATCTCCTGGAGGTGCTGGGGACTTTGCTGAACTCCCTCGGAGATGACCTGTTGAAAACCCCTGTGATTAGCAACCTGATATCCATCAAAAAGGCTGAAGTTGGAACTGATAGCAGCACACCAGCTCCAAAGAAGCACAAGAGAAATGATTTTCCAGCTCTACCACCACCCAAAGGCACGTTCAAACCTTCTTCAAGCTTCCTTGGCACTCGTAGAAGTTCTCGAATAGTTGTAGATACTAATTTAGATCAAAATTTGCAAAATTCCACAAACGTCAAAATCTCAAATAAATTTCAAGTTCTGTCAGACGTGACATTAAACGAATCCTACGTCGATTGTCCCAGAAATCCAGGGGCGGATTCAGCCAGTGCGCTCATTTCGTACCAGGGCTTAGAAAATTCCCCAAACCAAATTTTAAATTCTACTAAGGGTTCTAGCATCCTCGCAACGACTGAAAATTTTCAAAATTCTCAAAATTTTACGGAAGACGATACAAATATGGACATTACCAACGACTCTGTACGACCACAAACAGAACAGACACCACTAACGATGAAAAAACAGCAGGTACCTCCTATCACTGTTAGGGACAAGAGCAAGTGGGTAACAGTGAACTCACTTTTCAAATCTAACAACATCAAGTTAGACCAACCTGCAAAAAACGTATTCGACGGAATAAAAATTTTTCCAACTTCACCCGATGATTATAGAAAGATCTCGAGCATCTTCAGGGATCAAAAGATCCCTTTCCATACATACACTCTCCCTGAAGATAAGAAACTCAGGGTCGTCTTCAGAGGCGTCCCCGAGTTTATTACTTGTGACGACATTAAAGCTGAGCTGGTTGACAGGGGTTTCACCCCGGAATCAGTGGCACGACTACATAAGTTGAACGGAGAGAAGAAAGTTCTCCCTCTTGTCTTAGTTCGGATTAGCAAGGAACAGCGTGACATATTCAATGTTAAAGATATCCTGAATGTCAGAGTGACAGCGGAACCACAGAGGCCAAGGGTTGTCAAAAGTTTGCCACTGTCAGCTGAACTGCTGTGCCACCCCCGCTTGCGTCAAATGCGGGAAAAATCATATATCTAAGGATTGTGTCAAGCCGAAATCCGAAAAAGCAAAGTGTGCGAATTGTGAGGGGGAGCACACTGCGAATTATCGAGGATGCCCCAAGTGTCCTCGAATAAGGCGTAGGGTGAACCCCCCGAACACGGGGCACCACAATCCTAGATTTTTCCCAGCAAATTCAGGCAGGACGCAGTCGGGGATGTCGTATGAAGCGGCGGCCCGTGATAACCCTCCTGCACAGACCTCTCAGCTTAATAGTCCCAGAGATATTCTGTCGACTTTGGATCAAATGAGGACACTGCTTGCACAGTTCGCTGAGGCTGCTGCAGCAACACTCTCGACCGGTTTCAACACTAACTAATGGGTGAAAGGCAGCTTCCGAACTTCATCAAAGCTGTGAGTTGGAATTGTAATGGCCTTCTCCAGAATAGACTTGAGTTTCAAGAGTTTCTTGTAGAAAACAACATTGATGTTGCTCTTCTGCAGGAGACTCGTCTCAATGGAGAAACTGTTAGATTTCCTAACTACAAAATGCTCAGAAATGATCGACTTGGACGTCCGGGTGGCAGCGTTGCCATTTTGGTGAAACGCTGTCATTCGCATGTTCAGCTTGGCATTTCCAATGATGATACCCATGGTATAGAAACTGTAGGTATTGTTTTCAACACGAGGAGTGGTCCTATGCGTTTGATCAGTGCTTATAACCCTCCGAACAATCAAATACTTCCTGCAGCGCTCGATACATTGATGAAAACAGATCAACCTGTTTTGGTCATGGGTGATCTGAACGCTAAGCACACACAATGGAGTCGTGTCACCAATCAGAATGGTAGGCGACTGTGGCAACATTTTGACAGGAATGAATACCAGGTGTTGGCTCCGGATGAGCCGACGCATTTCGCATCTCAGGCCCGATGTGCTTGACATTGCTTTGGCCAGGAACATCACCTGGAATTGGGACATTCGTACTCTCTCCGAGTTGGGCTCTGATCACAACCCGGTGATTCTAACTCTAGGGGGTGATCCACCGCCCCAGACAGATCGTATGTGCACCAAGGTGGACTGGGAGAGGTTCCGTTCGCTTCTAGAGACAGGTTACTGTACTCCTGAGAGAATAGATTCTCCACTTGAGTTGGACGAGGCCGTAGCGCGTTACGAGCTCACCATCAAAAATGCTCTCAGGGATTCCTCCCGAAAGGAACCGGCTCCTAGATATCAGGATGAATTTCCTCGAAGAATTAAAAATCTTATTCGAGATCGGAATCGGGCCAGAGGGGCCTATCAAAGGAGTCTGTTCCCTGGGGACAGAATCCGTCTAAATGAGTTGAATAAGGAGGTTAGGAATAACGTAACCGAGTTCAAAAACGAAAGATTTGGCAACACATTAGAAAATTTAGAAAATGACAGACAACTTTGGAAATTAAATCGAAATTTAAAGTCAAAAAAGACTGATTTCCCCCCTATTCATGGAGAGCTCGGTATGTGCTACGACTCCGAGTCCAAAGCTCAAGCTTTTGCTGACTCGATGGAAAGACAATTTAAACTTAATGAGCATCCAGACGATGATCTGGATCGTGATCTTTTGCTAGAAAATCGGGTTCACCGCACTCTAAGAGAACCTGATCGTGATGTCATTCGTCCAGTTTCGTTGGATGAACTTAAGGCGCATATCAAAGGATTAAATCCCAGGAAAGCGCCTGGTTGTGACGGAATTTCTAATTGTATGATTAGGAATTTTCCGGATAACCAGGTGCAGTCATTATTGAATATCATCAACAATTCACTGCGCCTCAAAAGATTTCCTCGAAGGTGGAAGCATGCCATCGTGGTCATGATCCCGAAAGAAGGTCAGAACCCGATCTTCCCGCAAAATTATCGACCAATCAGTTTGTTATGCTGTTCAGCTAAGTTGGCTGAAAAAATCGTTCTCGAAAGGCTTGACGATGAAGTGGAGGACAGAAATGTCCTACCGAATGAGCAGTTCGGCTTTCGTCGCGCTCACTCCACCGAGCTACAGGTTTTGAGGCTGGTGGAAAATACAATCTCTTCGCTAAACACCAACAATAGTGCTCATATTGTCCTTCTAGACATAAGTAAAGCATTTGACAGAGTATGGCACGAAGGCCTGCTCTGCAAATTGATCGATTTCCACTTGCCTTTGAGCCTGGTGAAGTGGATAAAGACGTTCCTCATGGGTAGGATATTTCAGACCAAGGTTGACAATTTCCTCTCGGACCCGAGAGAAATTGAGGCCGGCGTTTCTCAGGGGGCAGTACTGTCTCCTGTATTATACGCACTCTTTACCTCCGATATACCACGAACCGAAAACGTGAAAATCTCCCTGTTCGCCGATGATACGGCCTTACTTTCCTCGTCAGCCAACCACCTGATGGGTGTTGTTTATTTGCAGAATGCATTAAACGACCTCCAGCAGTGGTACCTGGAGTGGAAAATGAAGTTAAATCCCGATAAAACCCAAGCGATCTCGATGGGTCGCAAGAGAAACAACCCGGAGAGGGAAGTGACTATCTCTGGAAGGGAGATAGAATGGTCGGAACAAGTCAAGTACTTAGGGTTACTGTGGATCGTCGGCTCACCTGGAAGCCGCATGTGAATATAATAAAAAACAAAATTGCTAAGAAAATCGGCGCACTTTACCCTCTGATTAATAGAAGAAGTAAACTCTCTTTAAAAAATAAAGTCAAGATCTATAAAATGATGTTCAGGCCTGTCATTTTGTATGCCTCAGCCGCCTGGGGCCAAACCTGCAGGACTAGCATTCGCATCCTGGAACGGGCGCAAATGAAAGTCCTGAGGATGATAACGAACGCTCCGTGGTATGTGCGGAACGATCGGATACTCGAAGACTTGAACCTGCCTTCCATCAGGAGTATAATCAGAGACCCAATCGGAAAGTATTCGATTGCTCAATAACCCACGAGAACCCCCTCGTGAGGGAAGCTACTGATTACAACATAGACGACCCCTCTTTAAACGTCCCAGGCACTCCCTGGAGTGATGGGCTATTTATCAACCTCTCCCGGGTAGTGAAAGCTGCATCCTCTATAGAAATTTAATTTTTGAAAAGCTCAAAGAGTAAGAGCCTTAGGGTTACACTCGTGTTAAGTAATAGTGATAGAAGATCCTGAACCGATGTCGACATTATGGTGCACATTTTCGATTCGTTCCGAGGAGATCGATGGTAAATTCATTCTCCAGGAATGCTATATGGTTTTTGAAATTCTTGGTAAAACTATCAACCATATTATGGCGCTTTTCTCTAGTGGACCAATCCAATTTCCTATAACGGATACAGAAACAAAATATCGTCACTATTTCTGAACGATTACCAATGTATAGCTTAGATATTCTTGAATCTATAGAATAGTCATGGAAACTGACTCCTGTTTTTACTGATTTGCTGAGGGTGAACTTTAAAAAAATATTCATCTGTCGGGTTATTATAAGACATTATGGAGGACATGTCTGGAGATGGAGTGAAAACAAATTAATCTCATTATAGCTGTTGACAAACTGACAAACTTCTTGGCTGGAGTCAAGTGCCATGTGTCTCAGTTATAACATGAACGCTCAAAATGAGACTGCACTTTGGACGGCCGCCAGATAAAACAATAGCGCTTATGAGGTGATTTACGGAATCTGTAATGGAGTAGCAGCTTTATTCAGTAGTTACTGTAAATAACTCCAATTTACTACATCTTAGCCGCGTTACACAAGAAAACAGCTGCGTTTGCGTTATTCACAAGGAGTTCTTATGGAGGCGATAATAGTCGGGGAAATATCCACGTTCAAGTTCACGTTCTATGATTTTTTCATAATAATCTTTGTTTACGAAATGAAATGCTCAAAGTCATCTTCACAAAAAATTCAATATGAATTGAAAAAAATTGGTAGACCACTGGCGAAAAACAACTACTTTCCTAGCAAATACCAAGCAGAACGTTGAATGATATTCACCTAAAAATCCATGCAAACTTCCATATAAATGGAAAAAGATTGCAAATGTTTTTTCTGATAAGCTCGATTGTGCTTAATTTATGTCGGGCCAACCTAACAATCCGCATACCGGTTTCAGGCTTTTCTTGCCCTCATCAGTATGGAGTAGTCACCAGCCAGAGATCCGGCTCTGGCCGAAGCGAGACACAACATAAACAAAATCACCATCGAGCCTATAACATATGTAGGTACGCCGGAAAAAATAACTTTTAACCGGCGTTACCTAGTGACAGAAAGAAACACTCCATACATTTCTCCTACCTCGATCTTTGTTTATCTCACCCCACTGACTTTCATCTAGCCTATATTGAAAAAAATGGTGAAATAATGATCATTATCCAGTTAATAAACATATCCCCAGCACATAATGATGAAAGTAAGTTCACATCTCTATAGTAATGCAAACAAAAACACTCACTTCACCAAATGATTTTTACTTATCTGGGTTTACAAAACCACGATACGTGTTTCGCTATACAATAGCTTCTTCAGGTGGAGATAATACTAACTCAACAATCACTAGGTCACATGTTGAACAATCAAGGCAGGTATGTAACTCTAATTGAGAATATCATGGATACTGAGGACATTAAGCATAATTCCATAGGTGAATAATAGGATAGGGATTATATCCATGACCTGTTTAATCTTTAGTGAAACAAATTGAAGAATGGAAAATTATTTGAGTTGATCTGGTCACTAAGCAAATATTCCGACTTTTTCCTTCAATTAATTTTTTTTGAACTTTCTAGAAGGTCGAGTTTAAAACCTTTTTTTATAAATATAATATTTTGAAATCATTAACGAAACTATGTTCTCCAGTTAACAGGTCAGAAGGAAAAGGTGAATTTGTTTTTCCGTTGACAAAACACTTGCTATGTTCTGACAATCGTTTTTTAAATGTTCTGCTTGTTTGGCCTATGTAAAAACTTGCACAAGAGCCACAAGTTGATTTATTTATATAAGTACTCCAGAATTATCAGATTTCTCAGTTTTATCTTTATTATTCTTAATGATTTTTTTTAAATTATTATGTGTTTTGTATGCAATATCAATGCGCAAGGAACTAGAAATTTTTTTGGTAGGATGATCTAAATATGTAAATGTTTTTCATTTTGACTATGGTAATCACTTTGTAGGCTGAAAATCAGAAGTTTATCTATTACATGGGTCTTTCACTTAACCTCGAAAATTCATGAGAATCTCAAATTTATATTCTTGTGTTTTCAGTGTGGATTCCCGTATAATATTTTAAGGTCCTCGTTTTATATATATATATATATATATATATATATATATATATATATATATTTATATATATATATATATATATATATATATATATAATATGAAGTGGAAAATTGCGTCTGTGAAAAATATATGAAAGGAAAAATTGTGGCATATCAGACATATTATTAAATTTAAGAAAAAACCATCCTCAAGCGGGATTCGAACCCACGACCTCTGAATCTCTAGTCAGATGCTCTACTGACTGAGCTATCAAAGACATAGGTTCCGTCCGTATATTTGTGAATCGCATCTTCCTATAATTTAATTTTAGTGTTAGGAAGGTAGAAATGATCTCGAGTACTCATCAGTTCCATCAAGACCAATAAACCTTTCACCCTAACATCACCATCAAAGTGACGGTTTCAATCGAGGTTCAGGAAGGTGATCTCTAACCACTGATTAGATTTTGCCAAATATATATGAAGTGGAAAATTGCGTCTGTGAAAGATATACGAAAGGAAAAATTGTGGCATATCAGTCAAATTATTAAATAAAAAAGAGCCATCCTCAAGCGGGATTCGAACCCACTATCTCTAAATCTCTAGTCAGATGCTCTACCAACTGAGCTATTGAATATTAGTGTTAGGAAGGTAGAAAAGATCTCGAGTACTCATCAGTGGCCATCAAGGATTTCTATTTATATACACGCCATATTCATGAAAAAATCACAAAAATCCTTAGACACCAAAACCCAAATTTGGGTGAGTATCCCCAGTTAAAATTCGACACGTTTGGAGTAATACTGGTAATACTATTTTAACTCTTTCATTTGGAGATTAAAAAAACATATCCAGCATCATCCGCCAGAAATGATACTCCTTACTCTTATAATGCATAATACACTCATACATATTGTTCGGAGATTGTGGGTTTGGATTATAGAAATAAGGAAATAATTGTTTCTGTGCGTGTCTTTCGTTAATAATTCCCCGCCTATAGAAAGACGTAAGGAAGCCCGTTCTAAGAGAGAACTTGAAGACGAGCCAGGAAGGTGAATCATTTGTTACAAGTAATAAGTTATGTTAAATTGCCATGAAAACCGGCTTCTTTTCACTGAACAAAAAACGTGAGAAAAGGATCTTGTAATTCTCTAGAATATATTCAGGCTTCTGAAGATTCCTTTCCGATTCTCATTCTGAGGGTGATAGAAAATTACAAAGACGTATTCAAATTGAAATATTTGGAATGAGGTTTTACAGAAACTTTTTCCTGAACACTTTTTCCCAGAAATTATACCCTTTTCTACACGAAATGTGGATTCTTCGATTCTAGTTGATTCCAACTTTAATTTTCGAAGCATGTTTTTGTTCTTGCGATTTCCTTCTATTCATATTGAGATGTTTTCTATAAACAGGTAGATATAGGTTTATTGATATATTTTTCAACAGAAAAACGTTAATTTATCTTGTTGGGAATGAAATTATCTTCATGTATTTGATGAACTAGGATGCCTAGTGTAGATTTTATTCATGATAACTTTCCACTAGATCGAGATACTCATTGAATAATCAGAGATTAACGTAAACTGAAGCTACTGGAACTGAAGTATTACATTCGGATTATTGTAAAATTCCAACGGCATGTTTTCAATACCATAAAAACTAAAAAAAAAACCTCATTGGCAAATATTTTAAAGAAACACAATTATATGACTATGATATATTCTACCGACAAATCATGTACCTTTTCAAAGTTAAAAATCAACTATATAGATCTTATCAGACTATTAGCTTTAGATCATACACACTGGCTTTGTCGCATTTGTAGATTCGTTCATCTGCCGAGAAGGCTGTAAAACTCTGTTGAACATATTATAATTACTCTTCGTGAATAATTAAACGTCAATAAATTAATCACATCGATGAATGATTACAAATTCCTCTTAACAGATACCCCAAATGAAGAAAATGCTAACAATGACTGTCACAAATGCACACACACCCATATGGATATTTTTTATTTGAGTGTATATCTGTGGTACCTATACAAACAAAATATCGACTTTTAACGATTACAATACTTTCTCCTATAATAATTCGAAGATAAAAAAGTGAGAAGGATAATTACCAACAAACTTGAAACACTGCGAGGAACTCACCTCCCCCTCATCTTCCAGAGTTGAAAAATACGGAACTGTAATCAAAACCAATTTGAAGATACTTTGTCCCCAGCAGCCAAACGACCAATAGCGGAGAATATGAGGGAATTAAATTGAAAATTTATATTAAACAGAAGGGAACATGATTTTAGTGAAAAAATGCATCAGTTTGTTTCTCAAAAATTACATTTAGTGAAAATATTATCTCAAATCCCAAAATTTTGTGGAAATTTTTCAGTTTTTAAGATTTTCCTTAATTCAAACCTCTACTCATATTTCTTCTCTCTACAACTATCGCCAATTGTGCTTGTTCCAGGAAATTTGATTGACAATATTATTTCTAACAACCAAAACATATGAAGTGGAATGAATAGAAAAAACCTAGAAAACTAGGTACCGCCAGTTAAAGTTTATCTTTTCCGGCGTACCTATAGGTGTTACAAGCTCGATGATGGTTTGTTTACGTTGTGTCTCACTTCAGCCAGAGTTCTTTGGACCTTTGGCTGGTTGACTACTCCGTACTGATGAGGGCCAAGAAGCCTGAAACCGGTATGCGGATTGTTAGGTGAACACGACATAAATTAAACATAATCGAGCTTATCAGAAAGAAGCATTTGCATTCAATGTCCATTGATATTATATGGAAGTATGCATGGATTTTCAGGTGAATATCATTCAACGTTCTGCGTGGTATTTGCCAGGAAAGTAGTTGTTTTTCACCTGAGATCTACCACTTTCTGGTTCAATTTTATATTGAATCCTTTATGTGAAGAAAACCGTTTAATTCGATTTTTCTATTCATTCCACTTCACATGGCACTTATCTTTCACTATATGCTAGACGGGCTTGCCACTCCTAGTGAGAAGGAATCTTTTATTTAGAAACATATCGAGGTGGGAGATTTTCGGAGTGTTTCTTTCTGTCACTAGGTACCGCCAGTTAAAGTTTATCTTTTCCGGCGTACCTATAGGTGTTACAAGCTCGATGATGGTTTGTTTACGTTGTGTCTCTCTTCATCCAGAGTTCTTTGGACCTTTGGCTGGTTGACTACTCCGTACTGATGAGGGCCAAGAAGCCTGAAACCGGTATGCGGATTGTTAGGTGAACACGACATAAATTAAACATAATCGAGCTTATCAGAAAGAAACATTTATCAGAAAGAATATCATTCAACGTTCTGCGTGGTATTTGCCAGGAAAGTAGTTGTTTTTCACCTGAGATCTACCACTTTCTGGTTCAATTTTATATTGAATCCTTTATGTGAAGAAAACCGTTTAAACCAAAACATACATTCAACCTTAATATTAACGTGATGATACGGTAATAATTGAAAGAACTATGATAATGAAAATATCACTACAACAGCAAATATTACACTATTTAAGAGTCCTAGCGGTAAAAATTTTATCTGTGTGAAGTAACGTTGCATACGACCATCAGAGGCGCTAGCAGTACGTTTTTGGATGTGATGAAAAAAGTGGCGTTTCGAATTATGAAAATCATTGAAAAATGTTTCCATTTCTAGATTTGTTGTTGAGGTTTTTTGGTTGGTTATTTTTATGTGCAAGTATTGGTGATGAGGTTCTGGGAACTATTCCATATCGCACGATGTTTGATGTACATTTACCTTAAGAACTACTTGAATCATTAATGAGCTTCTAGTTGGTCTAATATAGTGAAAATGTTTTTTTTGTGAATGAATTGCCGCCTTCATTATTTGCAGAGTTTTTTATGCGTCAGAATACACTTTACAAAATACTTCGATTTGGGAGGCGTCCAAATGGTCCACCTTTCCAAAAATTCAAAAAATCAATTTTAGTGTTCTGTTAAGAAAAGCTGCGTTCATATTCTGCTAGGAGTCGTTTATTACACATAAAAGTACACTGTATATAAGGCTTCGATTTTGGAGGCAACCGATAGGTGGTGAATATTGCTCTGGTATTGTCAATGGTCGACGAGACCAGTCAGAGATATTCCTATTTGAGAATAGCATCGAATCTCATAGCTTAGCATAATCTGCATAAAAATAATCGTTAACCTTCAGTTCATTTTATTCTTGATATCATCTAACCCGCGTTCGATCAAGAGATAGATAATAGTAATAAAAACAAATTACTTCATTCCTTCAAAATAAAAAACAAATTCTAAATTTTCTTCTCAAAATTCCACTCTTGCATTCAATACGAAATTTCTCAATGATTAATTAGCATATATCTTTTTCACTTTGTTTGTGATTGGTAGTGTTAAAGTGCTTGTTTTTCCCAGGAAAACTCTTAATAGTTCAGATTTTGGAATGTTGACTTAACATAAAACAAATATATCCCTGGCGACAATTAGTCACGAAATTAAAACCTTAAGAAGGAAGCGAACTAATACATTTATTGTATCGGTTAACAAGAAATTGGAAAATGTCTCGTCTTGATCGCCTCAATCTTAGGAACCCTACAAACTGCTAATCCTAAAGTGAAAAACAAGATAAGATATATTCCTGATTTTACAGGGTTTTTCTCGGCTTTGGTCGAAAGTGTTTGTCCTCAGGTTATAAACATGTCTAATCTATCAAAGTAAAAGCTGCTATCTCCCACTGATCTCTAGTTTATATCTTGTAGTTTCTTTCTATTTGCCCGGATTGTTGTTTTCCTTCCACGGCACCGAAAAACTTTCGGTTAGGGGACCAGTTAATAGGATTAGATTTTTATGGACAATGTCATATGTTCTTTTTGTGTCATCCCTGGAAAGTAAATATGTTTCTCTTCAAACGAAATTGTCTCTTTTATGCTTTTGTTTTGTTTCTTGTATCGTTAGGTTTTCTTTCGACCTTACCTTCTGGCTTATTTAATCTAATAAGTCGTGATTCGAAGACTTTGTTACTATGTTACTCTAGAAGATGAAATTTTATACCGAATAAAGATTTTGCGAGTTTGTTTTCCACTGGAACGTTTGTGATGTGTTTCATGAATTATTCCGGAGAAAATGTCTTTGAATTATTCATGTTTGGATATTTTCTTATTCTTAGTGTTTTGTTTGAACGTATTTTCGATAATATCCGTTGTCGTTCCTTATTTGAAAATAAAAGTGTACGTATGAAACTATGAAGTTTGTGCAGAAACTTTCAAAAACATTAGTTTAGAGATAGCCGAGAGCCGTAGATTTTTGTTCAAACCCCCTTTATAATTCTGAATTGGTGTAGTGTTCGCGTCATTACTTTTTCGAATGGCAATACCAATTTTTTATTGTTACATTTGAAGGAGCATAATTTTTTACGCTTGTAGTCATACAAAAAATAGTTACATATTTTTTTTGAGGAACAAAATATGGAAAATTATTATTTGTACCAACAGAACTATTTGAAATATTGTTTGAAATTTTTTATTCTGACTTTCTGTATTATGAACATTACATAATCTAACATGTTTACTGAATACTAGGGTGTCCGTTATTTACCAAGTTGATTTTTTTTCTGCAGCGCCCATTAAATTTTTAGTATATTGTCTAAAAAGAAATATCAGTCCAAAAAAAGCTCTTAATTTTCATATTAAACCTTGCCCCTAAGACGCTACATTCTCCATTTGAATATCATGGGGTTTAATACTTTTTACATTGAATTTTTTTTTCTCGAACTCCTGAAGATACAGTAATGAGAGTACAATCCTTGTAGGAAATTGAAACCTCTAGAAAAAAGGTATCCTACGATTTTTTCATAACTTCACTCTTTCAAAAGTTATTCGGAGTTAAAGTTGAACGCATTCTGAATTTTCTGATTTTTTTTTACTTTTACAGCAAAATTATTATTATTTAGATGAGACTTTGTTGTTTATTTCTAAAAATATCTAATTCTGATGTTTCTATTAATTTCTATTTGAATTTCATAAATTTCATACGCTTCCAATAAATTTTATAAAAGTGTATTTTTAATTTTTAATTTAAAAAAAAAAAATCCTACTACAATGCCGTAAATAACTCAGAAATTACTTTCGAAAGCATGTCTGTCAACACACTTATTTTTTATTCACGCAAGCGCATTGAAGCATAATTTAGTACCACGACAATAATTGAGATAGAGCTTTTAGCCCATCTGATTTTCAAACAAAGTATCTCTGCAGAAAATTGTGGATATAAAAAGGGGAAACATTCTTAATTGAATATTGAATAGAAATATTTTTCTGTGAATTGAAAAATCCACGATATAAAGGAAGATATTTTTTTGTGTATGTCTAACAGAAAACAACTACTCCGGTCAAAGCTACGATGGATATTGAACTACATCTGATAGATATTCTGAAAGGACCCTTATGACTTTGCAATAAAAAAGACGAAATGAATCAAGCAGCAGTTAGCACCTGTGGGTACTATCTACCTGTTTATCCGGGAAACCGTCTGTGAAACGAAATATTGAATTTGAAAGAGATCAAATGAATGAAAGTGCATTTCGTCAATTTTTTTATAAAATACTCCAAAAATTAATTTCAGATATGAGGTATGTTCCCATCTGTCACATACACATTTCAATATCATATTGAAAGGCCCATTGGGCGTACCTGGATAACTGAAAGGCGTAGTGATTCCCGTCACAGGATAATGTGATCTAGGTTTTTAAAATGTTTACGCATTTGAGTTGTTGCCACATTTATACCTGAACTACATAAACTTTGCAATTTCTAACAGTAGAAACCAAAAAAATGTCCACAGCATTTTTTACGACTAAATTAACTTTAAGGTTACGTCGATAATTGTATGATATCAAAGATGTATTTGTACAACTTTTTATACACCCTACGACCGTCCCAAAATATTATAAACGAAACATTTCAATTGTAATTTACTTCATATCCACCTGAAGAAGCTATTGTATACCGAAACTCATGTCGTGATTTTGTAAAAACAATTTAGTAGATTCAAACACTTCAATTTATTTGTATTCATTTGCAAACCATTTTCTATAAACTCTTATTCCAACAAGCCCTTCTCTAGGTGCGCCATAACAATCTAAACTACGTCAAACAATTGACTGTATTATACCAACACCAAGCAACCTTTTCACAACTCAAGAATCTCCTCAGTCAAAAGGAAACATAAAAATCCCTCGAATTCAATCTTCCTGAATAAATGAAATCCCTCCATAGTACATCATTTCCAACATCTCGAAAACCGAACGTGCTCCATTCTATTTTATTTAGTTTACACTGCAAATCTGAGAACAGATAAAATTGACCAAATCTTCCGGTATAGAATCGTCTCACGAGCGGGCGGGTGAGCTATCATAACACGGAATAAAGATGTTTTCTCTGCTTGCTCTTACTAAAGCATTTTCATCGCTTTCCGCAGGCAATAGCAAGTCTGAAAGAGCTTCTTTCGTAATGATTTAGAGGGTTAATAAAAATAGGAAAAATGCCGAGAAAACGTTATGAAAACTTGTAGGATAGACACCACGCCGTGTCATTCTTCAGCATTCAGCGTTATGTGGCAGTGAAATATTTGATGACACATAAAATGTCGGTTTGTTGGAGAAGGAAATTATTTTCTGGTCTGGTAAAATTCTCATGTGAAACGTGTGCGAGTTTTAACTTATTCTTCGAAAAGCCTTCGGCTGATGTTGAAATAAAACGTAACAATTTTTTATAGGACGAATTGATAACTATATAGAAATGTTATATGGCAGGTTATTCAAAAAGTATATAGTGGACAACATTTTCACGGAGATTTGTAGATCAGTGTTGTACTGACTGTAACTTACTTTTCAATCATATTTATAGTTAAAATTAGAATTTATATTTTTGAGAAAAAGTTAAATGTTTCATTCTTTAATGAAATATGATTATGAACAACATTAAAAATATATTGATATCAAATTAAAATGCAAAATTTCCGGAAATAATTTTTTGCACTTGCAATTTTCGTTAAGGTGAATTTCACACCGATGTAAGGTTAATTTAGAATTCCAATGCCATATTATTTTTTTGCCGTAAAAATATGAAACTAACACTACGGAAGATGCTAATGTCATGATATATTTCGGATTTGAGAGATTGTCGCATACAGGTCTACCCTTCAAAATAACTTGTGGTGTTTTCAAGTGTGCATTGTGATTATAATTTACAATGTTTTGCTATGGAATAGAGAGTTCTTCAGAAATTCGAGATATACTTCAACATATGATTCCAGAAAGTACAACAAAATCAAAGGCAAGTATATGGAGGAAATTTATGGGCCTTAAAATGAAAAACGCACTCATGCCATGAAAATAAAAAATTTCAATAAATCACGTCGTTTTTTTATCGATGAAAGGTCTGACCTTAGGCAACAATGCTATTATATTGCCAACATTTTTAGCCGGCAAAATATAAGGTCTTGTTATATTATATATGAAAAATCATATCTAATTTATGAAAAAAGTCTTTCTTCTTCTTCTTCTGTGCACATGGTGGGCTCGTTCCGAAAAACCCGTGCACGTAGGCCTCTTTACTTGGTCCCATTGTGCGCCCACGTGATCTGAGAATCAGCTGGGCATGTCGATTTCCCTGACGAAACTCAGCAGTTTCCTCAGCTGATTCTCTTTGACATCTTCTGGGTTCAGAATTATGCTACCCAGGTTGATCTCTCTCTGATGCACCAGAGCGGGGCACTCAGTAAATTTGTGCGACGATGTCACGTCATCTTCCAAGCACCATCTGCAAATGGGATCATCAGTGATTCCGATGAGTTCCATGTGCCTGTTCAGGTGAGTGTGTCCCGCTAGGAGCCCAGTCACAGTCCTGATATCCCGTCTGTTGAGTGACATGATCTCTCTTGACAGTTTCTTCGAAGGCCCCTCTATTTGGAGCTCTGATTGCCTCATGCATGGCGCCTCCTGCTATGTTTTGATGACTGCAGGAGTCCCTCCATGTTTGAGATGGCCATGCTATTGGGTATTACCAAGATTGGTTCCGGTCCGACTGAAGTCTTTCCCGATCCAATCTTGGCTACTCTGTCTGCCTCTTCGTTTCCAGGAATACCTGTGTGTCCTTGTACTGTACTGACTTTCCTTGGTTTTTGCAAACTTTCTATGGCGTTTCTACACTCGGACACCAATTTGGATGTGATCTTGTTTGATCGTATCGCCATGATTGCTGCCTTGCTGTCCGAGTAGATGAGAATAGGTCCTGAACGCAGGTGTGAATAGCATATAGCTCGGCCTGGAACACAGAGGCGTATTTGCCTAGAGGAACTGATATTTCTCTCTTTGTTCCTTCCTTGCATACTCCTGCGCTGGACATTCCCCGAAGTCACGATGGCCCAAATGATTGCAAGAAACATATCACAGTAATTATAAAATTAAGTTCAATCAATTTTCTGATACTGAGTTCACTAATTAGAAAGCTGCTCGGGATGACAAACGAAGGCAATTACAAAGTAACCCTACGAAAAGAAAACTGAGTTCTTCAGCGTTAAGTGGAGAACAGTACAGACATATTATTGAAAGGTGCGATGAAAATATACCGGATGGTTTGAATCGAAATGGTATTGCTTCATATGAACCTGCTTGGATAAGTGGTGAAGAGGTAACAGCATCAATAACATTATTTGTGGGAAAAAATAAGCAATATGGGGCACACCCACAGGTAGAATTGAATGTAATCTTATATTTTCGAAGAAAAACACTGTTCTTGAACGCCGACATTTGGTAAATTTAGAGTCCTTGGATATTCGCCATTGGGAAGAAAGGAAATCAAAACATGCTTATGGTATCATTATTTTTGCTAACGTTGCTGGATAAATATACAGTACTAAAAACAAGAACTGAGAAAACTCCAACCACTACCGTCAGCGTAGTGATTTGACGCATTCAAAGTAAGCGGTTGTCAGTACCGTACTTGATTTTACAAAAAACTTAATTGAAATGAATTTTGATGTAGTCATATATTTTCACAAGTTCCATTCTTATTGCCTGTAATACCTGTCCTCGTATCTTATTCATATGAAATCTCTTCTACCGAAGTAATGTGAAAATATTTAAAACTGTCAAAAATTAGTCAATATTGTACGGTGTCTCCAGGAATTAGGAAAAAACACGGAAATATATTATTCAATTATGGGATGATTTTCGGGAACAAAATTGAATGCATTCATTCATAATATCACCGAAAGACGCCAAGACGTTGTAGATAAATGATATTGACTGATTAAAATACGAAGAACAGTATCTTTGAGATTATACGATATTGAATTACATTCCCAAAAGGACACCGATCCATATAAATTAAGATCTTAAGATACAGTTTCAAGGGTTTTTTCAAATCAGTCGGTCGGTAGTGAACTCAGTGTATCGAACACGAATAACGAAATAAAAACCTAAAGCTTAAATCGAATTAAACTTAAAATTAAAGAAATCCTCGGAGGCAGACAGTAACCAACATGGCAATCATTGCTATAACAAGTAAGAGTATTGTTATAATTCAATTTGGAAATTAGCATATTTCACTGGAGCATTATCATTATTATTGATGACAGAAGATATCAGATGCGCTGTAACTGTAATAATGGTTGCTATAATATTCACATATTTCAATGGCATATTATCTTTTACATTAAACTTCAAGTTGAAAAATACTTTTGAAGTAGTGGAAAATTAAATCAGTTTCGCGAATAGAACAACCCCTCAATCAACAACGAGTGTAGGATCTAGCTATTCAGGATACTTCTCGAGTGGAGTTTTCTCAGAAAAAGTCTGCAACTTGATCAGGGAATCGTTATAGTTATCAGGCGCTCAATAATAGCGGGCCCGACAACACCCTGTGTATAATTTTATATTTGTACAGAACATTCGATGTGACCGCTGTCAATATTCCAATTCCTTCAGGCAGTGATAAATCATATGACATTTCCAAACCAACAATGTTCACATATTAATCTACTCATACATATTCATCTGCGAGTTCGAAGCTTCCATTTCGAAAAAAATCAGCCTCGCTCGTAACTATTCCTCTACATGTATGCGGTGAAAACGTTTGGACAGATTCGAATTATCAGCTCAATCAACGTCACCATACATGGTGTATTCGTTTGAATGGGCCCAACCTGATGATTGACGTATTCAGTTATCTGTTGTTCGTTCGGGAGAAATGAATTTTTCCACGATTGAATTGTTCATTTGCGTCGGGATTCGAACGATTATAGGGGATATTTAGAATACAATGCCAACGAAATGGTGACGTGTATGGCTTCCGCCAGGTCCTATATCTTGTCGGTCTGGTGATGGTTGCAACTGGAACTGACATTACATGCCTCGGAACCAGATTCGAATGATAACTACCCATTGTGAAGTTTATGTGAAATGTGTAGTTAGACCCGAACCGAATGAACAAGATTCTTCCGCTGTTATGGTCAGTGCTTTGTAATGCATAGTGTCCACTTGAGAGAAAATTTCGAGTAAGAGAGACTCGAGATTGGTCTCAGGGTATTTTTTATTTGAGATCACTAACCTCTCGAGACAGTTGTGTGATACTCGACAGTCACCGTAGTCTCGAGACCAGGAAAATTCCGTGTTAACTTGAGAGTTAACTCGCAGTCAGTTTTGTGACATGATCGCAAGTTTTTTATTTTTATCTATTTTTCCAAATGGATTCGCGTCAGGCCCTATCTTTCCTAATAGCGCATAAAATTGTGAAAACGGAAAATGAAAAAAGTGCTGGGTAAGAAAATGGGTAGATCGACGAAATTAATTCAGAGCTTGCTCAATACTCGCGATTCCTATACAATTTATGTTTAAGATTCCATAAAAACTCCTGTTCCTCATAAAGATGGATTAACTCAAAAACTTCCTCATCGGTCCACTCGTGGGCTTCTGGTACAATCTTCTTCTCACTCATTTTGAAAAATTATAATATTTTTTGCGAAATAAGTATTAAAATAAGTTTAAATTGAAAACAAATGCGTCACTTATGAAACTCCATTTTTCCAACAATGAGAGAAGCCTGGAAACTATAGTTCATTCAAAGTAAAGACAATTACCATTAAAACAAATGCACGCCGTTAACATGTGATCGGAATCGGCGAAGTGTAATATCAAGGCCGCATCCAGGAACGTACATGTATATTTTGAAAAATATTGTTTTTCATAACTTACTCTCAATTTGAAATTTAGTGTATTGGAATAGGGGAAAATGAAACGCCGGATCTTGCAATTCTCAAACTGAAGTTTATTCTGACAAAGTAGATGAACTGCTTTCATCAAAATCAATTATAATTGGTTCAATTTCAGCCTGTGCTTCCATAATATGATCCAATTCCCACATCATTTTTCCTAGCTTTTCAATAACATGTGCCAAACAAGACTTCCACACTTCTCGAGTAATTGCTATGGCTTCTTCAAACAGCTGTTTCAAATCTGAAAATTTGTAGGTTGTATTTCTGGCAGCAACGCTTTTTTTTATTGCTGTCCATACAAGTTCTATAGGGTTCAACTCGCAATGGTATGGCGGCAATCTTGAAACCATTTTGTTTTGATTGTTTGACATTTAATCGACTATGTACTTATTGTATTTGTCTTTATGTTATCGAACAATCACTAATAATTCTGCTTTCAACAGAGAATCATCTGAAGTAGTATTTTTTGCACGTAACCAACTATACCTATATAACTATATAACAAACCATTATTTCTAGATTATGTATGAATACATTTTAAATAAAACCTGACGAAGTCCCCAGCTAGGGACGAAACGTTGTTAACATGGAGCAAAAAGATATATTTTTTCAACACAAATCTATATCCCAAGAAAATTTCTACAAACGTATTTACAATAAGATATATATATATATATATATATATATATATATATATCTTGAATTACTTCTACTTTGTTTTTAACAGTCCCCTCACTATTACTCTTATATATATATATATATAGGGTTTAATATATTTCTTTGCACATCCGCTAACAGTTGATAGTCCCATCAAAAAATAAAGACACATTAAAAAATAAATAGATTTTCCCTATGAAATTTTTACGAAAGGTCATTAATAAGCCAGAAAGAAAATATGAAGAATAAAAACTACCAAAACTTCGCTGTTTCGAGTTTCACAAAATTTGGAATAATTTTACAAAAAAAATGTTTTTTTCGAACTCTTAACCACTGTAATTCCTTATAAAATGGCATTATACACTCGTCATTCACAAATGACAAGAGGGTAGATTATTTATATATATATATATATATATATATATATATATATATATATATATATATATATATATATAGTGTCCGTCATAAAGTTGGCTACATATGGGAAAAAATTGTTATTGAAATTTTTGAAAAACTCTATTTGCGGTTCGTTTCTGCATGTCTGACAACCAAAAAATTAGTTGAGACTTATATCACGTGACCTCAGATTTGGCTGGAATTAAAAAAAAAGTTGTCTGTGGTGCCGAAAAAGGTCAAATTGACAAGATATCGAAAACATTTATTGAGAAAATGTGTTTGGAATCCAACGAAGACTCCATTTACCAATTTTGAACCTGATTGAAAAAGAAATAAAAAATACCATTTCATTCCTCTACCCTTACTAAGAATAAGAAACATTATATATTCTTGTATTATCTGGAAACAGCTTTAATAACGTAAATCACATAAGTTTGGGTCAAAACTAATCAAATATTTGTGGAATAGACATTTTGCGGGAGATTAATTATGGAAACACGATTTAGTCTTGTGTCTAGGTGTAGTCATGCCCTGATTATTGATGGATATGAGCTTATTCAATATTCTCAACCCGTAAATAAAATTTCAACCAACTGATATTTGTGATTCAATAATATCATAATTAAAACTCAATAATACATTATTTATCCTTGCTAAATTTAATATTGGTTAGTTATTGGGAGCTTCAATGAATTGGCTATATTTTTGAATTTTATAAAGCGGCTTTGAAAAAAAATATATCTACTTTTGTTGTAACAATAGCAAATGTCACAATAACTTGTTGACAATTTTGTTGTTTTGTTGTCGTTCTTTATCAGTTTTTGTGTTTTTCAATCTATCAATAGAAATGGCTCCAAATCTGAGTATACAAGAAAAAATTTAAATAGTATTGCTATAAGGCGGAAATTGTCATAGCACAAGAGGAGTAGCTGAAATTTCCAATAGAAGGCATCCAGACCAAAATTTGCATTTTACTACGCTGGCAAAGATATTGCAAAAATTTAAGGAAACTGGTTCGGTTGAAAACAAATACAAAAGTGTTCACGTTAAGCCTGTTGTAAATGATGAAAATAATGTAAACAATGTTTTACTGACAGTCACTGAGACACCAAGAGTTTCGACGAAAATTATGGCAGAAAAAGCTCAAACCAAAATTTGTGCAAGTACTGCGAGACAGGAATTATGATGCTTCATTTCATTTTTGTGTTCCAGGGAATGTTAGAAGACAATCGTGATTTCTCAAAAAATGTGCTATTTTCTGACGAAGCAACTTTTATCTCAAATGGTGTCGTCAGTTCTCAAAATTGTATATGGTGGGCAGATCATAATCCTATTTTATTTTTGAAGCCAAGGACCAATAGTTTAAAAGTGAATGTATGGTGTGGAATTTTAAATAAGCGAATTGTAGGTCCCTTCTTCTTTACACAAAATTTAAATGGCGAACAGTATTTGAACTTTTTACGGATCGAGATATCTACATGTATCGACAACCTACCATTACAAGAGCGGATTCGTCTATTCTTGCAACAAGATGGGGCTTCCATTGATTCTACGAATGAAGTGCGGGAGTGGTTGAATAATGAGTTTGGTGAGCAGTGGATAGGTCGATATTCAGGTAATCCTTGGCCTGCTAGGTCTCTAGAACTAACGCCGTGTTATTTATTTTCACGGGGTTTCCTGAAAAGCAATGTTTAGAACCAAATGTAGAACATTTAAAAATTTTAATAAGGAATTATGCAGCACTGATCAACAGAACTATTTCGAAAAATTTTCTCCGCGAAATGTTTTCCAGAACAATTCTATATATGGAGCGTGAAAGTGGTCACATTGAATATTGAAAATTTGTACATTGTTTGTTTATTGAGTTTTTCCACTTCCACCCAAACAATACTAAATTCAATTGGGATAAATTGTTATTGAGTTTTAATTACAAATATTTACGGGTTATTCACGGGTTGAGAATATTGAATAACCTCATGGGCATCAATTTACAGGGCATGACTACACCTAGTGATAAGACTTAATTGTGTTTTCATAATTAATCTACCGCAAAATGTCTATTCCACAAATATTTGATTAGTTTTGACCCAAACTTATGTGATTTAGGTTATCAAAGCTGTTTCCAGATAAACAAGAATGTATAATGTTTCTTAGTAAGGGTAGAGGAATAAAATGGTAAATTTTTTCAGGTTCAATTGGTACATGGGGTCGTCGTTGGATTCCAAACACATTTTCTCAATAATTTTTTTCGATATGTTGTCAATTTGAACAATTTTTCGGCTCTACAGACAATTTTTTCAAATTTATGCCGAATCTGAGGTCACGTGATATAAGTCGCAACAGATTTTTAGTTGTCAGACATGCAGAAACGAACCGCCATTAGAGTTTTTCAGAAATTTCAATAACAATTTTTTTTCCATATGTAGCCAACTTTATGGCGGACACTGCACATATATATATGTATATATATATATATATATATATATATATATATATATATATAATATATATAGAAGAAGAGAAGTAAGAAGACTGGACTAGTTGAAAATAACTACGAATTTGAAATAAACTTAGTAGAAAGGATATTCCTTGAGGTTGCAGTGAAATTTAATGGCCAGGAAAGAAAAAAACTCTTTTTATAATATATATATAGAGAGAGAGAGAGAGAGAGAGAGAGAATAAGAGAAATCTGTTACCAATCCAAGAGAGCCCACGATTCGTAACAGATTTATCTTATTCTCGTTATTTGTTTTGCGTTACTCTGAACGCACTAGGAATACGACTATTGATGTCGTGGGTTGGCCTATGCTGACATCTGTTGGTGACCTGTTAATGTGCACGAAATTTCGTGGCACTGAAATTCCACGATATTAGGTCTAAGCTTCGCCGCACAGATTATAGGTGTCACTATGTATAATTTGATGCGTTAATTATATCGCCCGTTCCCATGGAATCCGCTGACTTCGCTGACGACGGTTCCGAGATACCATCCAATTCCTGGAAGCTGATGCGCCAGCATTTTTCATCTCCTTGAGAAAATCTTAATTGTAATTCATTATTATTTTCACTCTTGTACTGTTCAGACGTATGTCTTCGTAATAAAAATTGATTTTTAAAAAGAGACTTTGAGTTCCAAAAGTTATCACTGGCGCAGTCGGTAGGATTATCCGAAATTGTGTGCGTATCGAACGTATCAGTTTTCGTTTCTACGATTGATCGGGTATCGGAACTGTTGACTTTGTTTTGTGGAGGTGTTGCGAAGGAGCGGCTCTTTGAAAATCAAGAAACCCAGTCCATCGAGGACCCATAGCTGCCCTCAACAGACAAATTCATCGGGGATTGGAACAGAATCGTCTGATCTCGCAGGGAAGTCATCTGGGAAATTCAAAATCAAGGAACCAGTTGCCTGCCTTATAGGAGGAAGTCTTCGTAATTTTAATGTAAGTCGATGATATTTAATGTCAGTCGATAATCTATTAGAAACTTTTGAAAATTTGAATTTAAACACTGAAACTCCTTCAGCTGACTCTTTAGTTCATTCACAAAGTAATACCGAAAATTCGATTCCAATAATGACCAATCAATTCAGACCAGAATACCTCAAATGCGTACCTGAATTCGATGGCAACCCTAATGATTTGAACAGATATTTATCAGTTTGCGATTCAATTATCAATACGTTTTATAATGCAACAAATCCAGCAGATTTTCAAAATGTTTACTTGTTGAATTGTCTAATTTCAAAATTATCAGGCAATGCCAAACTCGTTGCTAATATACAGAATGTTTCGAACTGGCAAGAACTTAAAGATACATTAACTAGAAATTTCGCGGACCAGAGAGATGAGTCTTGCCTAAATCGAGACTCAGTTATGCTGAAACAATTTCCAAATGAAAAACCCCAACAGTTTTACGATAGGTGTTTAAATATCTTGAACCTTTTATGCAATTATATTGATGTACACGAAATTACGAACGATTCTAAGAAATTGAAACGCGATTTATATGTTGATAAATGATCCAATCTTACAGTACCCGGACTTTTCGAAACCCTTTAACCTTACGACAGACGCTAGTAATTTTGCTCTAGGGGCTGTCCTTTCCCAAGGTCCTATTGGTCAAGATCTACCTGTCGGCTATGCGTCTCGAACATTGAACGATTCCGAACAAAATTATTCCGTGATCGAAAAAGAACTCCTCGCTATAGTCTGGGCTACAAAATATTTCCGTCCCTACCTCTTTGGTCGAAAATTTAACATAGTCACGGACCACAAACCTTTACAATGGCTCTTTTCTTTGAAGGACCCTAGCTCCAAATTACTGCGATGGCGAATCAAATTAGAGGAGTACTCTTACCAAATTATATATAAGAAAGGCAAGCTGAATACTAATAGTGACGCCCTCTCACGAATTGAAATCAATACAAAGGAAGTCGACACAGTTTCTGATCAAATCGAACAAATAATTCGAACCATACCAACTGACAAAGACAACCCCCGAAACACCGAAATTGACAGATTTATCGAAGAAATAGTAACTCCCGGACCATCACACAATAATGACCTTGATAATATTTCCATGCAAGTACAACCCGACGAGGAGCGTACAGATAATGACCTTACACCAGATATCGAAGACGACAATGACGATAATATTCATTCAAATGCCGAACAAGACCCCATTGTCGCCATACCAATCGCGCAGTGTGCTGTAAATCTTGGTCTCAACCAAATTATTGTAAGTTCAGTACTTCATTCACCAGCCAAACCCAAAATTACCATTTTATTTGAAAAAATGAAACGAATTCATGTACAAATATCAGAAAATAATTTAGAAGATGACATATTGAAATTCATCAAAGATTTCGTGTCCCCAGGTGTACAGTACCACATTTATTTTGAAAACCCGGAACTCTATGAACCTTTTTCAACATCAATTCAGAATTTTTTTAAATGGTCATCGATTAAATTCAAACGTTGCATACAAAAATTAATAGATGTCACCAGTAAAGACGACGTCAAAGAAATCATTGAAAAACTTCACGAAGGAAAATCGAACCACCGCGGAGTCGATGAAACTTTAGCAAGGGTAAAAGAAAAATACTATTGGCCCAACATCAAAGAATCTATTCAAAATTACATCAACCAGTGCGTTACATGTCAACGAAGTAAATATGAACGCAACCCAATCAAAATGAAACTAAATATCACGCCCACTGCGACGAAACCATTCGAAATCGTCCATTTAGATACTTTCATTATCGAAAAAACTAAATTTCTCACAATTTTGGATAGTTTTTCAAAATATGCCCAAGCATATCTTGTGAACTCACTGACAGGTACTGAAGTAGCTGATAATTTAATCCAATTCTTCTCACATCATGGCATACCAAAGAAAATAATTGTTGACAATGGTACAGAGTTCAATAACTTTTTAATATCCGAACTTTTAGCACTACACAAGGTAGAAGTACACTTCGTCTCACCGCACCACCCTCAGTCGAACGGTATGATTGAAAGATTTCATTCCACCATTTTAGAACACATCAGACTTTCGAATACACAAGGTTTCACGAAAACCCCGGCAAAAATGAAAATGTTATACGCAGTCCTGGCATATAACCATTCCATTCATTCTGTTACCAAATTCAAACCTATAGATGTCATAAGTGGACACATATCCACCGATGATCCTTTCAATATCGAAATCGATAGAAAATTATTGAATGATTACACCAACGAACACAAAGAACGGTCCAAACTCCTTTACTCAAAAATTAATACTGACATTATCAAACAAAAGGAAAAAATCGTCGAGCGAGAAAACAAAAACGCGACAGTCCCGCGGTATTCAAAACAAAACAAAAGGTATTTGTAAAATCGCACGTGAGAAGAAAAGAAGCTAATAAATTTTCTAAACCTGTACAAGTGAAAAAAGTAGATAAGAAAATGAAAACTATTTCCACAGAAAATCAACCAAAAGTTCATATGAACAATCTGAAACGCCCTCTTAAAAAATATCCTTCCGCCATTAAGAAATAATCAATTTTTCAGGATTTCCGGCAGTCTCGGACAAGAAAAGATTACCTTTTTTATGATTTAAATCCTATTATCACGGAAATCAATAAATTGAAATCCACTCCCAATCATTGAAAGTACTTGTAAAAAGCAATCAAAATTATTCAGCGGACGTTTCGAATTATCTGAAAATATTACGGTTCTCAGAAGAAATGCTAAATGATAAATTATTCGAAATTCTTCCGCACCCTTTCAGAACAAAACGTGGTTTAATAAACGGCGTTGGATCAATATTCAAATCTATCACGGGGAATTTGGATTCCAGTGATGGGGAAAAATATGATCAGCTGATAGCAGAATTGCAACACAATCAAAATAATTTGTCCACAAATATCAAAAGGCAAAACTCTCTCTCAATAGCATTGATTGAAAAATTTAACAGTACAATTCAGCAAGTAGAACATAACGAAAAACTTATACAAACAAAAATTACTCAAATTGCTTCAATAGTGAAAAGTCAAGTATATCGAGAAAATTCTATGTTCATTAAGGATGTCATGAATCAAATAATCAATATGTATAGAATCATAAACTCTATCTTACAAGATGTCGAAAATTCAATTCAGTTTTCCAAATTAAACATTGTTCATCCTAGTATAATAAAAACTAAAGAATTGTACCACGAGTTAGAGCTATTAGGAAAATTGTTTGATAAAGATCAACTACCAATTGAAGTTAGTTTCGAGAACACTCTTTTATACGAAAAAATCATAAAAGTCGAGAGCTACATATTAAATTGTAGAATAACCTATATACTCCACATTCCAATTACGCACACCTCAAAATTTGAATATTATCATTTATTTTCAATTCCAATTTCAACTGGGAGTCAGTTCAAGGCAGTTATACCAAAAACTAAATTTCTGGTTAAAAGCGAAAAATATTACGCATTCTTGAGTAATCCTTGTGTGAAAATTGCCCGCCAAACCCACATCTGTCCGCTCACCGACATAATGAAAACAACAGAAAGAAATCCATGCGAAATCCAGCTACTTGATTTCAAAAACACCTCAATATGCGAAAGAACGTCCATTCAGCTGTCAACAACGGTCATCAAACAACTAGATGACTCAAATAAATGGATCGTTCTCTTACCATCACAAGAGACTATCAAACTGAAATGCCCAAATCAAGACGAAGCCAAAAAATTGCCGCCCGGAAGTTATATCTTCGAAATTCCGATCGGATGTCGATTGGCCTGCTCGCAACACACAATCATCAACGAAAACCAGTTCAGCCAGAACCAACCAATACTCCTGCCGGCAATGGAAGAATTTGGAATGGAGCCATATACACCAAGTATAAGCCTTCAACTGGAAGATATGGACTTAGACGAACTTCAGTCGATTAAAACAGCATTCAGGCAGAATCAACCAGAAATCTCCTTCCTGGAAGTGGGCCATATTCCAAGTTTTTGGACACTGTCCATCTACGCTATCCTTATATCAACAACGATGTATATCCTGTACACCAAAATAAGCCCCAAATTCTGCAAGACAAAGACACCCAGGGATCAAAACACAGAAATCGAGATGTCCAGGGTTCAGCTTCCTCACTAACCCTCCTTCGCTGAATCTTCGGGGGGAGGAATTATATCGCCCGTTCCCATGGAATCCGCTGACTTCGCTGACGACGGTTCCGAGATACCATCCAATTCCTGGAAGCTGATGCGCCAGCATTTTTCATCTCCTTGAGAAAATCTTAATTGTAATTCATTATTATTTTTACTCTTGTACTGTTCAGACGTATGTCTTCGTAATAAAAATTGATTTTTAAAAAGAGACTTTGAGTTCCAAAAGTTATCACTCGTTTCACATTTTTGTACTTGCCGATAGGTATTAACTCTACGAGATATCTGATACGAATTTGAAAGAGACCACAGGCCGTCCTGATGATTGGGAAACCATGAAACAGGCTGTAGACGGATGGTGGGCTCTCTTGGATTCGTAACAGATTTCTTTTATTCTCGTTATCTGTTTTGCGTTACTCTGAACGCACTAGGAGTACGACTATTGATGTCGTGGGTTGGCTTATGCTGACATCTGTTGGTGACCTGTTGATGTGCACGAAATTTCGTGCCATTAAAATTCCACGATATTAGGTCTAAGCTTCGTCGCACAGATTATAGGCGTCACTATCTATAATTTGATGCTTTTCACACACACACACACACACACACACACATATATATATATATATATATATATATATATATATATATATATATCTCTTGGGTACCATGCAAAAATTAAAAATATATAACACCACTTTTGAAACGAAAATATTGAATTATATTAAGGGCCCCTTAAATATCAAATAAACATAACGAAAATAAATTACCATTATACAAAATACAATACGTTGGGCTGGCTAGATCCTTAAAAAAATATCTATGCAGAGTGGAGTCCATGTTTCTATATGAAACACGTACATCTCAGAAAAAACTCTCTGAATTAGCTCAGGTATCTCTATCAAACGACATATAGTTTGGAAATGTTGACATGAAAATATTTCGATATTTTTAACAGCCACCATTTAGAAATTACTCGGCCGATGTAGGCCATCTTTGAACGAATATATTCATAAATAGTTATTTACTCAACTAGTGTGTTAATGGTGGCGATTAATGATCGAGATATTTCAACGCGAGAGCGAAGCGAGCGCATTAATGTTCGAGATCATTAATCGCCATTTTAATATAGGTGTTGATTACAAAAAATTTCCGTCAACCTCGTTCCTGGGGTCAACGTGAAATTTTCGATATCCATTTCCTTCAACTAGAAGCAAAAATACTATATTTGGATTTTAAAATACAGCGCGAATGTAATATGATTTGACTTTTGAATAATATTCGAATTCGTGTATGTTTAGTTGCCTATATCACAATTATACATTAATGGACCAAATCGACCATTTACAGGTTTTCAATGGTCGATTTCGGTGTATGTTTAGTTTCATATATAACAATTATACATTAAAACAGAAATTGAAGGTTAATAGGGGTCATTAAGGATCGATTTCGTGTAGATTAAACAGACTCGTTAATACGAGGTCGCCCGAAATAGTATATTGTACAACGAGCTCGGAATGACATACATTTCCTACGAGTATGAAAGTTTGCAGCACTAGCTGCAAGCGAGTGCTGCAAATCATACGAGTAGGAAATGGTCCTCCCGTGCGAGTTTTACACTATACTTTTTCTACGACCGTTATAATATACAGTGTAAGTAAAAAACAACAAACATGATAAATGTACTTTTATTAATTAATTGAAAAAAATAACGTACTAGGTAAATGTGTTAAGCACCTACTACAATAATCGTGAAAAAATATCTTCCCATTTGTTATCAACAATATTCAATGTTGCATTGGTACAATTATTAAAAACAAATTTTGGGGAAATAGAATCCGTTTTTTTAAGGGAAAAGTTGATATTACTAACATTTTCTGTGACTGATGTCGATGGAAGGTCTGACAACTTATTGATCGACCCTAATATTTTATTGGCTATGTTATTTCGACTAGTCAGGGACTCTTCGATGTAACCCTCAGCTACTGTTGTAGAGCGCCAGCCACCATGCCGTTTTAATGTCGTTATATCTTCGCCACTATCTATCAATATTGTAGCTGAAGATCGGCAGAAACAGTGGCCGGTGTATAACTCAGGATTCGGAAGTTTTAAGTATGGAGAAATTTGTTTTCCCATATTTCCTATTTTATTTATTCCAATTTTTTGGACAGTGCATTTTCCTTTCTGATAATTTAGAAAAAAATAAGCATCGTTGTCATTACTTGGTCGCAGATTCCAATATTTTTTCACAATGTTAGCATATTTTCCCGTTACAGTGAATTTTCGAGAATTTTTTTGTTTTAGTGTTCGGAATGTGGACCAAAACTGCGGCACCTAAATCTTCAAAATCGTGAATTTTTATCTTGTACATCTCATCTCTCCTACAAGCACCCATAATTCCCATGATAAGTATAACCTGCAATAAAAAAATATAAACAAATTATAATTAATTAACTGAGTGTTGTGGAACTTGCTTTTGCTACAAGGTATTCGTTGTCTGGGGCTTCTTTGCTCAACCTATCAATCTCCTTCGTTGTGAAAACTTTAGATTTTTTTGCTTTGTATCCAATTTCCGCTTTAGAAATGCTCTCAATTTGGAATATTTACTGATATCCACGCCATTATTGATACTAAGCATCGTTTTTAAAATGCTTTAGTATACCCATAAAGTGGAAGATTTAGATTTATTTGATATATTTCCAAAGTAAGCCATCAGAACATTCTCTGAACGAGAACTAGTTTTCTGTTCTTTGCACCAGTCCATGAATAGGGTATACGAAACTGTGTATTTTTCTTTAGATTTTTCAGGCCCTAAATTCAATGAAGCGTTATTTGCTGCCTCCATAACACTTGGCGGTATTAAACTCTTTCACTGTCACTACTTTCCATGCTGAACTAATTTCGAAATACCTTTATAATATCGTTCTGTCAAAGAAATATTGAATTGTCACTTATGTTTGTAATTATATTGTCTGTATGGTTACGGCAATGTTACTTGGTTACGGCGTCTTTTGTTTTATTTACTCCACGCCTCTTTTGTCGTGACGAAGATTGCGAAAATTTACCCGTGCGTTTTTCAGACATTGTGCACTAGTTGCCCAGCAATTTTTTTGCCAAATTTCGTGCCATTTGGTTGAATAATGTGTACTTCGGTATGTCTGTCGGTTGAAATAATGGATGTTTACCTATTCACTGTTTCGTCTTTGTGACGAGTTGCTAAAATACTTGGAATAACTACTAGCAAAGGAATAAATACGAAATACTATAATCGACCCATTCGAATGAAATATGAGATCCCGGTAATCCCAAAGAAGGCGGCTGAAAAATAATTCCACAGCGTAACTTAAACTTTGATCGCTGCCGAATACATTTGAATAATTCAAATTCAGCGAATTCCACTATCCACATAAAAGCACGTCTCGGAAATACAAGACAAAACGTGTTAATATCCCCAAGGAGAACTCGGGGCGGATATCAAGAAATGTATCCATTTACCGTTTCGGCTAGCACGCCGCAGTCACCGACTGTATAATATATCGCCATTTGCCTGTATTCGATAAGCGAATAACCGAGCCCTTTCAAAAGACACATCCAAGCGGAAATAATGTTTCGAAAATAGCGAATAGCGGTGGCTTGTACCCGTAGCCGGTCTTTCCGCACATTCGAACATCATATCGGTTTCGTTTAGCTTTAGATCTATAAACATCCCTAGCGTTTATCTGTGCTGCAAACTGGAATTATTGCCTTCGCTGCTCGGGAATTTTTATCAGCGGACTTTTAATTACAATCCGTTACGCAGGGACAATACAATTTCGTGGACGAAGATATAATGAAAAGGGGAAATGCTAGAAATAATAAGTATTACATCGTTCAGTTTGCACTTTTACAATGCCACCTGCAATCCTTATCCTCACTTGATTGAACGTGTAAAAATATCAAACCTGGGTTTTGGAACGTAGTTCCTTATCGCGCGTTGCGAAAGAGGGCTAGACGGAATAAATTAAGACCAAAAGTCGAGACTTTCTCTATGGTTATAAGCCGTGCGGCGTGCGCGTGTTTCTCTGTCTCTCTCTCTCTCTCTTTCTCTCTCTCTCTCTCTCTCTCTCTCTCTCTCATAGAAAGCAAGCCAGTTATTTTCGTTTCGTCTTTCTATTTCACATTGAACAGTGTGGTGTCGCGACGATTATTTTTGTTGAGTGTATACAGGTTTTTTGTACATGATAAATAATAAAAAATTATAACAATAATGAATCCTGACAGTGTTTCTGCACAAGTTCCGGATATTGCTGATGGAGTTAGGTGAGTAGAGATTTTATACAGACAATAATAAATGCTTATGTAATTTTAGCAAGTACGCATTATAACCTCTCTTTACCATTGTGCTAACCAAGTCATACGCGTTATAATCTCTCCATTATTGTGTGTTTAGCAAGTGTACGCGTCATAACTTTAATAAATTTAAAAGCAAATTATATTTTAATATTACAATATCAATGCGTATGTATTTAGCAAGCCTTGCGTGTTCTAACCTATACGCTGTTGTGTTTACGAAGTCGAGAGAGTATATATATATATATATATATATATATATATATATATACACACTCTGTTGTGTTTACAAGTCACGCGCATCTATGACGTGTACGAAAGAATAGACAGACAGAGTGCATATATATATATATATATATATATATATATATATAAAATATTATTATAACTTAAAAAAAATAAAAATTTATTACAATTCCTTCACTAATTAATCGGAAGGAACTTCGTTCCATCCGGGTTTCCCTTGACACCTCTCAAGTTTTTTTTTTATTATACTTTTCCCAGGAAATGTGTGCCAAAATTCTATGAATGACAACTATATGCATCCTCAGATGATTAACTTCCATTGTTCCAAATTTTTCAGAAAAAATTTTTTAAGAAAAATTTCAAGTAAAATTATTACCAAAAATCCTTTCAACCACCAATAGTGTCAAAATATGTCAAATATAAAAATATCAATTCAGGAAGATAAAGTCAGATGAAATATTTCAAGATGAAATTCGACAAGTTCAGCAATGAATTTCCAAACCAACATTCAAAGTTTATTGCTGTGTTTCTACAGAAGGAAAAAAAAATATAATTTTTTTCAAAAAAACAATTTCAAGTCGTCACTTAAACTTTTGGGCGCCAAATATAATGTTAAACAAAATAATTGTTGTAATAGAATGCCCAGACTATTCAGTGAAGAGCGGTGTGGAGTTATTTGGGCCGCCTTGCTAGTTTCAATTTTTTTATGTTTCAAGCATAGTTTTAGAAATTGTGAATTTGAATGGACGCCAGAATTTTTATTTAAACTAGGACAGAAATTCAAATTCTCTATTCAATAATGATTGCACATCAAATAACTTTCCTTTCTGTGAATAACTTCAACAATAAAACAAATACCAACGTATAACAATATATTTACAAATTTACATCAATTCCAGATCTTTAACATATATTGAATGAAAGATTTACAAATTTACATCATTTCCAGATCTTTAACATATATTGAATAAAAGATTTATTTAAATTCCAACGCAAGAAAACTAATACTGTTTTTGTTTGCTGAACCTGTCGGTTTATCGATGACGATGTACCTTGATTGTATTTTTGTGTAGCTCGAAGCTAGACTTCACGAAGTTGTTTGGCTCGCAATCAGGGGGTACTTATAGCTGCTGAAAAACAATATTGTTTGTGCCAGAATTTGATATACAAAAATTCTACTTCTTGAAACTTGGAATTTTTCAATATACTCCTCAACGTATAGTTGTTATAAATGAGTGTAATCTCATCAAAAGATTATTGCTTAGAATTAAATTAACAAATCAGCTTGTGCTGAGATTTGCCAGTAATATTCAATACTGAAATTGAAGAATTATTTTACGATTTAAACATAAAGAAAAGATAATTAATTCTGATCCTGAGCAGCCGAGATTATACTTTACAAAGAATAATGAAAAAACAGAATTATACGAAAATGACTTCAATTTCAATGATATTCAAGAAAAGTATATGAGAATTATTGTTTAACCAGCCGTCAAATAATTCTTCAGAAAGGCCTCTATAAATTCAAAGAATATTCCAAATTTCAAGGACCAAATTTATACATGCAATATATATATATAATCACTTCACCCACATCAAAATCACAGCTCGGTGATTATTATCACCAAATATGGAACCATACCAAAGATATATAAAACTCATGGAAAATATATATATATATATATAAATATATTTTTTTTTCTCTAACTATATCATACCAAATACAGCGTAAGTTATATCATATATTTGCGAAACCCTCCTTAAATCTGAATAGAGCTTTGTCAGGGCAAGCAATCCAATCAGATAAGATTGAACACCGACATTTCAATTCAATCCGATATACCACATGTGGCATTGATAATTCTAACAGAATTCCTTAAAAATATGTAGTGAATTGTTCGTCAGATTGACCTGAACAAATCTAATCACTGTTCACTTGAACAAAATACTAGATGATTTCAGAAATGTCTTTCTTTGTGGAGGACTACCTGACGTTCTCGCAAAAAATTATCTGAATGTGACATGTTACAAATATATTTGGTCCAAACATAATTCCCAATACATACCTTGAGATCACTACTTATCAATTCACAGATTTGAAATCAATTTCGCGGAGAAAGGAAAATGCTCTGATTAACTAATTATTTCAACATGGCATATTCTACTCTGTTAATCGATGGCTGACGAGCTTCAGAATACAATATATCTTAACTGCGAAAAGATCGGAAAAGGAACGAGAATGCCACGCACATCCCTTTAAATATCATCGTACTGTCAGATCCCTTGCGACAGTTCTTCTTCTTAGCCGCAATGATTGTTCCATTGCCCACGCTAAGATTTTCAATAGGGATTGAAGAGAATGAATCTCTGAGCATATAAATAAGATATATCGTTACAAGTTGCCTTATTAGTAGACTAAAATCGCTCTGTTTGAGAGAAAATAAAAAAACCGGCGTAGAACCAAAGCAGACTTAGTGGGTTTCTTTAATAAAATAATCGTGTACTTTTTTATTTCGGAAAATACAAAAAAATAGTTTTTTTAATGATACATGTTTTTTAACGTCTCACCGCTATATCTCTGAAAATACTTGTTCCATCAAGCTATTATTTCATTAGATTAAAGTTGACACAATAGCGCTTTGAACAACTTTCCACGTGAACCCGATTTTTCTTTTTTAAGTTGTTAAATCAATAGGAAACTCAAACTTGTTATTTTCAGTAGCGTAATTTTAGGCAATCGGGAAAAAGTTTATGTTATGAAAATTTGTGTATATATGCTGTGTACAAATTGAAACCAATAGTTGAAAAACGTTTTTAGAATAATTTTTGTTTAGGTCCCGTTTGTAATATTGAGTCAGCGATTTGTTTTTTTCAACGAGCCAGTAATTTTTGCGAGCCTGCCTGCAACGAACTGACGGTCCCGGTCATGGTGTCAACTGATATCAATAAGTACAAAACAAGTAGCGATCAAAAGCATCCCATAGATGATCAATATTATTGTTCAATATTCCATATTGTACGGTAGTATTGATCATATGTTGTTAATATTAAGAGGTTGTATAATAAACATAAAATAGTTTCCTTTTAATAATATCGAACAATATATTGCACAATAATAATACAGACCGTCTTGGTCTAGGGGCTGCTTGAGTTGTTTCAAAAAAAATATATCTAAAAGACAGGTAGGTAGATATATAAATACGTATCTATAAATATCAATCATTCAACCCACCTAATTAGTAAGTTTATTAGACATTTTTAATTGAATTAAAGTAAAAAGGTTAGCATAAAATTAGTTTTATTGTTGAAATAAATTTCATATTTCGATAAATACGTAATAATAAGTTATTTAGGCGCTACATTGATAGCATTCTAATTCGTAAATTTCGTCCGTGTCTGCCTCGAAATCTTTAATAATGTTATTACAGGAACGACATTTACACTCGTTAAAACATTGTAGAACTCCTTTAACACAAGCACATTTTCGATTGTCATAATTTGTATCTAAACAATAAATATTTTCGAACAAAATCAGGAATTGCTTATCATCTGAAAATTCTGGAGATCACACCAGTTGAATTCCATCCCCATCTGTATTTATTATTGGTGTTGGTATATTGCTGCTGTACATATTCCAAGTTGATACATACACCTGCAGGAAAAATAAAGCATATTGGATAAAAAAAAACTTTTTAACAAAAAATTAAACCGACGAAAAAATCAACTGAAAAGTAAAAAATAAAATAAACCTTTTTAGTCGATAATTGAGCTCCTAAACTAATGTGAGTAACTGATTTGGAGTCGGCGCCAAACAAACAATCATCGAAGATCATTATATTACTTTGAAAAAAATAATCAAAACGCAGCCGTGCATCTCGCTGCCATCATTTTACGCTTTACCTAATTCAATTGCTAGTTTGTTTGGCGCCGACTCAAAATCAGTTACTCACATTAGTTTAGGAGCTCAATTATCATTTAGACTAAGAAGGTTTATTTTATTTTTTGCTTTTCAGTTGATTTTGTCGTCGGTATAATTTTTTATTAAAATAGTTTTTATTTTTCAATTTTTTGTTGCTGAAATCTACTAATTACTACCTACTTAATTTTTGATTACTTCCAAAATACTTACTTACCTAGCTTACTTCAACTATTAACTATTGAATAATATGATTTTCTATTTTAACTATTTACTGTTATATAATATAAATTAATTTTGAAAGTTGGCTAGTTGATTTCATCACTTTGTATATAATTCCATCCATTCATAGAATGTAATCATTTTGACGGATGTAGGAGGGTCTGTCAATGTCATCTAAATATGTGTGCCAAAGTTCACAAGTGAAAAATCAATCATCCCCTATTTTTATAGGGGTGGATCATTTCATTCCAAATTGGAATATGATCAACTATGAGGTATATCCTTTCTAATAAAAAAAGGATCATCCAAATCGGAAAACCCACTACAAAGTTATGCCTGATAGAATCGGTTAACGGACCAAAATTCAGAGGGTGAACGATCAATATCCTTCATTTTGCTACCTTTAGGAATGGATTTTGTTGTTTAAATTGAAACGGGACCAACTTCGAAGTAAAGCCTATCCAATGAAGGAAGAATCATCGGAATCGAACCGCTCTGTAAAAAGTTGTGCGTGATCATACATAAAAAAAAATATACATCGAATAAAGAACCTCCTCCTTTTTGGTTTCGTCGGTTAAAAATTAAATATACGCGTCGACTAGAGAACCTCCTCCTTTTTGGTTTCGTCGGTTAAAAATATATTACAATTCAAATCTACGTTTACCTAAAGAAGTGCTGGTAAAAAGCGCCTTCAGTTGGAGGAAGCTCCGATGATGGTTTATTTGTTGTTGTTGCTAATTTGATCCTCTGGTCGGTCAATTTTTGGACTTGTTTGTCTTTGTTTTTTATAGTAGAAGAACCAATTCTATCACAATTTCTAAAGCGTTTTCATAATAGAGTGAGATCCTAGAGCCGGCAAACCTATGTCATTTTAGCAAAGCTGAAATTTTAAGTATGAATATTGTAATATGTACTTGTGAACGTATGCGTACTTGCAGGCTTGAAAGCGGGGTCCTTTTACAGGTAGCAGGTAAAAAAGTACATAAAAAACTTTCTCACTTAAGTTGAAGTATGGTAATGCTTTTGACAATTAATAGCGTCCAGTGAGTCGAGCGGTCTGAGGCGTCAGATTTAAGCTCTGGATCTCAAAAGTTGGCGGGGGTTCGAATCCCCACGCCTGACAATTTTTGTTTTCACTTTGAAATTGAGGAATATGGGACGAATATTCAAATGAAAAAAAATCTAAATTTCTAGGAGAAACATTATTGTGCGAGGAAATGTGTTTAACATCCAAAAATAATCTATAGAATACCACACGAGAGTTCAATAAAGTAGAAAATAATTATCCAGATTTCTTTCTCAAACTTGGTGCCATTTGGCAATAGCCACCGAGCCCATTGGGATCTCATGTCTATTGCCTGGCAACAAGTTTTCGAAAATCTGTCGAATTATTTCCAATTTATTTTCACTCTCTTGTGGTATTACAACTGATAATTTTGCTTGGAAGATTAATTTTGTTTGCTATTTTCATATATAGATTTCTATCCCCGTCTATAATAATTGTCGAATGTGTCTCCAGTTTTTGTAGAATAATATTCCTCCCATTGAATAGAATTTGTATTTTGTCAACAAATATTTTTTTTTATTATTGCTACTCCCTTTTATGGTGTTTAGATATTTTGTTTAACACTTTTTTTATTTTTATGAGTTCCAAATCGCTGCAGCCTGTGTGGCCCATCCAAATAACATTACTTTCAAAAAAGAATAGTGAAATGATTTATCCAGTGGAATTCACGTTATAATCAAAATTAGATGAATATGTGTGAATGTTTTCAAATCTCCTATTTGCTGGACCCATTACTCCAAAAATCAGTGAAGAATTTATAGGTTGTAATTTGAAATTGGAAGTATACGCAAGCTAAGTAACACTCCTTCGAGCATTCCAACTCACCCTTTCACGTAGTTGAAAAAAATTATATCAATAATCGAACATTCCCAATCAAGAAATAAGCTGAGTGAAAATAATGAGAAGTGCTCTCTGGTATCAGAAGACCTATTTTATAGAATATTATATTTAGATTGAGTCTTGAAAAATTCCCACATTCTCCTCGTATGAATGACCTAATTCCTTAAAATTTCCAGAGGATACCGTTAGCAGTATTCCGTGTGCCATTTTCTTTTTCTATATGAATAATTCACAATAAAGACATATGCAATACTTCATTTTCAATTCTGACATTCAATCATTGGTCACGGAAAGTATCATTTCTGTGATATTTACCGTCCAATCGTCTAAACCAATATCTCTTTGTGGTGCTGTCACATCAGGAATCATGATTGACATATAAAGTTTCACCTACTTTCTATCAATTCTCTTCACTTACCTTGCTGCGTTATGGGCTGGGCCGGATTGCAATAAGTTGGGTTTTTCCGCTAAGCGGAAATATTTCATGGGGCCTCCTCTATTGTATGGGTGGGAGGGGTGGAGGGAGATTAAAATAGAGTGTTCAAGATTTCGTCTCATCAATAAAAAAAAACAAGAAGTATGACATATAAAATATAAATCCGCACCATAATCAAGCAAAATACCATAATTCTTCCTAGAATCGGATCATTTTAGCCAAATCATCGGTCGGAATGTTTCAAAATGGCTGATGAAAGTTTGCAAAAATTCCCATCTTCCATTTTGTTATCGATATTGGAAATCCATGTCGTTTGTAGGGCTTCTAGAGCTCCACGAATTTCAGGCAGAAAGTTTTTTCTAAGATATACACACAAATAGAAAAATAACCATTTATGTTCAATGAATCAATAATATTTGTTTGCCTCGCATACTCTTATGACAATCGTTTATAGATTATCAGAACATTATCTCTTAGCAAATGAAAAAACAAAGAATCCCCCTACATTCTACTAGCTGGGAAGACCTGCATATCAACAAATTCTTATGGTTTGGTAATGGATATAAACCTGTAATTTGGTGTAGGCAGTAACTAACTTATTGGGGAAATCTCATTCTTGTGGACTTCTACACCTTTATAGATTTATTGATTATAATTTTATTCAGACTGCAGAAGAATCATATGATATCAAAAATAATATCATCTTCGTGAAAAAAAGGTTCTAATATATTGGCTATATTCATTGGACGGAATTCATGAAGAAATTTTTTTTTTCTGAAAAAAGAAAATGAATTAACGAAAATAAGCCGAATGCCACTGATTTGTATTCTACATGAATGTTTATTTGGTGGAAAATCAGTTGATGTATCTTGAAAATATATTAATACTATTTCATCTAAAAAAAGGTATACTTCTTATTTTCATGTATGATGTTATTTCCTGATTATTTTGGTGTCCAAATGGGATTACTTTTTCGATCATCGCTGAATATTAGCAAAATATGTCTGACATATATAAAATCCATGTTCTTTACATACATCGACAATTGCAAATTCAAACTGGATATTCTCTTCGGAAATTAAATAGGACTTTGTTAATTAATTTTTCATGAATTGATAAGGGGTGTGGAAGCTGAAAAATGAAAATTTTATTCTACAGGGTGCTTCATTCTGGAAAAGGAAACATATTTCTTTTTGACACGGTATCTTACGGGAAGGACTCTAGAGTATTTAAAACACTGAGGGATTTTTTAAAATTCTGAATGAATTTATTTCAACGAACACGTCTTTGCAAAGGTACAATGATGGAGGATGGACATGCTGACAGCATTACAATCAAATTCAACACTCTATTTTCCTTTAAAATTAAATCACAAAGTTATGGGACATGTATGATGTTGCTTTTAATTTTGATTCCTTTCATTCAAAATGCTGAATTAATTTTCTGTCTAAAACCAATTACATGAAGTACTAAAATAATTAATTTGCCATTTCTCTCGCATCGATGATCGTTCCTAAATTTGGTCGGCCAGATCATACCTTGTAGCCCTTGGAGTGATGTGGCAGTACGGTCCTGGCTATACGGTTCGTCGTCTTCCGGGAAGTTCTGTGCTGTCACTTCCAGGCAGTTTTTTCCGTTTTTTGAAGATCCATTATTAAATTGTTCAGTTACATATATACCAATGTCAAATAGAATTCGAGCATATTTCATGATTTTCCACGGGCAAACGCCATTATATCGGCTGAGTGTCATAAAATATTCAAGATTATCAAATATTTACATGGAAATGGGTATGTCTGCGAGATTCGTGACGTATGGGGGACTTTTCGAGCAAACAGAGAACGCTCGGTGACCTTTTGTTGTTGATTTTGACGCGAGAGTGTTTGGTTGATTTCTGATTGTCTTTCGATGACAAACATAGATATGCGTTAAGTGGTCTATTTGAAGCATTGATACTTGAAAAAACAATGGGAAATACATCCAATTGAACAGTGTTGGTGGGTAAAAATTGATTTGAAAATATTTGAATAAGATGTCACTCGAGTTTTATTACTATCACCGTCATTAATATGCACGATTAGTTGAATATGAATAGTCGTAAATTCGAAACTATTTACTATCGATATGAAAATTGCTTTTAGTATTCTGAACCCTGAAAAAATTAAACTGGAGTTTCATGGGTAGAAGTTTTTATGATTTCGTTTGAAAAAACAAAGTGTAGTAAGAATCGTTTATTTGAAACTTGATTACTATCGTTTCGGACGTCCATGGTTAATGAATTTGAAAGTTTTTCACGTCGTTTCGATTGCTTGTATCTGCAATCGTCTTTTGATTGTTATGACCCGAGAATATACATTCACAGATATAACGAGGGTGTTATGTAATAAGTGTCCGATATTTTACAGGACGATTCCTCGGTTATTTATGAGGTGAAGGGTTCCTATAAGCATGGGTCCGCGAGGCCTTCATTTTTGATATACAAAGTGTTATCAATTTATTTTTATTTTGGTTTTTCGAAAATAATTTTTAAAATAATGTCGAGTGTTTGGACAAACACTGTATTTGAGGATTTTTTTATATGAGAAATTTAAATTTGAAGTTAGTTTGGCCCTTAATTGTAGGGGGGACCTATCCAAAATGAAAAGAATCAAGTAATCGGATAATTAACTCTTGTAGAACGATTCAAAATACTCCAGGAATTTTCCAAAGAGTGCGCGAATCAATGAGAAGAAGATTGGATGCGTGCATACAGGCAGGTGGTGAACATTTCGAACATTTATTGTTATTTTGATTTAGATTTATATCTAATGTTCCGTTGTTTATTGTTGTTCAAAAATTAGCGTTTGTAATGTTTCTATGTTAAATAAAAAGAAAAGTTTCCAAAATTGTTTAATTTTTTGACAAACACATGCATCGATTAATTTAAATCAAAATATCTCGAAAACAGCTTCTTGAAGCGACTTTTGAAAGGCATATCTTTTTCACGTGAAAATGATAGAGGAATCGATTTTTCTTCTAGAAAATGTGATACATACATCCACGACAAAGTTGTGACTCCCCAAAAGAGCAAAGACCTGTAGGCGCCCCCTACAATTAAAAGACAAACAAAATTCAAATTATAATTTCTTATAAAGACATCCTTAAACACCAATTTTCATCCAAATATCGACATTATTTCTGAAAATCATTCACGAAAAACCAAAATAAAAATTAATATTTAACACCCTGTATATCAAAAATGAAGGCCTTGCGGACCCATGCTTATATGAACTTTTCATCTTATAAATAACTGAGGAATCGTCCTGTGAAATATCGGGCACTTATTACATAACACCCTGTATATGAAGAATGTGCCCTCCTCAAATATGAAAAATTATTTTAACGAATAATCCATTCTAAGAATATTTAAAAATGCTCGCTACCATATGGAGCTTGAAATCACATCATGAAGTAATAAAAATGCCAACCAAGATATAAGGATGAAGTTGAACAAAAAATGATATTTATGAAGTTGAACATTCAACACATTTGAAAATTGTCTTCGTGTGAAAGTCATATTATCAGATAATACATACATAAACTTCTCAAATTTATGACGCCATAAAAATAAAAAACAGGTGGACGTCTCCCGCTAAGATGTAATGAACCTTCGATTTAATGTTTAAAAAGCAGTTATTGGTTACCGCGGCTCGATTGAAATAACTCTAAAAACACTCCAGCTGAGTAAAAATAATGATTTCCATGTGTGTTAACCCTATGACCGGCTGACAAAAATATACAGTGCTTCTCAAAAGTCCCCTACCCCCTCTTATTTTTGAAACGATTATACATAAACAAGGGAAATTTAGAAACTGAATATTAAAGGTTGTAAACTGCCCTACTAGTGATGATAGATGACGAAATCGTCAAAGATGACGTCACAAGGCCATTGTGACCAATAATTTCAAATGGAACCCTACGGCAAGCGACACCTCTTTTAAAAGGTATCGAAAAAACCTATTCTATGGTACTAATTTTGTTTGTGTTTTGGCAACTCGCTTTTAAAAAACGCAAAGCTGTGATTTAAATCAGTTAATACTATTACTACTAAATCTACCTGTGAAGTCAGTCGAAGTACAGTACACAGGGTGTTGAAAAAAAACAAATTTCATCCATACAAATTAAAAATGGTTCATCAACTCTCAGACGACGACCCAGACCGAAGACTAGAATTTTGTGAAAATATGGAAACTAAAATTAACCAACAGCCAGAATATGTCAAAACAATTTGTTTGAGTGACGAAAGTACTTTCTATCTAAATGGAAATGTAAATACACAGAATGTGAGGTATTGGAGTGACGCAAATCCTCACCTGTTTCGTGAAACACATACCCAATTTTCCCAGAAGGTGATTGTTTGGGCAGGTATCATGGGAAACCACATCGTAGGGCCTCTTTTTTTAAATACTAATTTAACTGGTGAGGTTTATCTGGAGCTGTTGCAAAACGCAATAGAATCGTTAATCCTTGAAATTTTGGAAGATAATCCAGATGAATTCGGCAATTTGGAAATAATATTCAAACAGGATGGTGCTCCTCCACACTATTACGGTGCAGTAAGACGGTATTTGGATGAGGAGTATCGTGGTAGATGGATTGGACGACAATGTTCAACGGAATGGCCGGCTCGATCACCGGACCTCACACCTTTGGATTTTTTTCTGTGGGGGTACCTTAAATCGAAGGTTCACGCCACTGAACCTGACAATATTGACATTTTAAAACAACGTATTGTTGCAGAATGTGAGGCTGTTTCCGCAGACACATTTGCAAAAGTACGAGAAGAGTTTAAAAATAGGATATTTCACTGTCAGGAAGTAAATGTAGGTCACTTCGAGCAATTTCTTCAAGTAGATACTGATTCTTAAATCTGTAATTAATATCATACCGAATGGAATTTAAATTTTAATGTTTACTAATGAGGCATTAAAACTGCCATGAACACAAACAAAATTAGTATCATTGAATAGGTTTTTTCGATACCTTTTGAAAGAGGTGTCGCTTGCCGTAGGGTTCCATTTAAAATTATTGGTCACAATGGCCTTGTGACGTCATCTTTGACGATTTCGTCATCTATCATCACTAGTAGTAGTTTACAACCTTTAATATTCAGTTTCCAAATTTCACTTGTTTGTGTATAATCGTTCCAAAAATAAGAGGGGGGTAGGGGACTTTTGAGAAGCACTGTAGGATGTACTAAGTTAGGGAAATAAAAAAAATCAGTATCAGAAAAACTCCTTATCGTTTTTTACTCTTCCGGGAACCGCGATGCCTATAAATTAGAATCATAAATAATCATAAAGTTGTCATCACTAGCCGCTACGTGGGAACCTAATAAATAATAACTAACGTCATCCACTAGTGGGATATAAAAGGGAATGAAAATCACAACTCATTCTTTCATTCAAACCAGTACTTACATGTAGTCTTATTGAAATTCAGTCATAACGGTTAAATATAAATACTTGAAATGTATAATTAACAGTATTATGAAAATATCGGAACGGAAAGCCGGGATAGGATTCATTCTGCTACTGGTTGACTCTACATAGCTTACGATGTCCATGATGGGTATTGTAGTAAGTATCAATAATGAGTCGGGGGAATATGAGATCGTTGTAGTCCAATGTTTTTCTAACTTTTTAGTTGAAGCCATAAATGAAGCTGAATGAAGGATATTGTAAAATGAAGCAAACTCAATTTATACAGAATACAGTATTCGTTTTGTCTCGTTGATAAATGGTGGGAGCTATTATCTCGTCAATTTAATGTTTTTGTGTATCTACAATGTTTATTTATATATTAATTTTACTAATATCCAACTCCGAAAAACAACTTGTTGAACCTTGAAGAGGAATTTATTAGAATTCGAAACGTCCGCAAGAAAGTATTAGTATTTCTCAAACACAACTGTGTCAAGTCCCAACAAACCTTCTGGATAAAAGTAAATAGTTAGCCTTTAGTGCACGAACAAATTTGGAAATGAAACGAAAAAAAGTTAACAGTATTTTCAAACATTTCATGGAATTCACCAGTTGAAATAATTGTTATTCGTCGTTTTGTGTTGGCGTCTGGTGTTTTTATAACATCTGTGGATCCTAGATATTCTTTTTTAATTTGAGTTGAGGTAACTCATGAATTCAACAAGTTATCGAAATACCAGCAATTGAGGACACTTTGGCAAATAAATATTGAACGTTGGAATCATTATAAAGAAACTGGTTAATCCATTTGACTTTTCTGGTGTATAGCAATACAACTAACGTACTTTGCAGAATGGAATATTGGGTCAATAAGCTTTAAGGTTATGGGCATGGTGTCTGTGTTATGGTGTGTGGTCAAATTCAAATTCAAAAATATTTTATTCGTCTTATTCATTTATAATTCAACTTAAACTTCTATTTACAACATAATACCTATATACAGAGCTGCCGATGCTGCGATGGGGGGTTGGAGACATCCAGCTTGCTCGACCAAGGGAATATATTTGCCTGATGTTGGGCAGGTTAGGTAAATACCAGTTTTGGTTTTCTAAAAAGAGGAGGGGGGATTTTACCCCGTCTCCTATCCTGTTTATACGGGTATTTTCTAGGTTTGTATTTTTACGAGAATGCTTGATTTTCAATTGTTATGGTATCAAATATAATGAGTTTTGGTTTACCGGAAAAGGCTGGCGCAAAAACCGGTTTTAGAGATTGTGCATCCGTTCCGTGCGGGACAAAAAAAGGTTTTACCTGATCTATCACATTGGATTTTGCCCGAATTTGTAAAATTAATTGGTTGACGAGAGGCTTATCGATATCTGAGCCAAGCAACATCGGGGGGGGTGACCACCTGAAAAGAAGGTGTGCGTTAAAATGCACTGATTATTATTTTTTCGAAACAAGGGTTCCTCACTTATAGATTACATTACTATTATTAAGCACAATATTTCGAATATTAAATATGTATAATTCATATCTATGTGTGTTGAATTAATATTTATTGGTATTACTAGTGATATATGAAAATAGAATACCTCACGTTAAACAATTATAATTATTTGTATATTTTTGGTGTTTTCGAAAGAAGGCTTCTCTTTGCAACTATTTTTTTAATCATATTTATTTAGACAGCATCTCTTATACATGTTTTTCAATGTTTCTGACCACTTTTTTTCATTAAAAGTTGGTTTGGAATATTTTTGTTGAAATCAATAGAAATGAGTATAATTCGTTAATTGATTTTCCACTTATTCCATAAATAACATTTTTTCACTAACAGTCGAACGAACTAGTTAACTGAGTTGACAGAAACCAAGCGAATACAGTAATGTTTATGTAACCGTCAATCGGAAGTTGCACACTTTATATTATAACTTTTGCCAACACCAGTACTCAGATGATCTGTGCAGTATAATCCTCAAAGTTTATGTTTCCGAACTTTCATCTTCTTCTGAAGTAATCAACCATTTTGTTGCAGGGATCGTGTCTACAAACTCAACTTGAGCAATATCAACCAATCAAGCTGCGAGGTACGTATACATTCCAGAATTACCTTCTCGGAAAAAGTTCGCTGGATAATATACTTGCATGATATTTCTACAGGATCGTACTTGAAATTTCCAAGCCAATTATGAGCTAACCGATAGTTTCTTCCAAAAATATTTGGTATTTTTTTAGAGTTCACAGAAAACGGAACTCTTGGGATATTACTTACCGGTATGTCTACTCATCCGTATGAATTCAGAGACTGAATTATATAAAAAGTTGAAATTTATCATGGTAATTGCTCACTTGTTGAATCATTTCCCGAGAGTTGGAACTCATCCAGTATTTATTTATTTATTTGAAATTTAGAAGAGAACATTTGGTTCACTAGTTTTTTCTTTGTATCAATCATGTCAGGCATTGTTAGAAAGGACTATATTTTCATAATTTTAGTCTCAAAAGATATTACTGAAAATGTGCGTGATGAACGTGTTCCTCCCGTCGTTCTTGAAATCTTTCGATCCTAAAATTGTTGATGTTTTTTGGGAAATTCCTTGTATTTTATCAGGGAAAATCTCCATTTCCTGATCCGTGAATATACTTGATAATTATTAATATTATTGAAAAGGGAAACATTCTCAATTAAAAATTGATAAAAAGATTTTTCTGTGAATTGAAAAATCAACGATAAAAAAGAAGTTATTTTTTGTGAATGTCTAACAGAAAACAACTACTTCCCCGGCTAAAGCCACGCTGGACATTGAACTACATCTGATAGATATTCTGATTTTATGAACATCCTGTTCATATTTTCAATAAATCTATTAATATTATATTGGCAGAAAAGTACTGCAAATAAATAATACATTGATTTATTTATCTTTTCATTAGCATTGATTTTAGACGACTCTTTGAGACCCTCATAGATGTTACCCATAGCCACAAAAAAAGTTTTATGCGAAACTCTAGTGTTGTCACAATTAAATTATTGTTCCTCCATCTACAGTTTTTGTATTCATCAAGATACTCCTAATACAGAACTCCTGCATCACAAAATATGATCATGTCTCCCACAAACTGTGTGAGTTGAAGTGGCTTTCAATGAGAGAAAGATTCATTTCAATGTGAGGAAGATTCATGCCTTGTGTCTGTTTTACAAAATTTTATTGTATAACAGCTCAACTTACCTTTATGAGAAAGAAGAGATATCCACAATATTAACATCAGGAATAAAAATCTACTGATATGTCCTGCCCACAGAACCTCCTTCTTTGAGAGAAGCTTTCAGTTTAATGTGTAAAAACTATACAATGCGATACCTCTTGAATTAAGACAATTTGTGTTCAAATTAAAAAAAGAACTAAATACTCTTTTACTGAACAATTGCCACTTATTATAATGCCACTTCCTCAACAGTTCTAACTTTTCCTTTCTTTTTCTTTTCTCTCTTTTTTGAGCGTGATTGAACAGTTGATTATTAAATAAGGAAATAATATGTGACCCAAAAAGTTGGATAGGCTTTAGTTAGGTAGGCTTAGTTTCGGTAGGCAAAATAATATAAAACTTTACTACAAGAGTTGAGTGGTAGAGCACCAATTGGTGAAGTTCCCCTTGAGATTTCATCTCTATCTTTATTTTATTATTTTTTATAATTGTCCTTCTTTAATGTACTTGGAATGTGGAAATAAAGACTATTTTTATTAGTGAGAGGTATCAGTACCACCAAAAAGCGGTAATAGATCTGGAGAAGTTTCGAAAAATATTTTGTTATTCTGTTTTTACCACGCCGTTTATTCTGGACTGAATTATTGCCAACTCAATAAGAATTTCAGTAAGGCCAATTTTGCGTTTAGAAAAATAAAATTTTGTTATTTGATAATTTGAATGGGTTAGCACAATTCTACGAACGAAAATATTTTTCTCAGTTTACAGTTTTCTAAAATAAGCAATAGCAAACCTATTTCTGAAACAAAAAAAACTACTATGAATCTGCATAGAATTATTCAATTAATGATCCAATCTTTGAAAAAAGTATAGTTAGAATACAAAATAGTTTCAAGGTGTTTTTTTAACAGATTGGTTGAGTAGAATTTAGAAAATATCTGAACGCATATAAAGTTATAATAATTCACAGTATTGCAGCAATTGCTATTGAAAGTTTTCATGTGGAATGTGAGTCTGTTCCTTGTAATGTAAGGAAGGGCAACAGTGAAAATAATTTATTTGAGTAAACGAGATTATTGAAACTTTTAAAATCAGAAAATGTTCTCAGGATAAATAGTCGTTCAGTTTTGTAGAATTCAAAGCCCCCGTCATATTGTTCATAATGTATTTTGGTTAGCTTATGATTAGCATAAAATTCTCTAGTGATTTAAAATATTTCTAGTTACTTTGCTGACTTTATTGATATCATACAGTAATATTTTGTGGTGATTTCACCAATTTTTTTGGAAAATACGGGCTCTGGGATGAGCCAGTCCGACCTTGTTTTGCCTTACATATATCTGAAGACATAACGCGTGCAATAGCATCATACTTTCCCCCTAATATGGCAAAATTACCACCCTAGATATGCGTGCGACGCGTAGGGCCATGAAACTATATGATCATCTCGCCATCAAAATGTATGATGACTGTGGCTTGTAGCAGTGGTAGTTTACTACCTTACCGACATAACATAACTTCCTAACTACCTACGTGTCACGGATTATCATCGTGCGCCCTCTAATCATAAGTTATGTTTTTCGTTCTCGTCACTTGCCGTGGGGTCGGTGTTTATTAAACACGCTTCGAAATTCTTGGCTGGTTTCGTTTTCAGCCTGGATTATGATTCAGAACGGTAGGCAAGAAAACGACGATCAGCTGTAGAATTATTCCTAGTTTCTTTTACATTTTTCCATTTTAGCTTAGTCACTTCATAATCAACCCTTAAGGGTGGGATTTGTTTTTTTCTTAATTAGTCTTGGAGTCAAAACCGCCTCGATAATAAAATCACAATATTTCCCAAAGTATCTGTGAATCCGGATTATGGCAAAGGGGTTAATGATCAGAGTGAAAGATGGAATTATGCAACCAACTAAGGCAATAAAACATCCCCATAATATTGGATCATTCGTTGAGTTTTTTCATATAACTTTTGATTACTCCAATTTCACCTTAATTTTCACTTATAATACCACAAGAGCTTCAAAATTATCGGGTATTTCCCGATAGGTTCGTTGCAAACAAATTAAGGAGTCAAGTTTTTCAGGTTAAAAAATCACGAGCGCGAAGCGCGAGTGATTTTTCCTGAAAAACTTGACGACTTATTGTTTGCAGGAACCTTGAGGAAATGCCAGAAAATTTTGAAGCTCGTGGTATTCGGATTATTTTCCGTCCCAAAAAGTAGTAAATTGGTTCCAAACTGTTTTTGCCTTCTCCGTATTAATGGGAACATTTCCTTTGACTTTTTATCGATGGTGGACAGAGAACAAACTCCAAATCGACTCATTTTCATGCAAAATCTCCAATTGTCACAATTGAATTCAACCTGTCAGTTTGAAGTGTGGTTAATTTGACTGGATCATGTTTTGTTTTTTATATATAGCAACTACCAGAGAAAATTTTAAAAAAATTATCAGTATAATACCATGTAGGTTGTACCACGTGACGTCGAATGGTGCAATTCTATTGGTCGATATTTGGGTCGGAAAAATAATCACGAATATTATTTTGCTTGAGTTTCTCTGAGGGGAATAAGACAACAACTTTAATTATGAGGCGAAGTGGAAGGATAGCGTAAGTAAACTTCGCCTCATTTGTTCACCTTGGAAATTTGTACTCTGTACGGATACCCATTGTTCTTTTTTTCTCTGTTCATTTCTTAGTGAATGAATAAAGACATAATTATTATATAATATTGATATCTTCCAATAAATTGTCTTTACCATATTACGGTGTTTTGTCTTGGTGTGTTGATGGATTATGTGCTCCACTTTCTTTTGTTAGCTCGGTGAGTTTTTTTTTCTGGAAGCTGAATTCCTTGACGATCCCGTCTGTATGTGAATTAGCCGGGTATGTACCTTGGGTCACTTACATAGTGCATTTTTCTTTCAAGTCCATACCCAGCTCTCCACTACGATATGGAGAAGCATGAAGTTTAATTTTCTGATTGCCACAGAAGTCAGCTATAACCTTTCTGTATAGTCACGGCAATAGTTTCCCGCTGGCGACAGACGAAGCTTGCTGAACGCAGCTTATCTATGCATTAATTCTGTACATGTCAATCCATCCATTGATGGCATAACCTAATCTTGTTTTGCCTCCGTCGATGGTTAACAATTATTTGCTTTCAAATTTTTATTCATAATAATAAATGATGAGTTTTTTAAAAAGTCATAAAAATAAGCGGAGCCCTTAGTAGACTATTCCTTTGTACCACATAAGTGGGAACGTGATAGCTCTGATCTTTGGACTTGTAGGTTGCTTTCTCATTCTGGCAGCTAATCGATGGTAATTGGTGGTGTAGCTGTATGGTTTATTAATTCTATTCGAATTTCTACTTGGCATTTGATAGATTTCTGAAATTGAGTTCCACTATAAATGAGTTCCAAAGCCTCGCTGTTCGTTGGATGAACGAGTCTTTGGAAAGTGATGTTCTGCAGGTCTCCAAAGTGACCACGAAGGGGTGTGATGACTGAACTTGACGGGTTAATCTCGAAGAGACTGCCAAAGCAGGAACGATATTGATATTTCAGAAGAGCATCGCCCATGAAAATATCTATAAAATAGAGACAAATCGCCAACTTTTCTACGGTGAGCGAGTGAGCGAGTTTGTAAGCGAGGCATCACCGACGAGACGAATTGCCCTTTTTTGGACAGAATCCAATAGCCTCAGGATATGTTTAGGTGCCGCACTCCAAATATGGGAACAATATTCCAGGACAGGTCGGATCTGTGCCTTATAGATCATAAGCAGCTGACTGGGGGTGCAATAGTTCTTGGCACGAAACAGAAAACCAAGTTTTTGGGATGCACTTTTGGCAATGGACCTCACGTGATTTTTCCAGGAAAGGTTATTGCTGATAGTAATACCAAGCATCGATATGGATGACTTCAGTGGTATGGTTACTCCTGACAAAGTTATGGTAGGCACAGTGAGATCGGCTTTTCTAGAGAAAAGACATGCTTGTGTTTTGTTTGCATTGAATTCTACCAAGTTATTAGATCCCCATTCGAGAATTGTTGCTAAGTCCATATTTATATTATTAACATTTCTTCCTCGTTCATTTCTGGTTTCACGGGCTGATATAGGGGCCCTGGAAGAGAAAGCGGTATGGAGGGTACTATCATCGGCAAAGCTGTGTACTGGGCATGAAGTTGCTTTCAACAGGTCGTTGATGTGAAGTAGAAATAGTGTTGGTGCGAGAATAGATCCTTGCGGAACACCAGCATTTATGAGTAGAGTGTCAGATGAAACTCCATCGACCACTACATGGAGAGACCTGTTTGAGAGAAAACTAGCAAGCAGAGAACACAGCTGAGGGGGCAAGCCATAAGACGGAAGCTTGGCGAGGAGTCCCTGGTGCCAAACTCGATCGAACGCCTTGGAGATATCTAATGCCACAGCTAAAGTTTCTCCATACTTTTCAATAGATAGCTGCCATATATGTGAGACGTAAGCGAGCAGGTCACCAATTGATCTCTGATGGCGGAAGCCATATTGCCTATCATTGGCAATTCCTGAGTCTTCCAGATATTTCATGAGCTCGATGTTGATGGCTTTTTCCATGACCTTTGAAATAATAGATAGCAGTGCGATAGGTCTGAAGTTGTATCATGTCATCCTCATCTGAATCGATTCGGGCTTCAAGTTACTTTGAGGATTCCATTTTTGGTAACTTGGACTACTTTGTAGACATTTAGTCTAATTAGACAAATATTGTAGTAATCTCGCCCTCATTGTGGAACAGTAGGTATCAACTAGGGCGAAAAATGCCCAGGCAACTTAATTGGTGTCAAAATTGGTAATTTGGAGTATATAGTAGACCTGTTCAGCGACTTGTTCATTCCCTGAATAAATGAATACACATGAGGTAATAATTAGGTTAACAGTTACTAGAAAGTTTCCCTGAAAGTTCAAGTATTTTGGACACATTTTGCTGGTTACCTTTAGGTAAAATTCAACTCTATTGACCCATGAGGCTGTGAAGGTATATTTGAGTTCATACAAGTAATTTCATACTATGCACTACGCCCATTGTGTTTATGGTTTTTGAAGGAGATTTGGTGGTCTCAATTACGGTTTTTATAACTCGAATTATAATTTTTCAGTTAGTTAGTAGTTGAAGGTAAAATATTTGGTCGGAAATAGGTAAATTCTCCTTTCCCCTCTGCTTGGTATAATTTCCCCATATTAGTTGGGTATACATATTCTTTTCAAGAAAATGTCATATGACATCCCTGAAAAGTGATATTTGCAAATAAAAGAAAAAGAAATAAAACGAATCATGACTATATGTGAAGAGTTTGAGGGATGGCATGCCACTAATATGCTACACGTTTTTCGAAAAATGGATATGGATATGGCTCACACGTGCATGAAAATGCGTTATTTCTGTGAATATAACCTATAATTTTTAACTCTTTTTTCCATTATACAACCAACATGGACCTATCAAACATTTCAGCAGAAATATCCAAGTATTTAGCTTTCACAAAAACTTTTTAACAAAAAATTAAACCGACGAAAAAATCATTGAAAATCGAAAAATAAAATAAACCTTAATCTTAATGATAATTGAGCTAATGTGAGTAACTAATTTTGAGTCGGCGCTGAACAAACTAGCAACTGAATTAGGTAAAGCGTAAAGGCAGCGGGATGCACGGCGGCGTTTTGATTACCTCTTCAAAGTAATATGATCTTCGTTAATTGATTGTTTAGCGTCGACTCAAAATTAGTTACTCACATTACTTTAGGAGCTCAATTATCATTAATACTAAGAAGGTTTATGTTATTTTTTGCTTTTCAGTTGATTTTTTTATCGGTTTAATTTTTTGTTGAAAAGTTTTTATTTTTAACTTTTTTGTGAATAAAATCAACTAATAACTATCTACCCAATTGACTCCAAGTATCCATTATGTTGTAGTGTCATCAGAACTATGTGTGCCAAGTTCCAACAGAATCGGTTCACAGATGAAAAATTAATAATCCCCTATTTTCCTACCCTTGGGGGTGGATCATTCCGTTCCAAATGACCAACTCTGAAGTATACCCTGTCCATTAAAAAAAGAATAATCTAAATCGGATAACTCAGTACAAAGTTATGAATAGTAAAATTGGTTAACGGTTAAAAATTCAGTGGATGAACGATAAATATCTCCTATTTTTCTACCCTTAAGGGTGACATTCTTTTTTCAAATTCAAATGAGACCAACATCAAAGTATACCCTATTCACTGAAAAAAGAATAATCAAAATCGAACTGCTTTGTGAAATGTTATGCGTGATCATACATAAAAAAAATATAAGCGTCGACTAGAGAACCTCCTCCTTCTTGATTTCGTCGGTTAAAAAGTAGGTTATCGCCGCCGGTTTGAATTGGAAGATGATTTTCTAGCTTGTTTCCGAGAAAAAAAAGTTTTTGTACAACATTGCGTGAAACTTGGAAAATATTCTATTCTATTCCTCCGTATAGGGTATTTATTCGTTTTGTTCCCATTTTTCTTTATAATTTGGATATTCTCCTTTTTCAACTCGTTATACTGGCGAGTGATCCCTTTGTGAGGTTAATTGGTAAAATCGTGTCTACGATGTTCTCCAGCATCTCAGTCGAAAGCTCTGTACCAGTTCAAAGGTAGCAAGCAAGCACTTCGAAACTATCAAAATCCCCCTTATTCATCGCAACAAATTCCGGCTAATTGAATTCGCGAATCCACTTCCGCCCGAATTCGCCCAACACCGCCAATTTGGAATTCCTACACAATTATATTGTTCACCTTCGAAGATATATAGCTTCAATATTGTGCAATTATTGATATTTATTTACGGCTCTTGGTTTAGAACATTTCCCGCAATTTATGTCTTTTCCCTTTCTACGTGGCACAAAGGCCTCCCAATTTACAGGGCCATTGTCAAAATAACTGTAATTTCCCGGAACGCGCGACCGTGCTTCGGATATTTGGAGATATTCGCCAAAATTATATTAGGCCTCCGCATTCATTAGATAAACGTGGAATTGCGATTTGTCTGGAGGGCGCGCGTTTTGGGTCGGTCTCGACGATTGGGAAGTTTTCGCTTCGAGAAGTATTTGTTATGGAACATTGACAATTGTCGAATTTAGTTTTGGATTGAGTTTAAGGAGAAGAAAAGGAAATTAATCCTGAGAGAATGATTAAACGCACGGAGGCTCTACCCATATCGTTCATAAAGGGAGTGATAGAACTTGATAAACGTTACTTTATCATTAACTACATTGCGCGTCTTGATATGGAATGAATTGGGAAACAGGCTATATTTCAGAAAAATAGTCAGGAAGGTCGATTATTATTTGTAATCGCGCATCTTTTAAGTTTAGATATACCCTTCAAATTATTTTCTAGAAAGCCAAGTTGTCATCAACATTTTTTAACAAACATGAATATAAAATTTCATAAAAAATATTTTTCAAGATAAATCAGGCCCATTTTAATTCAGAAATCATTCTCAAATAACGAGACTATCAGAAAGTCGGTATACTTCGGGAGCTATGGTTTCAATACATCTTGACAGAAAACTAGTGTAACAAAAGAAATAAAATTCGGAGAAATACTCACGAAAATTGCTTCTCAAATATCTGGGAAGTGAAAGATGATATCCATATTTCGTGAAAGCAGATGATCGTGATGTCAAAGGGTCCTCTTATTTACGTAGAGATCTATGACATCGCCTATGGTGGCAGAAGTATGTAATGATCCTGATAATCACAAGCACAAGCTGAAAACTTTCAGTTTCTGAGGTCTCCCCGTTTATTCACAAATCACTTAAAGATATTGTACCATACTTCAGATGAATAAACATTATTATTATCGTAGAGGCAACGGTCACGATTGGGTAGTATAATAACAACATACATATAATAACAATGAGCCCTCGCTATTGCTGTGTAGTCGATTGCAAAAATAGTACGTGTAAATTTTATACATTTCCAACTGCATCACAAAAACTGCAGCAAAGAGAGTTCTGTTATTCCACGATATTTCAATCTCTAATTCCGGGACGTGAGGTTTTCATTCGATAAATATTTCAGATGTTTTCCGTTTTCTATGTGATCGTCAAAAGTGGATAGTAGAAGTATTAACCAATTTCCGTGGGACGGTGTTAGCCGGTCATGAAAAGCAAATAGCGACTTAAACTGCGAGTTCGGGAACGCCTGGACGGTGTTGTAAACTGATCAATCAGCCTTATGAACAGAGGACAGAGATACTTTTGATGTCTCTCCGAGTTGTCTATCATACACGGCATTCTATCACGACAAAGTACCTCGCAGAGGATTACTAATTTGTGTTTTAATGATCACGAACTGGTTTCGGTTACAAAAGCAATTTGCCTTACATGTGAACTAATGTTAAATGTAATGCAGTTCAAGCACTGAGAGTAAACAGCGTTACTTATACTGTATCAGCAATACCCAATATTTTGTTGAAAATTATACGTGTTAGAGAGTGTTGTAAATTTAAAGACTGTTCAATGTTCTTACATCCTTGCAAGGGTAAAAGTGTGATCCCATATTCAGGTACAATTGTGAACCTCATTTCTTTTCTGATTATTGTATTATTTGAGAATTTCATTAAATATTTTTGCGTTGAATCTGATGTTATTTAGTGGTTTCTCGTCAGGTTGAAGCTAGCCAGGGTTATATGGGTACTTTTTTTCAATTTGTTAATCTACTTGGCGCCCTCACTTGTTTATGTTCTCAAGACCTTATGAACCTGCGACCTTAATAAACTAACGAGCAAGCACATTACTTGCCGTACCTAAAAGAACCGAGAAGTGGCATTACTTTATGATATTCAAAATATCATTTAGACAATGTCATAACTTTACATGGATAAACTCCAAATGCGGTGAACTATCGTATCAATACACATATTTTTTATCATTTTCTTACTTTTTTCTTTGACAGAAAAAAACTTCGATTCATCTGGAACTCGATTCATCTGGAACTAGTAGTGAGCAAAAAATTGTTACATCGTGGTAGATTAATTAGAAATTATGAAAAAATTGAAATTGTTACATAGTGAGTATTGGAAATAAAACAGGAAAAACTTCAGCTATCAAGTCACTAGAGGGAATTACCAGTCTTGCACACAGCGAAAAGCACACTCATAGTTTTCCTTGAATACTGATGAAAAACGGGAACTTTATTGCATATTATAAGGAGGGCCATGAAAGCGTCAACATAAATGCAATAATACGAGTATCCATCGATCTGTCAGAAAACCTGTCGGATTTTACGAAAGTGTATCCAGTTTGGGTTGGTTTTTCGTATAATTGAAAAATGTTTCAATTCGAATGCAGAAAAGTTGTATATGTATTTGCAAGAAGAAATGCAAAAGAAGCAGTGAGAATATACGCTAATCGGTATCACGACAGAATATTACCGTCAGACAAAACATTCACTAGCTCAGCCAAATCTTTGGCACAAACATGATGTTTTAATGAAGAGCGAAAAAACCAAAAATGGTTAGAGATGAGAATCACACTGTTACAGTGCTAGGTCAAATGGTACCAGACAAGTATCACGACAAAGTACCTCGCAGAGGATTACTAATTTGTGTTTTAATGATCACGAACTGGTTTCGGTTACAAAAGCAATTTGCCTTACATGTGAACTAATGTTAAATGTAATGCAGTTCAAGCACTGAGAGTAAACAGCGTTACTTATACTGTATCAGCAATACCCAATATTTTGTTGAAAATTATACGTGTTAGAGAGTGTTGTAATATTTAAAGACTGTTCAATGTTCTTACATCCTTGCAAGGGTAAAAGTGTGATCCCATATTCAGGTACAATTGTGAACCTCATTTCTTTTCTGATTATTGTATTATTTGAGAATTTCATTAAATAGTTTTGCGTTGAATCTGATGTTATTTAGTGGTTTCTCGTCAGGTTGAAGCTAGCCAGGGTTATATGGGTACTTTTTTTCAATTTGTTAATCTACTTGGCGCCCTCACTTGTTTATGTTCTCAAGACCTTATGAACTTGCGACCTTAATAAACTAACGAGCAAGCACATTACTTGCCGTACCTAAAAGAACCGAGAAGTGGCATTACTTTATGATATTCAAAATATCATTTAGACAATGTCATAACTTTACATGGATAAACTCCAAATGCGGTGAACTATCGTATCAATACACATATTTTTTATCATTTTCTTACTTTTTTCTTTGACAGAAAAAAACTTCGATTCATCTGGAACTCGATTCATCTGGAACTAGTAGTGAGCAAAAAATTGTTACATCGTGGTAGATTAATTAGAAATTATGAAAAAATTGAAATTGTTACATAGTGAGTATTGGAAATAAAACAGGAAAACTTCAGCTATCAAGTCACTAGAGGGAATTACTAGTCTTACACATAGCGAAAAGCACACTCATAGTTTTCCTTGAATACTGATGAAAAACGGGAACTTTATTGCATATTATAAGGAGGGCCATGAAAGCGTCAACATAAATGCAATAATACGAGTATCCATCGATCTGTCAGAAAACCTGTCGGATTTTACGAAAGTGTATCCAGTTTGGGTTGGTTTTTCGTATAATTGAAAAATGTTTCAATTCGAATGCAGAAAAGTTGTATATGTATTTGCAAGAAGAAATGCAAAAGAAGCAGTGAGAATATACGCTAATCGGTATCACGACAGAATATTACCGTCAGACAAAACATTCACTAGCTCAGCCAAATCTTTGGCACAAACATGATGTTTTAATGAAGAGCGAAAAAACCAAAAATGGTTAGAGATGAGAATCACACTGTTACAGTGCTAGGTCAAATGGTACCAGACAAGTAGCAATGGATTGTGAAATTTCGAAACCGTCAATACAACGTATTTTGTCAAAAAACAAATTTCATCCCTACAAAATACATCTGGTTCAAGGACTAAAGCCAGGTTATAATCTTTATTGTGTATTGTTCATAACTATAATCTATTCCCATATTTAGGAGATGCTTATAGGAGATTGAACTTCATTGCATGGTTGTCCCCCGTATCCATGATCATGATCAGTTTCTGAACAAAATATTATGGATAAAGTCGTTTCCATAACAACGGTATAATAAACCATCATGATTGTCACTATTGGTCTGACCTGAACCCTCATTGGATTCAAGAAACGTGATATCAGTCTGTGTGGGGGGTTAATGTTTGGTGCGGAATCATTGATAGTTATTTGATAGGACCTCATTTTTACGAAGGAATTCTCAATGGAGAAAGGTACTTGCTAGCTTTTCCATATCCGTATCTCTCGGAGAATTTACCAATACAAACTCGACTGGATATGTGGTTTCAACAAGATGGGGCACCTCCGCATACTAATAGAATAATTACCCAATATTTGGATGACACGAAATGGATTGGAAATATGGGTCCAACACCATGGTCAGCTCGAAGTCCAGATATGACTCCACTGGATTTATTTTTGTGGGGATATATTAGAGACTTAGTTTATATGCGACGTTCACAAAATGTAGATGATTTAAAAAATAGTATCACAAATGTTTGTTCCTGTCACGAATCGAGAAATATTAAAAAGGTACAATATTTGCATTCTACGTGAAGGGAGGCAGTTCGAACACTTACTAAAATAATTCATGTTATCACTTTAATTTTTTCGTTATTACCATCATGTTGGTAGAGTATTGGTCAAAGTAACATATTTTTTGGTAATTTGAAACATTTACTTTAGTTTATTTTGTCTTCGATTTTACAGAAACATACACTAGATGAAACTAAACAGGCAATGCAATTATAACTGATAGATCAATTTTATTAAACTCGTGTTATTGTTTTTTATTTTGACTCATTCATGGCCCTCTTTATAATATGCAATACAGTTGTTTTTCATCAGTATTCAAGGGAAACTATGAGTGTGCTATATGGCTGAATTCAGAATTTGATACAGAAATGCCAAAAAACATTGAAAAATCTGGGAGGCCATTTAAAAAAAAATTGCGTCGTTGTCGCGTGGTCCTAACGGATGACGCCTAGTGATGGATCTCTACGTAAATAAGAGGACCCTTTGACATCAAGATCATCTGCTTTAAAGAAATATGGTCATCTTTCATTTCCCAGATATTTGCCCGCGGAGTTTTATATGGGACACCCTGTATATAAACTGATGGTATTTTTGGGTTCTGGGGACCATGATCGGCTAAGATATATCAAAATTTTTTGAATGTCTTGTGGTGACGTCCCCAATGGGAAATATTTCTATTGAAATCTACTCTAAATACCTGGATAGGAATTCTTCATAATAGAATAATTGTTTTTTTTTTTCGCAGGAAACCTAACAAGAGTAAGATATTTACGAGTTTTCACAAAATAGTTTAATATATTTCTTGTTTTAGACTCTTTCAGACATTGTTTCACCGTTTCAGACATTGTTTTACTGTTTCAGACGTTGTTTTAGACAGAGCCGGATTAAGAGGGGGCCAAACGGGGCTGCAGACCCGGGACCTCCACAAGAGAGTGGCCTCCACAATATAAATTTTTAGGAAAAATTTCCTAACAAATACCGAAGGATATGCAAAATTATATATAAAAAATCTGACAACGAAAGACCAGTTCTCCCACTTTTTCCTCTCATTTTTCGTTTTAAACATTCAAAAACATGTTTCGTATTCATGTCAAAATTCATGGTCAATATTAATCTTCGATCTGATGAATCATGTGTATATGCGAGAAACAATCACCAAGTAAAACATCATACTATTATACAAAATATTATATCGTATCGAAATTAGCTGTAAAAACAAGAACAATTTAAATAAAAAAAAATGTAATTTTTTTTTATTAAATGAAGGATTTTCTGTCGATGTATTCTTCGAATGACACAAGAGATCTAGATACACAATGAAATTCAATTATCATAAGCAAAAGAAAATAATATTTCAATTTATGAATATGATTGCATCAAATTATTTATAAGAGCCCTGTGCGCATTCCATAATAGAACAAAAGTTAAAATTCTGTTGACTATTTTTCTGCCGATTCTACAAACACTTTGCCCGTTTATACCTGTTCTTCCTATTTATTGGCGTTGACAAGTGTCCGCTGAGTGGCGCGCTTGTAATAGAGAAATCCCCGAAATCTGAAAGTGTGAGTCTAAGAGAAGGATGACATTCCGCAACAAATGTAAATCCTTCTGAAAAGGACTATCTATCTATCTAATATGTTCTACTATCAAATTCTTGAAAACCAAAATTTCAGAGCTACATTCTCAAACATTGGAATTACAGTGATTATTTTTTGACATTGCTAGAAACCAATGGAAACGTTCAATTCAAATAATTCATATACGTTTTGGCCAATCAATAGTGGGAATATTCTACCTAGGAAATTGTCGCGGGGATAATTTGAGGTATTTTGTTTTTATTGTCTAACAAACTATATTTTTAATTTGACGTCTGTCATCAATTCGCATGAAAAGTGTGAAATGAATCAAAACCGGTTTAGTACATTATATAATTTTGCAAGAAAATGTGTTTATGATCGTAACATCAAAAAATAATCTAAAGAATACCACACGAGAGTTCGATATAGTAGAAAATAATTATCTAGATTTCTTTCTCAAACTTGTTGGCAATAGCCACTCGAGCCAGTTGGTATCTCTTGTCTATTGCCTGGCAACAAGTTTTCGAAAATCTGTCGAATTATTTTCACTCTCTTGTGATATTACAACTGAGAATGTGATGATGTCAAATTGCACTGAAAAGCGCTCATTTTCCAAAATGGAAAATGTAAAAAATAGGCGAATTACGAGGAGACAAAACCGCCTATCAAAGTTATCGCTTCTTAGCATTGAGAATGATTTTCTCCGGATGCTGGATTTGACCGAAATCATCAATGATTTTTCGTCGAAAAAAGCTCGCAAGAATCCATTCGTTTACGCTGTAATTTAATTTATTTCTTGTATTTTATTATACCTACATATGCTCGTGTCGAAATAATTTAATTTGTTCCGCAATAAATAATAAAAAATTGTTTGAAAAATAATTAGGGGCCTCCACTCCTTTGTTGCCCCAGGGCCTCCACTCCTTTTGATCCGGCCCTGGTTTTAGACGTTCATCGGCCACTTTATTAGGTTATGCGGGAGAACGGATCACAACGGCATGGTGGCTGCAGTCAATGAGAACACCTTGACTAATAAATTTGAGTTGGCCTTACTAGAAATGAGATGCCCTCCACGACTGATAGACATTTGAAAGTGCCTTCAGCCCCAAAGTAATGTTAGAAACATCCCAAAATTACATTATCTAATTATTATAATTCTATCTTGATTATTAAAATGCACTTCCTGTAACTTTCCCCAGATAATGGTTGCAATTGTGTTGAATATTGAGATCAATTGTTATATCAGCTCATTAAATGAGTCAATTAGATATAATGAACCATCTTTTTTAATTTTTACAAGACGTGGGTTTTGATGGGAAAAACACAATTATTGTAATTGCCACCATCTGACTTCAAGTGCTGCCAATTATTTATTGTGCGGTATATGAAGGAGGGTGAGTTTTCAGCAAAATTAAATGTTTTGAAGGCTTGAAGGAGTTGTTTGTTGTAATTGGAGACCGAAAATCAGAAGCGGAGGCGTCTAACAATAATTCAACCCAAAATACAACTGTATCAAGAGCTGAACGAAGGTGATCCTGCCCGAAAACCACTATTAGGTCAAAAGCATACGTTCTGAATGGCACAGTCAAGATAGACCAATCGATAAAGATTTTTTCGTGACAAAAATACTACCAGGAAACCGGCTGTGCCCTTACGGAAGAGGTCCTAGTTATATCCTTTATGTTTCCTACTCCCAACTGTCATTGCTTAATTTGTTATAAACATTTAGAAAGCATTTTTTCTATTGTTTTTGACTTATAACTTGAAAACAAATGAAGCAATCTCGATACTCTGTAGAGAATCAAAATGCAAATAAAATGAGCTCATGCACGACTCGATCGGAGTATTAGCAACGGAGAAAAACCGGAAAAAATCTGCGTTTTGAAGCTGGTTCCCCACGACATAATGGTGATTGATAAGTACTTTATGTGTGAAAAACTCAGGTACCTACTGTTGGATTATTGGTTTTAGCATAATTGCAATTTGATTTTTTTAATGAACAAATGCACACATGTTTGCAAGTATTTTTCACCTATTTTGCAGCATTTTAATGCAAAAGCAAAATAAACATTTTGTAATACTATACTTTACTCTCGAAATATTTTTGAAAAATTGGGATTGGACATGACATCCAGGTCTGCTGCAATAAAGTGCATTGAAAAATTCAGATTGCAATTATGCCAAAACTAATGATGCGAAAGCGCCTGAGTTTTTCACACATGAATTACATATTGATCACTACTTTTTTGTGGAAAGCCTGCACTATAACTTGAAAATTGGCGGCGTTATGAATTAAAAAAAAAAGCTGATTTTTTCAAGTTTTTCCGGTTTTTCTCCGTTACTGATAAAGCAATCGAGGCGCGTTAGGGCTAATTTCTTTTGCATTTTGATTCTCTACAATTCGTCCAGTGTGAGTATCGAGATTGCTTCATTAGTTTTTAAGTTAGAAGTCAAAAACGATAAAAAAAAATGCTTTCAAATGTTTATATCAAATTAAGCAATGACAGTTGGGAGTAGGAAACATAACAGGATATAACTACGAAGCGTCTTTCGTATGATGGCACAGTCGGTTTCCTGGTAGTATTTTTGTCACAGAATAAATAGAGCAGTAAATCTATATTGATTGGCCTAATTTACTAAACTTGCTTGTTGCTGGTTCACAGTAATTTCTGAACAGAATTTTCTTACAATGAAATAATAAGTCCATTTTCGTCTAAGAAAACAACGTTACGAGAACGAATACAATATTCTTTATTAGCCAATGCTGGTGAAATTATCGCAAAAATCAAACGACATGCTGGCTGAAGTTCAATGAGAACTTCATGACAAATAATATGGACAGAAATATCAAAAATACCCTCTTCCATTGATAGGCAATAATTGAAAGTGCGTTCAGCCACAAATGTGACTTGAGAAACATAATCCTAACATTACATAATTGATTGAATCACATAAAGTTTACTAGTATTATGTTTTATGTTCACAAACCATTGTATTTGAAGTAGATTTATTCGGGGAGGGCGTTAAAGTGGTGGAGTTTATCAAAGTGACACTTTACCCTCTCAGAATGGGACCAATGAGCAAATTTCAACGTCTTATCTTACATAAAATTAACGTTTTCAAGAATACTCACCGCTTTATACTTCCTTTATTGTCGATCCAATAAAAACTAAATTTTTACATTATCTCGATCTATACGAGTTCTGCAATGGCAAAAGTGTCATTTAACGTCCACATTAAATTCAAAACGCCCATTCATAAAAAATATTTCGATGTTTTCCTATGGTTATTATTTTTTCCAAAATCTGTATTCTCAAAAAATCTCAATAAACTTGTCAATGATGTAACATGCTTTAATTGGAAAAGTGCCATGTGAAGTGGAATGAATAGAAAAAATCGAATTAAACGGTTTTCTTCACATAAAGGATTCAATATAAAAATTTTTTCACCTGAGATCTACCATTTTCTGGTTCAATTTTATATTGAATCCTTTATGTGAAGAAAACCGTTTAATTCGATTTTTCTATTCATTCCACTTCACATGGCACTTTTCTTTCACTATATGCTAGACGGGCTTGCCACTCCTACTGAGAAGGAATCTTTTATTTAGAAACCTATCGAGGTGGGAGATTTTCGGAGTGTTTCTTTCTGTCACTAGGTACCGCCAGTTAAAGTTTATCTTTTCCGGCGTACCTATAGGTGTTACAAGATCGATGATGGTTTGTTTACGTTGTGTCTCACTTCAGCCAGAGTTCTTTGCACCTTTGGCTGGTTGACTACTCCGTACTGATGAGGGCCAAGAAGCCTGAAACCGGTATGCGGATTGTTAGGTGAACACGACATAAATTAAACATAATCGAGCTTATCAGAAAGAAACATTTGCATTCAATGTCCATTGATATTATATGGAAGTATGCATGGATTCTCAGGTGAATATCATTCAATGTTCTGCGTGGTATTTGCCAGGAAAGTAGTTGTTTTTCACCTGAGATCTACCATTTTCTGGTTCAATTTTAGTCTGAAATTGACAAGTTGAGAAGGACTTGCTACAGAATGTAATGCTTTGAATTGTTTATTCATATCCCCAATAAATGATTAATTCCAATAATCCCATTCTATTTAGAAGCGGCATCCGATTCCTAACTGGGTCAGTATCAAAACAAAAGATTGTGTTCGATTCGTCGGAAATTGACAAGTTGAGAAGGACTTAATCCGTCCGTTCATTCCAATTCCCTAATCTAGTTATTAATTCTTGATTTCCGTAATGTCAATTTCACATCACATCACGTAATCCATAGGGGAAACTGCAGCCAACTTGAATTGGAAACAGTTTTTAGACTCGTCGGAGTGGCACGAATTTCGCCTTTGTTGTAGAACACTATGGATGGGAATGAGTTTGGATCGAGCAATCGAAAAAGCTAATGTTGGTATAGATTAAATTATTTCATTCGCTCATCATATAGATGTTATACGAGGGTAGTCTCAAAATTACCAGACCTAACATGAAAACAGAAAAAAAAAATGGAAAACATATTTGTTTTTCTACATAGTCTCTTTTTACACTTCTTCCAGTGCAATGGCTTCGATACCCTGTTTATAGTCAAAATAGCCAATCAACCGCAGACTTCACCTCTTCATTGTTGCCAAATTTTTTACCACCGACTCATTTTTTCAAGTTTCGAAATAGAAAATAATCCGAGGTGGCAAAATCTGGCGAATAGAGTACGCGAGGAAGCAATTCGAACTTTAACTCATTGATTGTGACAATCGCGATAGAGGATGTGTGAACTGGTGCATTGTCTTGATGAAGCAAAACTTTTTTTCGCCAAATGGGGCCGTTTTATCCCGATTTCGTCACTCAAACGCTGCAATGAGTTCGCACAATACTCGCCGTTGATTGTTTTCCTTTCTGAAGATAACCAATAAAAATTAGGAGGGGGTAGCAACTCTCAGTAGGTGTACATCTCAGAATCTTCAGTATTTCACACATTTTCAAATAAGGCTTGATCAAACAGACTAGAATGAATTCCTAATATTTATCTCAACCAATTACTAGGAATGATAAATATTAATTTCAACCTGACTTGCCAACTTGCTTCAAAATATTCAATACTTTGAACTTCTCAAAATGAAGAGGTTGACCCGACTTGATGAGCCAGATGGTGAATCTCATTTGAGCTTGATTTAAACGCAAGTCGAGCTGAAGTCGACCAAAAAAAATAAGTGAAGTATATGCATCCCTGGATTGAGAATTGGGACATGGGGAGGTAAAATTAAATTCGGTTTTCTTTTTTTGCTTCCCTGGGATCAATCAAATCCATAAATATTACTATTAAATAATCGTGAAAGTAATCATAGGTGAGCATGGAATTCATTAGTGAAATTGCAAGTTTACATTGATGATCTGGTTGGATCGTTCGAATAATGATTGAATAATAATAGGTTTATATACGAATCGATAACCATGCGATAAAAATGAAATGGACTCAATTTTTGCTATATAGTTTTTATACAGGTTTTCTGGAAAAAATTGGGAACATACATCATCATCTTGTCGATTTCAATTTATTCCATGCCTTCTGGCTTTGCTGTATTTTTCGTCATTATCAGTTATCGCTCGCTCCCTTACAATATGTTGGAGAGAAAAGAAATAACTACTTGTCTGTAGAGAATGCCATTGAAAATAGTTGTTATTCAAAAAAGTAATAGACCCGTGACTTACTGAATTTCAACGCTAACTAGGCTAGTGTCTCGGTTACTGTGTGATGGGTCTTTTTTTAATAAACTTCCTGAACGTTGTTTTGTTATGTTTTGGTGAGAATTTTAAAATTGTGTTATATAATCTTAACAGCTTGGCTAACAACCTATAAGGTTTTCTTGATTCATGGTGAAACGTTGTCGTTTTTGCAGAAACCCAATGTTGAAGACAATTAGAGAAACATAAAGCGACGTCGATCTATAATTATCTCAACTAAAGGTTTGAATACGTTTTGCTGGTAACTTGCCGTTCGTTGTTGTTCGTTGTTTTATGTTTCCAAAAGAATTCCTCAGACTCTTTTCACATTATTCAGACAATCAGTTCGAAATTCCCCATATTTGAATGTATATGAATATAAATCTTAGAATAATAATTCTGCCACTGCCTTAGGCCACTGCCACTGCCAGGCGGACAGTAGTTTTTGAAACTTTAAAACTATAGTTGTGTTCGACGAAAAATTATTATCCCAAAATATGTTATTGAACTAGTCGTGGGAGCATTGCAAATGATAATATAAACATGTCGTGAGGAAAATAATTGTCAGATTAATATAGATGAAGTCACTTCAAGTCGTAATTGTAGTTGCGATACAAAAACAAAACTAGTTTGTGAGATGAAGTATGTTCGTTCCATGATGGACCTGAGCCCATAAAGTATCTACAAGTTTCCTTTCGACCTACTGGTGAGAAAATTGGTTGAAAAAGTACAAATAGGACCTACTTATCGACTACTGTACTCCCAGACCATATGCACGTATTTGAGATAATAATTAGCTGAATATTTACTCAACAATTCTCCTGGAGAGTTCGTAGGGTTCGAAGTTATTTTCTTAGTGAACTTTACATAATACATAACTATAATCCTCTCAAAGATGTAAGGGTGTGTGAACTTAGTATTTAGTGATTTTCTACTATGAATTGGCCCATGCAGCCGGAGGATTTTGAAGGAAATTTGTTGGTCTTAACTATAGTTTCTGCAACCTGTATGGTGACTTTGAAGTTGTGTGAGTACGTCAGAGTGATAGAATTTGTCAGAAGTAAGTAAACTTGGACTTATTCAGCATATTTTGTCTCCCTGCTTGGTATAATTTTCTTATAATGTTAGTTGAGTATACGTTGAGCAAAGAACAATAATGATCATGAAGTGTTTGCTTTGGGTCGATACTAACAAAGATATTTGAAAAGTTTAGGAATCGTGATATTTGGCAACGTCGTTTTGTTTGTAAATTGGTGACTCAGTTGATCTTCCATGCGAAAAAAAATTCTGATTATGATATTTGTTGGGAATATCGGATTTTTTTTTTCAAGTGAGGAATCTATATGAGTTCAAAAATTCGAAGGCTTTGATGGTCTGGCTAGTTAACACGACTCTAAAATAAAACACGAATTTTTTATTCAGCTTCAATTCAAGCTTCTGTTAAAGTGTTTACACTCAAACTGTTCACACCCTTTATCACATTTTCTAGAAGAAAAATCGATTCCTCTACCATTTTTACGTGAAAAAGGTATGCTTTTCAAAAGTCGCTACAAGCAGCCGTTTTCGAGATATTTTGATTTAAATCGATGCATCACAATCATTTCTAACGCTAATTTTTAAACAACAATAAACAACGGAGCACTAGATATAAATCTTAATCAAAATTACAATAAATGTTCGAAATGTCCACCTCTTGCCTCTATGCACGCATCCAATCTTCTTATCATTGATTCGTGCACTCTTTGGAACATTACTGGAGTATTTTGAGTTGAGTTAATTATTCGATTACTTAATTCTTCTTCATTTTGGATACATGTCTGGTAAATTAAGGATTTTAGAGGTCCCCACAGGAAAAAATCCAAACTGTTAAGGTCTGATCACCTAGGGGCCATTGTTGAGGCCCTCCCCGACCTATCCAACGGTTGCCGAAAGTTTGATCTAAGAATTCTCGCGCTTGGATGCTAAATTGTGCCGGGACACCGTCATGCATAAACCACATTCCATTTCGTAGTCTAAGCGGCACATCTTCCACTAAAATAGGCAAAGAATGGAAATAATCTCCAAGGATTCCTGCTCACACGTTGAGAGAGAACTGTTCTTGGAAATGTGATTCCTGTATCGCATGGGTTTTCCTCTGACCACAAATGATTGTTGTGAAAATTGCGTATAGCGTTGCGTCAGAAATTTGTTTCGTCGGTAAACAGGCATTGGCATTGGACATTGGACAGACAGAACGACAGGAGTTGATACGTAACGGAAAGTCACGAGGGAGTAGTGCCTGAACTCCTTCAATATGGTAGGGATATAACAAATTATCAGTTAAAATTTTCCATACCAGAACATGAGAAGTGTTTAACGTCAGCGCTATTTTTCTGGAGCTTGTTTCCGGGTGTTCTCATACCAGATTAAGAACTGCTTCCTCGGTTTCTGGGATTCTCACCGCCCGATGTGCACCGACAGATGACTAACTTTCTCAAAACTTCCTGTTTTCCTTAACCGAGCGTGAATTCTTGAAAACGTTTTTGAAGTAGGAGTTGTGCGGTTCGGATAACGCTCCTGATACAAAGTCTAGCCTCATAAGCATTTCCGTTAGCAAGCAGCATAATCTGCATCGGTAAAGTTCACTATTTTTCAACAAATAATCACAATAATAATAAATAAAACTATTTAACTATGCGTCAAGATATTTTTTTTTTGCGATGACAACCAACCAAATACTAATTTTTGTCCAAATATCGACATTATTTAAAAAAATATTTATGAAAAATCAAAATGAAAATAAATTTTTAACACCTTGTATATAAAAAATGAAGGCTTTGCGGACCCATGCTTATTTGAACTTTTCACCTTATAAATAACGGAGGAAACGTCCTGTGAAGTGAAATATCGGACACTTATTACATAACACCCTGTATAATGAACGGGATACAGGATTTTTTTAAATATATGAATATATTTGGGAGTATCCTCATTATTAACCGACGAAAAAAAAGAGGTTCTCTAGACGACAGGTATATCTTTTGATGACCACGCATTACTTTCTATAGAGTTGTCCGATTTTGATATTTAATGGATAGGGTATACCTCGAAGTTGGTCCAATTTGGATTTGAAAAAAAAATCACTTCCAAGGGTAGGAAAATGGGGGATCGTTGTTAGTTCACCCACTGAATTTTTGAATGTTTACTTCTTAACCCATTCTACCACGCATAACTTTGTACTGGGTTATCCGATTTAGATGATTCTTTTTTTATTGTATATGGCATGTTTGGAAGTTGGTCCCATTTGAATTCTGAAAAAAAATTACACCCCTGAGGGTAGAAAAATAGGGGATGATTCATTGATTTTACACATAAAGGGGTAAACAATAGGGGTTGGAAGTCTGTATAGATAGTTTCAAAGTTAGGATCATGAAAATTGGTATTTGGGGGTATTTGTTACGAATAAAAAATACGTTTTTTGGTGCTTTTGTAAATTCAACCCCTAAAGGGGTGAAATGGGGGTCAAATTGGGATTGGAAGTTTGTATAGGAATTCCGTTAGTTTTCAAGTTGGGGCCATAGAAAATGGAATTTGGAGTCCTTGTTACAAATAGAAGAAATGTGTATTTCAGTGTTTTTAGAAATTCAACCCCTAAAGGGGTGAAATGGGGGTTCCGTTAGGGTAATAAAAATAAGTTTGAGGTCTTTGTAAGGAATAAAGAAATACATGTTTCAGTGTTTTTATAAACGGGGGTGAAAGTTGTGTAAGGGTTCCGTTAGTTTTGAAGTTAGGGTCATACAAATTCGAATCTGAGGTCTTTGTTACAAATAATGAAATACGTGTTTCAGTGTTTTTAGAAATTCCGTCCCTAAAGGAGTGAGTGAGTAATAGTCGTCACAAAAATAAACATAGTTCTACGCGGACGAAGTCGCTGGCACTAGCTAGTTATAGTATATAACAGTTAATAGTTAAAGTAAGGTTGGTAAGTAAGTATTTTAAAAGTAATCCAAATTAAGTAGGTAGGAATTAATAGATTTTGGCTACAGAAATAAAAAAATTAAAGCTTTTAACAAAAAATAAAACCGACGAAAAAAAACTGAAAAGCAAAAAATTAAATGAACCTTTTTAGTATCAATAACTGAGCTCCTAAACTAATATAAGTAACTAATTTCGAGTCGGCGCCAAACAAACAATCAACGAAGATCATAAAATTTCTTCAAAGAAATTATCAGAATGTCACCGCGCAACTCGATGCCATCATTTTACGCCTTACCTAATTCATTTGCTTGTTTGTTTGGCGCCGACTCAAAATTAGTTACTTACATTAGTTTAGGAGCTTAGTTATTAAGTTTGAAAACGTTCATTTTATTTTTTGCTTTTCAATATATTTTCGTCGGTTTTATTTTTTGTATTTTTTTTTTATTGAAATTGCTATTGATTCTGATTCGAACGTTGAATAGAAATACTTGATGAAGTTTCCAGATTTTGCGGTCGACGTTTGCAGTCTTCCGGCTTTATTGCCTGTGAAATATTTGTGGAATGAACATGTAAGTTTTGTGTCACAATAAGAGACCAGGAGAATCTGTGTATACTGGGAAATTACCGTTTTGAAGACTGTATTCTACAAAGAGTTTTCTATTTTCAGAAATCAAGATTTCTTTAATGAGATTTGCTACTCAGAACATTCAAATATTCTAATCCAAAAGTACTTGATCATGTCTGCCTTTATATAAATCGATTTCATTTTGTTGGGAAACCTTCTACAAGCAGAATTGGAAAAATAATTTCCCCGACATTAATTAACCACACACTTCGTTAATTCATTGGAGAAATTCAAAAACCATGAAAACTTCTCCAATTCCTTTCTACCAGCCAGTGCTAATGGTAGATTCAATTTTTCTCCGAGAAGCCATAACAATTATTCATCATTTCGAAGTCGGAAATGAAAGACTCTTACCGCGAACTTCCGATTTCAAAAATAATTCCTCATGACACCGATTCCCTCGGGCTACCGCCCGTCTAGACCGCCTTCATAATTGGATCAGTAGATCGGGAATTATTCAAGAGATATCTTCTTAAAACTCCAGGGACTTCACCGTTATGACAACGTTAATCAACTTATTTAATGATTCAGAAGCAATTCTATTCTTGCTGGGCAGTGCTTAGATGATAAGCAACACAATGTCAAAATGTCCCAGGAAATATAAATTAGAACACTACAGGACTTGTATAAGGAAGTATGAGAAATAATTATTTTCTTTTCGCCTTGCCATTTTTGTATCGTGGTGAATTCATTATTGATTTCCATCCAAAGCTCTCACAGTTCGTACTTATAAAACAATTAAGAATTCGTTTTATTATTAAGTACACCAATCCACCTAATGAGCAAAGCGATCACTGGGTATTTATACTTTTTTTCCCACCTCATAATTTTTGTGTGATGAGGAGAAACAAATATATTTTTTATTGAATTAATCATTTATGCGAAGGTTTCGATTTACGGCACGATTATAACGGAAGCAAAGAATTTATTTTTTCAAGCTTTAATTTTAGTAACGTCGATCATGAAATTTTCCACATATACGTGGTGTACATAACAATGTATTGTACGGGGATGAATTTTACACGAATTCAATATGGCGCATTCTTACAGCGAACGTGTTTTGTAGATCATACTCCGATTCGTTACATAGATTATCTTCTAAGGGTCATTCTTATGTAAAAAAGCGTTGGGTGCTCTTTACTTACTTTTCATAATGATATTAAGATTACTGATATCAAGCACCTCACGCTATTTTTACATAAGATACAATTTTTTGGTCAATGACTTTATTCTTATTATTTTCAACTTTTTAGTCCATATTGCTTTATAATCGAGTTTTTAGATTTTTAAACTATACATTTTTTACTCATATTTATTTATTGTAGAAATAATTGGAGGATGTTGGGAAAATTATACTGGAAAAATAAAACCCTTAATGACTTTGAATAAAGCTTTAATAGTAGTTATGTAACAAGTTCTCAAAGTGAGGCTCCAGCGGACGAATCGGAATATGAAAGTGATTTCCGCCAAAGACATTTGCGTTCGTGTTGAATACAATTTTTTTTTGTATTAGTCTTCCAAATCAACAGAACAGAAACGCCACACATTTCCTCGCCCTGCATACTTTTTCAATCACCATCTATACGGTAGTGTAAGGAAGTTGTGCAAAAATCTAGCGATTGTTTATCAACGACACATTTGTAAAATACTTGTCAAATATTAGTGTTAATTTTTCATGAAATGAGTATCTCAAAAGAATATTTCGAAGAAAAGTGTGCTGCCACTACTAGACCAGTGCTGAAGCCTTCAAAAATGGAAAAAAGTGAAAAAAAATAATAGTAGCATGAAACCCATTGGAAAAGGAAGAGAATATAACAAAAATGAAAGGAAAAATTAGTGGAAGGGGGTGAGTTTTCAAGGGTAAAAAACGTTTTATCTCGATTTCCAGCAAAACTACAAGTCCTATGGAAAAAACTTAGGGAGCAAAGGTAGGTAATAAAAAGATCTACAACTTTTGTATCCACACTTTTTTCACATTACCTCAAAATTTATGTGAATAACTCAAATTTTGGTTTTTTATTTTTATCTTCTACAACATTTTTTTTTCACGAAATTTGGTGAAAACCTCCTTTTTTATGTTCCAAACACACTGTATTTTTTTTTATTTAAAGTATTTATTTTTACACCTTATTTTGACTTAATATCGAAGAAGCACCCTAATTTTCAATCGAAAATTATCCCGTCAAAATATCAGCTTTTTTGGAAAAGTCGGTGACCTTTTTGTTCGTTGAAATCTCTACTTTCTGATGGTATAAAAAAAGTACATTACTATGACAGAAAATGCAAAAAAACGAAAAAAACTCGAATCCGAATTTAATAAGACATCTACAATATTTTGAGAAAGTTGTAGAATCTTCTTTAAATTATATGCGTAGATGCTTATTTATTGCTATTTTAAGATAACTTATATACCTGAGTGACCTACGGGAAATTTTATAGAGAAGTGGGGAAGGGGCTAGGAGGGTCTGGGCCTTACTACCTGTTATTTCTTTGCATTTTCTGAGAACATTTACCATAGTAATGTATATTTTTTTTCACACTATCAGAAAGTGGAGATTTCAACGAACAAAAAGCCCACCTACTTTTTTGAAAAACCTTATATTTTGACGGGAGAATTTCTGATTGAAAATTAGGGTGCTTTTTCGATATTAAGTCAAAATGAGGTGGAAAAATAAATATTTTAAAAACAAATAATTACAGTGTGTTTGGGACATAAAAAAGTAAGTTTTCGCCAAATTTCGTAAAAAAATTTTTTTTTTTGTGAAAGGTAAAAATGAAAAATTAAAAACTTGGTTATTTGAATTTTTCACATAAATTTTGAGATTATGTGAAAAAAGGTTGAATAATAAGTGTTATTACCTACAACTTTGCCATTTAACTTTTTTCCATAGGACTCTCCCCCTTCCACTTCCCGACCTCAGATCGCCCGTAAATTATTTTTCCTTTCATTTTCGTTATATTCTTTTCCTTTTCCAATGAGTTTCATCCTACTATAATTTTTTTTGGTTTAAAAAATTATCGACCCTGGTCTAACGAGATATCAAGTAATCTATAGTTCATTGCATCTCCTGAAACGTTTTAAAGATACTGGTCTAGACCGGACTCTTTTCAGTATCCAAAGTAGACATTTTGTAGAGCGTTTACAAAAAATTGTTTTTCTATATATTTCTGTTTTGGAGAGCTCAGTAAATATGGTAGGCATGATCATACTTTTTATTCTACTGTGTGAAAATGTGTAGTGACATAACATTCAATATTTTTTCTCTGAGAAATTATTAGGAATGCATACTCACGAAACTGAATGGTTCGTGTTTGACTGCATTAGGATGAAATTCGAAACGACTAATCCATTCAGTTCCCCACTGAGCAAAAACTCCAATCCCCTCAATATTCTACTTGGTAAAACCTGTTTGAAATCCCATAAGATTAAAGGCGTACAGACAGAAAAAAAGAATCAAAAGTGCGTACACGAAAACTATTTCAACTGATATTGGATCTCCCGTTAATATCAGGGGTTGCGACGTCTCTCGGGAATCGAACTTATCATTGGAAAATAGAAAAACACCCCAGTCGAGGGATTCTCCGTCGAGGTCTCCTGCTGAAGATTGATACTTAAAGCTATACATTTTAGATGAGAAATGAATTAGTTAAAAGTTTTGACCGGTGAGAGCTATTGCGGATAAAAGCGATCTGGTGGTTTTCGGTTCGATTTTCAAGCAAAATAAACTTTTATTCATGAATTTTTGACGAGTATTAAATCAGGGGATTACCACAGTATCAAATGAAGCGATATTTATAGATCATCCTATTTTGCTGGCTACAGTCTCGTAATGCGTCACAGCCGTTTCGGCTCAACTAGTTACAAATAATCCATTATGTAACGACTATCAATTATTTTGGAAGAAAAAGTATTTTCTTACAGGGTTAGCAAAAATATTTCTCTATACAACCACACTATTCCTGGAGAATGATAGACAAAAAATAATGTCCATTAATTTCAAGAGATTGAGCTACTAAAATCACAATAACAAACTGAACTTGAATATATTCATAGGAAGGCATTTCGACATTTCCTCTTATATTTTATGGTTAAAAAGTTTCTCATCAAAACTAGACGATTAAAATAGGGAAAATGGTTTCTCGATGTATGTTTAGTTTCTGTTGAAATGATCTAACTAATGTAATAGGGATTTGGCAACGGGTTCGTTATTTTTTTCATTCCGTGATTCAAATTGAATTGTGATTTTGTGATATAATATAATTATGATGTATTTTATTTGGAAGTCGGTAAAAATTCGTTCCTAAGTAAATTTGAAGATTCCTGGAATAGCATACAATTTCGATTGAATCGCAATTTTTGTAGACTATTTGAGAGTATTTGAATGTTAGAGATTTTAACATTTTGATTATCTTCCCCACTAAAATGGATAAGGAGTTTAGAAAATCACAATAACAAACTTAAGTTAAATATACCCATAAGAAGGCATCTCGACATTTTTTCAAATTTTATGTGGAATTTACGGTATTTTAATTAACTGGATATTTCGAATAATGATACCCTCCAGAAAGCAACAATGCATATTCTCAACAAATACTCCAGCATGCTATAAATTATCATGAATAACTGATAAAGCCCTGAAGAAGATGTCAAATGAACATCGAAACGTCGGCAATTTTCTCTTGATTCAGAAACAAATTATCGTATTTGTTCCATTCCAAATTTGATGGTTGAAAAGTTTCAGCGTACCCATTTCTCATCAAAACTAGGTAATTAAAACAGGAACAATGGTTTCTCATTATTTCATTCGTTTCTCTTGAAATTATCAAACAAATGTAATGATGATTCGAATTTGTTTCATTCCGTGAATCGAATTGAATTTGATAATGGTTTTGTCGTAGTCTACGAATAGATTGTAATTTTTTTATTTTATTTGGATCTCGACAACAGTTTGTTTGACTGATGTTTTCGAGTTCGAAACAATCGAATGAATTAGACATCACCTGAAGATGGCAAATGTGAATTTGCCGAAACATCGTGAAATCGGACCTTTTGAGGACTAAGAACACAGAACGCGGACAGAAACCCGAGAAACTATCTCAACACGAAATCTACGAAAATCTACGAAGAAACATATATATATATATATATATATATATATATATATATATATATATATATATATATAAATATATATTTATACTTGGGCGACCAAGCTGTGCTCGGTGGTTGGTTGCCGTGAAATAGTTTTTTTTTCGGAGATCCGAATTACATACTTATTACATACAATTGCATTGCAATCTTACTTAGCACAGGTTGGCTACAAATACACATTTTAAATTACCGTATGTTTCTTGGACCAACCAAAGAAAAACATCCAACATTGAATTCGGATTTCATGTAGCGCCATCTCACAAAGTTTAGAGGTAACAGTGCAACAATGCAAGTACCTCAAAAATTCACGAGAGGGCGCTATACATATCGATTCGTAATAAATATATTTTTTTTGTGTGAAATTTCGGTTTTTCAGGAAAGACGCCCATATAGATAAACTTAAAAAGCAAAATCCTATCTTAATAAAAAAAAATATCGAAATCGTTAGAGCGGTTTCCGGAATATATATATATATATATATATATATATATATACATATATATATATATATATATATATATATATAATATATATATATATATATATATACAGTGTCTCCGTCATAAAGTTGGCTACATATGGGGAAAAAAAATGTTAGAAATATGAACAGGATGTTCATAAAATCAAATGTGGAATCATCTGGGACTGAAAGATAAACTTCAGTCACTATCTTCCATCGTCGGAATAACCTCTTGTGGGGTATTCATGTTGAAAAGGAAAACATTCTCAATTGAATATTGATAGACAATTTTTTCTGTGAATTGAAAAATCCACGATAAAAATTTACGGAAAAAAAATGTTATTGAAATTTCTGAAAAACTCTAATGTCGGTTCGTTTCTGCATGTCTAACAACAAAAATATCCGTTGCGACTTATATCATGTGACCTCAGATTTGGCGGGAATTTTGAAAAGTCTGTGGTGCCGAAAAATGGGCCAAATTGACAGGATATCGAAATTTTTTATGGAGAAAATGTGTTTGGAATCCAACCAGAACCCCATCTATCAATTTTGAACCAGATTGAAAAAAAAAACAAAAATACCATTTCATTCCTCTACCCTTACTAAGAATAAGAAACATTATATATTCTTGTTTTATCTGGAAACAGCTTTAATAACCTAAATCACATAAGTTTGGGTCAAAACTAATAAAATATTTGTGGAATAGACATTTTGGGGGAGATTAATTATGAAAACACGATTTAGACTTGTGTAGCTCTGTATATTGATGCACATGAGCTTATTCAATATCCTCAACCCGTAAATGAAATTCACTGATATTTGTAATTGAATCTTAATAATACATTATTTATCCTATTTGAATTTAGTATTGGTTAGGTGGATGTGGAAAAATAAAAAACTCAATAAACAAACAATGTACACATTTTTTATATTCTACGTGACCACCTTCAACATTTTTCAACATAGTTCTGTTGATCAGTGCTTCACAATTCCTTATACAAATGGGCGTTGTTTATAAACATTGCTTTTCAGGTATCCCAACAAAAAGAAATCACACGGCGTTAGGTCTGGAGATAGCAGGCCATGGATAACCTGAATATCGACCTATCCACTGTACACCAAACTCATTGTTCAACAACTTCCGCACTTCATTCGTAGAATGAATAGAAGCCCCATCTTGTAGAAAGAATAAACGAATCCGCCCATGTAATGGTAGGTTGTCGATAAATGTACATATCTCGGTCCTTAAAAAGTTCAAATACCGTTCGCCATCTGAACTTTGTCTAAAAAAGAAGGGACCTACAATTCGCTCATTTAAAATTCCACACCATACATTCACTTTTAAACTATTGGTCATTGGCTTCAAAAATAAAATAGGATTATGATCTGTCCACCATATACAATTTTGAGAACTGACGACACCATTTGATATAAAAGTTGCTTCGTCAGAAAATAGCACATTTTTTGAGAAATCACGATTGTCTTCTAACATTTCCTGGAACACAAATGAAATCGAGCATCATAATTTCTGTCTCGCAGTACTTGCACAAATTTTGGTTTTTCATGGGTGAAAGTGATTTTGCTTTAAAATTCGTCTAACAGAGGTCTGGAGCTATTTCTGCCTTTTCTGCCATAATTTTCGTCGAAACTCTTGGTGTCTCAGTGACTGCCAGTGGATCATTGTTTACATTATTTTCATTATTTACAGGCTTAACGTGAACACTTTTATATTTGTTTTCAACCAAATCAGTTTCCTTAAATTTTTGCAATATCTTTGCCACCGTAGTAAAATGCAAATTTTGGTCTGGATGCCTTATATTGAAAATTTCAGCTACTTCTCTTGTGCTATGATAATTTCCGCCATGTAGCAATTTCTATTTTTTCTTGTATATTCAGTTATGTAGCCATTTCTATTGATAGATTGAAAAACACAAAAACTGATAAAGAATGACAACGCCAAAAAATTGTCAACAAGTTATTGTGACATTTGTTATTGTTACAACAAAAGTAGATCTTTTTTCAAGGCCGCCTTATTAAATTTAAAAATATAGCTAAGTCATTGAAGTTCAAATTCACTAACCAATATTAAATGTAACAAGGATAAATATTGTATTATTTAGTTTCAATTACAAATATTAGTTGGTTTAAATTTCATTCATCAATATGCAGGGCAAGGCTACACCTAGTGACAAGACTAAATCGTGTTTTCATAATTAAACTCCCGCAAAATGTCTATTCCACTAATATTTGTTTAGTTTTGACCCAAACTTATGTGATTCAGGTAATTAAAGCTGTTTCCAGATAAAACAAGAATGTATAATGTTCTTAGTACGGGTAGAGGAATGAAATTATATTTTTGTTTTTTTTCTCCAATATGGTTCAAAATTGGTACACGGGTCCTTGTTGGATTCCAAACACATTTTCTCAATAAATATCTTGTCAATTTGACCCATTTTTCGGCACCACAGACAACTTTTTATAAAATTCCCGCCAAATCTGATGTCACGTGATATAAGTCACAACGGATTTTTTACTTGTCAGATATGCAGATTTTTTAATAAATGTCAATAACAAATTTTTTCCCATATGTAGCCAAGTTTATGACGGACACTGCATATATCTATATAAATTTTCCATTATGGAATGAAATATGTTTGTACTTATCTGAAATTGATTAAAATATTCCTTGAACTGGAATCGAACCCGAGCCTGCCGCGTGATAGACTGATTCGCTTACCACAACTCCACGATAACTTTTTTTGATATTTTGAGAATAACGGAATTTTGCATTTTCTGTTTCCCTATGTGGGAATTGAATGAATGCGTTGACATATAATTTTGACAGGAGCTACTGTAGTTTTATCGCGAAACAATCGCATTGCATTTTTCAGTATAAAACAGCTAGAAGACATTTATCACTATAAAACTGATCTGATTGGCCCTCAATATGAAATTTCGGCCATTTGATTGGTTCAATAGTTATGAGGGAAATAGTCATTGCAAACCTATTTCTTAAAACTCTTCAACCACGCCACTGATGATATAGCTTTCGTGACAGGATAATATTCTGTTGGATTCATAAATATTCGCGTGTCAAACTGACTGATGTTTTTCGGATGATAGCTATCACAGACGCCACGAAGAGTTTATTGTACCAGGGTAATCGTTAAAGCGTGCGAGTCTAATTGTATTTTTCTGTCAAGAATCCGAGTTGGATTTTCGGATAAGGGGACGTCGAGTATTTCAGTTGTATATATATACTCGATTTTATACACAAACCATTCCCTTTTTTATCGATACGATAAATATTATAACAGCTCTAAACGAAAGTGAATATTTTCATTCGTATCGTTTGTCACGAAACGTCAATTTTTTTCGAATACGTTATTTCCATATCGTGAATTCAGTGGAATGAGAATGGGGGACTGGGTGACAAACACGTTATCTCTTTCGAATGACGTAATCTAGTTCCAATATTTGGAGCTCTTATTATTTTAATTGATTCTCATTCGCATTGTTGTACTGAAATGATTTTATATTAGACTCAGTTGGATTTTTTTCTCAATTCAAAATTTATTTTTTGAACTTATGCACGTTTGAATCACAAGTTCTGAACGGTTTGATGTCTCATCATTAAAAACATCAGCAGAACTAAACAATTCTCACAATCCAAATAATTCTATTAGTTTTCCAAATATCAAGAGTAAGAAGGGCATAAAAAAATAGGTAATTTTATATAACTATTTTTTTGCGTTGGATAATTTCTGAATCACAATATATGTACGAATATGAATCCATGGAATTTAGTAACCTCCCAACAAATACGTAATGTTTAGGAGACGGAACAATTCAGTGTTATTGGAACAGAAAAAATTCTATAATGAATAAAGAAACAACACCTGAGAAAATGCTGTTTTGAATTCCCTTTTAGTTCTAAACTGGTATATTATTCATAAAGTCATCTTCTATTTCGCTTCTCTTTCCTTCATATCATTTTTCAGATAATATGACCATTTTGTAGGCGATATTGATGTCTAGAGAAATGTTTAATTTTTTTTTCAATCTACATTTTTGAAAAACTTTGAAAATTCTTTGGAAAAGTATTCATCTGTCTCCACTAATTAGTTCCGGTGTTCCCATTATCATCTTAATTTTAAATCCTTGCTTTTGTTGATGTTTTCTACTGAATAGTGTACATATTGTATAACTACTTATGAATACGAACTTTGGATTCATCTTGTACATATGCTCTTCAAACTGTACTAATAAATTATAAAAAACAAAAAATAAAATGAATTCTTTTAGTCTTAATAACTAAGCTCCTGAATTACTTTTGAGTCGGCGCTAAACAAACAAGCTAATTATCTATGATGGCATCTGGGTGCGCGGTGGTGGCGCGTCCCTTCGCCGCAAATTTCCGAGCGTTCTTAATGTCAGCGATACAGCTAGCCCAACGGGCACACACGTGAGGGCACATGTCGTTGCGAGTGTTCGTGCGGAGAGCGCATTTTTTTTATCACTGGAGATTTCACGTTGCATTTCTATGTTTCTATGTTTGTTTTGATCATTTATTTAAAGTAATTTAATGATCTTCGTTGATTATTTATTTGGCTCCGACTCAAAATTAGTGTAGGAGCATTGTTATCAAGACTAACAAGGTCCATTTAATTTTTTTCTTTTTAGTTTATTTTTCCGTCGGTTTTATTTTTTGTTGAAAAAATTTTTTTTGAATTTTTTGTGGCTAAAATCTACTAAATGATACCTACTCCATTTGGATTACTTTTAAAATACTTACTTACCCACCTTACTTTGACTATTAACTATAACTAGCTGGTACAAGCTACTTCGTCTGCGTTGAACTTTGTTTTTTTTGTGACCACTATTACAAATTCACTCACCCTTTTAGGGACGGAACTTTTCAAAATACTGAAACAAGTATTTCTTTATTTGTAACAAAGACCTCAAATACCAACTCTAAAAGTGACGGAACCCTTACACAAACTTCCACCCCCTTAGGGAATGTATTTATAAAAATACTGGAACATGTATTTCTTTGTCCCTTACAAAGAAATCAAATACTTATTTTTATGACCCTTACTTGAAAACTAATGGAACCCCATTACAAACTTTCACCCCTTTAGGGGTTGAATTTCTAAAAATACTGAAATTTTTTTTTTAAAATATGACCCCAACTGAAAACTAACGGAATTCCATTTTGAACTTCCAATCCCATTTCAACTCCCATTTCACCACATTAGGGATTGAATTTCCAAAAACACCGAATCAATTATTTTTTATTTGTAACAAAGACTCCCAAATACCAATTTTTATGATCTTAACTTTAAAACTAACTATACAGACTTTCAACACATTTTTCTTCATTTGTGAAGAAGAGCCCAAATACAAATATAAATTTCCATGACTCAATTTCAAAACCAACTGTACTTTCACTTTCACCCTCTTCTCACCCACCTTTTCACCCCTTCAGGGATGGAATATCAAAAAAAATATGCTGTCAAAATGTTAGCCCTTAGGTCCAGCGGTTTGCTCTGGACGTTGATCGTATATCAGTCAATCAGTGGGTCAGTTAGTCAGGACATGTAATTATATATGTACATGTTACCTCAGCACGAGGTAGCTGCTGTGAACCGTTGAGGAGATCCCTCGACTGTATTTCGTCTCCATCATCAAATTAACTCTGGGCCTCCATTATATTGTAGTGTCATCAGAACTACATATGTCTTCCAAGTTTCAACAGAATCGGTTCAAAATCAATAAATCAACTCCTATTTCTCTACCCTTAGAGGTCTAATTTTTTTTCAATTTAAACTCGGACCAACTTTGAAGCATACCCTATACAATATATATATTTGTTGTTCTAGATATTATAACATCCTACCTATTGTGAATTCTTTCGATCTTTTCAGACAGTCCTGAAAAAAAAAGGTTTAGTTGTGAGGTGGTTGTTGCCGTGGTGTTGGTTATGTTGTGAGGTTGTTTGGAGTATAGGTGGACCATACACTATTATTGCCCTATACTGAATGCAATTTACTATTCCCTGCTTTATAGTGCCATTATGTTAATAGTTATAGTGCCGTTATGTTAATAGTTATAGTGGAGATAACTATTAGTGTTATTTTTTTTTTCGATAAAGAATGGTATCGAATTGATGATTTTATCATCATCTGAAAAGGAGACCTGATTATCCTGAATTTCATTCTTCTCTCTCTCTTTTTTTTTTCGTCTGTTAAAAAACCACCCTGAATAAAATTGTTGATGTAATTATTCTCAGTCTTCAAATACAAGATAGGAACGTACATTTTGAAATATATAGGAAATACTTTTCTATAGCGTCACCCCTCTTAAAGATAATTTTCCGAACGGTCAGTTTGCGCAATAGAAGGACCCTTTATTGTATGTTCATTTTCTGCCATATCCTGTTGTCTGTAAATTTTCATGCTGTTTTGTTTTAATGAAGTCTTTGATAGAGGCGCATTTGCTCAGTCATTTGCAGCCGGCCTTACTCGTGATAAAATCTGAAGGGGCAATAGAGGGTGATTCCTTTGTTTCAGTCAGATTCGGTCTTTGGAAATTAATTTGGCTACTACATTTTTAAGTAAAGATTTATTATGAATATAAACAAAATTCGGTCGCATCAGACATACAATCAAATAAGACCAGGATTTTGAAAAATACCGATTTATATCGGGATAGAGGTGTTTGATATTCAAATTTCGAAAAATTATTGGAAGCTATCATTTTTTGTTTCTGGAAAAAGTATATTTGTTATGAATTGGTACGATTACTGCGCCCGCTAGTTTCTCAAAAAATTTAATTTTTTATTACTTTTCTCCAATGGCTCCTATCTTAATAACTCTGTGTTGCACCTTGGCTGAAGTATTATTTTACCATTACTCTGCTAACACTAACGACGCATGTAAAAGGTTCTATGAGATTATCGATCTGTCTTTCAACAACGCTTTCCCGCTGAAAAAAACCGCATCTAACAAAGCATAACATCTCAAAAATTGATTATAATTACAACACGAATAAATGTATCCTGCAAACATAAATGAGTTTTGTGTGAGTTGAAAAAATATACAACTAATATTAATGTGTTGAATTATTATTATTACATATTGTAATCTATTGAAAAAAGTAATTGAGCAAGCGAAACACAAATTTTCCGAGAACCTGATAAATACATCATTAAACAAAGCAAAAACTACTAGGGACCTGGTGTCATATTTCACTAACAAAAGAACACAGTTTGATACTAAAAACATAGAAAAGAATGAATGATATGGTAATAACAGACGCTGTAGAAATTGCAGACAAATTCAATTAATATTCAATATTTTTTGAGAAAATAGCCGAAAACACTATACCGAACACTATTCCAATTACCTTGGAAACAAGAGATACAATAACGTAAACTGATTCTTTTTTCTTTCTATTACTGAGTCGGATGTTATGGAGAGCATCAGCGCTCAGAAGCCAAAAACATCAAGTGGAATAGAAAATAATCTTTGAAAAAACCACTTGCACATATTTTTAATATCTCAATAACTACAGGCATCTTCGAAATAGATTTTGAAACGACAATAACCATACCAATTCTCAAAAAGGGGAATAAATGTGACTTGAACAATTACAGAGGTATCTCACTATTACCGAGCATTCCTAAGCTGCTGGAGTGGATCATCAACAAGCAATTAATCATATCTCAATAAAGAAAGCATTATCGCGTGTGAGCAATACGGTCTCAGGAGCAATCTCAGTACAACGGATGCCACATTTGCACTTTTAGAACACATAAATAGAATATTAGAATCGAAGCAACTTCCGTTGAACATATTTTGCGATCTCCCTAAAGCTTTCGATTGCGTAAATCACCATATTTTACTGGACCAATTGCAATTTTATGGAATCCAAGGTATCCCTCATGATTGGTTCAAGTCATATTTATCAGACCGTCGTGTTTGCGTGGGAATCAAAAAATAAGAAGAAAACCAGCTGGTGGATTTTGAGTCGAGTTCTGCTCCAGTTCAATGCGGAGTACCACAATGCTCTGTACTGGGACCGACTCTATTCATAATATATATTGATGACATCGCCTGTAACTTCCCAAATGCCACATTCTCTCTATTTGCTGATGACACAAGTATAATCATGAATGGAAACAGCCCTCAGTCATTGTCAATAATGTCCACAAATATAATGAAACAAATTTCGGACTGGTTTCTCGCAAACGGCTCGCAGTGAACTATACCAACACTCATAATCTTCCAATTATACCGAACTCCGGAAGACATTAATATTGACGTTTACAATGGAACCATTCGACCCCAAGAGAACAAAATTTTTAGGTGTACTGATAGTCAAAAAACTAGATTGGTCGGTACATATCTCAAAACTCAATGTCAAACTCACTCGCATAGTATTCGCTATCCGAACCATCAGGCAAAACATCAAAGTCACAGTTGCCAAAACAGTATATTTCCCATATTTTAGTAGTATAATGCAATATGGAATTTAATTCTGGGAAACGGTAATAAAAACTAACAGTAAATTCATCATCCAAAAACTATCAGAGTACTCTCGGTATGAAATCAATCCAAGCAATATACATATGGAAAATTTCAATACTGATTCACAAAAAAAGGAATACCTTGCAAAAACCGTCAGACTTACGAGCATATCCCACTAGAAATCAAGACTTTATTTTACCAAATTATTCATATAACAGAACACGAAGCGGCCCTCTTTACTCAGGAATCAAAAGATCTATAATCACTTACTCCACAATTAGAAATAGCACTCGAATAAGAAATTCAAACTGGAAGCCAAGAAATTATTACTCCACCATGTCTACAATGTTGAAGAATATCTCGCAACCGCGCTTTATTAATGACAATGTTCATTAGTTAACATACTCTTAAGTTCGTCATCTTGTCCAATTAATATTATTATTACCTGATAGTGAAATTAGTATTAGTTTGTTATAAGCCTACGCGAAGTATTGTAATAGGTATATCAATCATGAATCACTCTGTAACTTACATACGAATATTTACTGTAAGGATAATGTACCCCTTTGGGAAATAAATAAATGAAAAAAATTAAATATCTATATCGCAACCCCAAAATGAAAATATTCAGTTTTGTGTTTAAGGTAGAGAAAGATTTATTCATATACATTATGGTATCCATTTGACGAGTTCATCAATATATATTTCTTTGCCAATTCTTGTACAGGAGTTCGATCCTATTTTCAGTCATATCTTGTATATAAGCAAACCCAGTAAAATATGTTAGGTTTTTCAAATTTTTAAAACCTTCTACCTTCTGGAAATCAAAACATGTTGAGAAATACCAAAGGACTATTGTATTAAAAAAAATCCATAGTAGTTGACGTTTTGAGACTATATCCGTACCCGTATAACGTTCTGAAATTCTTCCAAATATGTTCATGCTGATGTGATATGATCACAACCCTGGAATGATAGAATGACCCTAGCAACTTTCAAATACGATGGGAGATAATCAATATGTTGTGAATTAATTTCAAAAATATTTTATTTTTTATGTAACATCATACCACCGTAATCTTAATTTTCGATTTGAGAAAGAATTTCTTCAATTCACTTTTGCCTATTTTCAGGTTTCTCTCTGGTTATTATTGGCGTTAGCTATTCGTTGTTTAGAAAGATTTATTTTTGCATGAATTATCGGTTTTATATTTATTTGCGAAATTCAGCTTCTTTCATTCAGCAGTTGTCCAACAATAAATTGAAAATTAAATCGTTGGTAAACTTTCAGATCCCTGTATTTTATTCAAGAAGCATTTCACGACCAATGTTCATGGCAAGTATTCATTCTGTACTAACGTAAAAGATAGATACACGAATAACGATTATGAGTCTTATTATGTTTAATAATTGATAACATCATTTGAGAAATTATTATTAGTATACACCGTTACAAATTCCTTGCAAACATTGGAAATTTCATATTACATAATTGTAGTACCCTAAATACCTCACTGTATTATCCTGTAGGGGTTAAATGATCCGACTATAAATCCTTACTTCTATATTGCAGGCGGCTGGTTGTCGTCGCCACCTATGATCGTTCTACCGTTAGTCTGGTTCTAATTAATGGCCGACAAAAATAAAAGCCACCAACTTCAATACCACGTTCCTTTTATGAAAGCGATTTTCTGTGCAGTATTTTATCAAAAATGCTGATATTAGGGCCCATTTTTTATTCTGCGGCATAGTGGCGCTGAAGGACTTTTTTTCTTTGTACGTAATATATATGCATTTTTGATCGGAAAAAAGTTGGCTGCAACTTCAGGGATAACCAGTATGATGATGGATTGCGTGATTTTCTAGTTGATATTAACTCTGAAAATACTTGTTTTTAGGTATGTTTCAGTTTTAATTTGAATCCGGCTCTTAAAATAAAGATACCGATTTCTTAAAAATAATCTTGTGCAGATTATGAAAACTTCCAAAAAGAAACATATAAACAAAATCATAGAAAAGAGTCCAACTTTTCTAGTGGTCCACGTAATGTTTTTAATAATATTTGTCACAAACAAATATTTTAACATCTGAAAACGAAATTGCAGATCACTTCATCATTTACAGTGAACTAGGACAAAACACTAATATGATTATGAAAGCAGAATACTTTTCAGATAACGTTGACAACTTAGAAAACATCAATGATATTAAGCCAAAAAAACGAAGGAGTAGTCAGTTGGAAAGGTAGATTTCAGAACTTATTTATTGATTGTTTTTTTTTTAAATTGTTTCTAAGCAAATGAGATCAGATTGCCACAAAGAGTAGATTTTGTTGTTTCAAAAAACTACGGCGCCTTGTACGCTTGAATGTCGATTCGTTATTTGATGAAAAACAGATATGTTCTACAAATTTCCAAAATTCGTCATCTTTTAGAAAGTGTCTCTGAAAATTGAAGGAAACTGATAATACAGTTTCCATTAATGAATTTATGTTTGCCTACAATGGTAAAATGGCAAGAAGTATATTGAAAATAAGCCTCGTGTAAGATCTGATTTATCTGGAAGAATAGCCAATTTTGTCCCCTATTATATGTAGTTATTTTACAGGGCAATGTTACCAAATGGTTACATTTTCAATAGTCACTTTTGGTAATTTTTTTGAGGAATATATTATCCCTGACTTTTCATTTAGGGTATTTTGCACTACACATAATATTTGTTATTTAAAATTCAATACCTTTACTCGCTATATGGTTGATATCTACATATAAATATTTCATTTATATTGAAAACAATAAAAAATAGTACGGAATATATTTGAAAGTCCTTTTTAATTAAAGTTTTATACCGACAAGAAATCTACTGTTCATGTGAGTATCTCGCATATCTGTTTTGTTATTCATTGATATACATTAGTTTTTCATGTAAAAATTTGTTTATAAGCCCGTTTTGGGACTCTGAATCTGTATCACTTGATTTTAATATGTCTATAAATATGTCTATAAGAATGTTCATCATCGTGATTCATATTTAGTCTGGTTTACAAGTGCCATTTCGTCCCGTTGGAGAAGGCCTTCACGTAAAATTATGACCAAGGTGTCATTGGATGCGGAATTTTATCTAGATATGATTTACACTTTGTCCCATGTCTCGCAAACAAATAGTTTAAAAGTTATAAACAATTTAGTCATAAAAAAGGGTGGTCGGTTTTACGCAAATATCTCGAAAACTACTGCAGATTCGGAAATCTGCAAAAAGATCCAAAGAGAGCAGGAATTTTCCTAAAAAATTGTTTAATAAAGAACAGAAAAGACCGGAAGTATTTTTATCGCATCTTTGATAGTTTATAAAAATTCAATTTTAAAAGCCTTGAATTTTTTTTGAGGTATTTTTATAAATAATAACAAAAAGTTAATAAATAATTGAGCAAGCTGAATTTGTTCATTGTTTTATGAAGAACAATAATGACTTTAAGTGTTCTCGTCGTATCTTCAATAGTTTACAAGTTATAATAATTATAATGATAAGAAACAAGAAAAAATAGAGTATAAAGCATGAGAATTTCAAAAATTAAATAAAAAACAGAAAAAATTTTCTTGCTTAAAAAACGACATGGTAAATTTTGTTTATTTTTGTAGTATAAAAAAATATAGGGCGAAAATTTATTTGTTTATAAAAATTATTAATAAAAAATATATTTTTTTCAGAATAAGAAAGAACAATAAAAATAATTTAAAAAAATTGTTCCCCAGTATTAATATTTACTTGCAAAAAAATTGGTAAACTAACAAGTGCGATTTCAAGCAATATTTTTTTTTTAGGAAATGTTTTTTTTTTAAATATTACATTTCTACTATCAATTACATTTCAAAAAAAAATTAACTATCTCATAAACAATGTATTTGTTCATAACAATTTTTTAAATAATTGTAGTAAGAAATAAAAAAATAAATCATGTGGCTTTTAACAATAAAAAAACAAATTAATCGGGATATTTGAAAACAAATATTCAATGTTTTATTTATGTTTTTACTTTTTCAGCATCTTCAATTTTAATAAAAAAATTATAATTAATTTTTTAAATTTTTCCACCAAGAATTTTTTTAAAGCCTTTAGAGAACAGCTCAAAAAAAATCTGATTTCCGGTTTAAAAATTATCGACGTTTTTTGTTTACTTCGAACTTGGAATAATTTGTTAATTAACATAAAAATAATCAATAATAAAATTGAGATATTTTTTTGCCGGTGGATTATTGTTTATTCGACTATCCAGCAAGTGCCTAATTTTTTTTCATTTCTCAAAATTCATATTTAATTAATTAAATTTTCGAACAGAGCGAACCGCGCGCGTCCCGAGTCATCCGTTTTTACCCGTATTTTCACCGCTCAATTAAAATTATAAATATTGGTGCTACAATTCCGGTTTTAATTATGAAATTTCCTGTTCTCTTTGGATCATTTTTCAGATTTGCGATATCTGCAATAGTTTTCGAAATATTTGCAAAAAACCGACCCCTCTTTTTTTAACTAAATTGTTTATAAATAACTTTTAAATTATTTGTTTGCAAGACATGGGAAGAAGCGTAAATCATATCTTGATAAAATTCCGCATACCATGACACCTTGGTCATAATATATATAAATACACACACACATATATATATATATATATATATATATATATATATATATATATATATATATATATTAGAAACGGAGGACTCAATTCAATGTCTCTTCATCCACTTCAATATAAATTGTAATAAGTGGTGGAGTACAACAACTACTTTCCTGCCAAATAACTTTGTAATTTTGAAATGGCGTGTGTGGATTAAACATGAAAGCCATACAAGTGAAGTGAAATATTAGAAACGGAGGACTCAAAGTCTCTTCCAAAGTTAAAAAAAAAAAAAAAACAACTACTTTCCTGGCAAATACCACGCGGAACATTGAATGATATCCTCCCGAAAATCTATGCAAACTTCCATTATCAATGAAAATTTATTGCAAATGTTTCTTTCTGATAAACTTGATTATGTTTGAATTGTGTCAGGTCTTCAGAAAACTGTTCTCCTAGGTTGAAAGGAGTGACCGTACGCTCGGCCAGGCGTGTACATCAAACAAGAAAGCCGTACAAGTGAAGTGAAATATTAAAAACGGAGGACTCAAAGTCTCTTCACCAAGTTTAATATAAATTGATACAAGTGGTAGACTACAAGCGAAAAACAACTACTTTCCTGCCAAATGCCACGCAGAACATTGAATGATATCCGCCTGAAAATCTATGCAAACTTCTATATCCAATGAAAATTATTGCAAATGTTTTTTTCTGATGAACTTGATTATATTTAAATTGTGTCAGGTCCGCCTAACAAACCATATACCGGTTTCAGACTTTTGGCCCTCATCAGTACGGAGTAGTCACCAGTCAGAAATCCAAAGACCTCTGGCTGAAACGGAAGTTTGCATAGATTTTCAGGCGGATATCATTCAATGATCCTAGTGGCATTTGGCAGGAAAGTAGTTGTTTTTCGCTTGTAGTCTACCACTTGTATCAATTCATACTAAACTTGGTGAAGTTCTACACAAAAACTCCTACTCAAAGCTGGTTTCAGATCATCAAAAACTTCAAAAATAAAAAAAAGTATTCTTATATAATATTGCGTCCTTTCACCATCATATCATTATCACGTCCGGTGAATAATTTGTTTTCATATTTAGTATGATACTGCGTCCAATTTGCGTTATATCTTCCATACTCAGCACGATACGGCATCCAGCGCTGTTGCCATGTTTTATTACACATTTTTATTCAACTTGCTTCGTTCATATGCTGTCATTCTTTCCGGTTCAAAATTTGTAATCCATTTTTGGAACACTTGCCGACATCCGATTGAGCTGAAATTTGGCAGGTGATCATAATTCCGGTGACAATGCATTATGGAATTTTCGTTGGAAAAAAAACAAAATGACGGTTCAAGATGACGGACAAGTTTTGTGATCATGGTACGATTCGATTCAAAATTGGTATGTGGGGATTCCGGGGTCGGAGATTATGGATTTATTGTCGAAATTTATTAATTTCAGATGGCGGCTCCAAAATGGTCGAAGAGTTTTGAGATTGTGGTCCGATTCTATTCAATATTTGTGTGTGGGGTTTTTCAGGGTCAGAGATTAAGGATTTTTCAACAAACCCGAGATGGCGGGCGAGTTTTGTCAGTCAAGTAGTCAAAAGTAATTTTATTCATCTTTCTTTGTGGACATTTGTTATTATAATCATAAATTTTTCCCTATGTCCCTGCTGCAGAGCTCTGCGCTCTTTTCAGGGACTAAATGTATACTGGTACTTTCAAAGACCGTATAATAGTACGTCCTTCATTATGTTTTTCTGGTGTACATAACTCTCGCATTTGATAATGTTTTCTGTTCTCATATGCCATGGGAGCTCTGGAAGCGGAGTACAATTTGCGAATATATAATTCGATGGTTCGTTCAAAATAATGGAATTATTGTTGGAAAACAATACTGCGTCCGGTATACGGACGTTGTATCATTCAGGACGCGGTAGTGTATGGTCGGAAACCCACGTACGGACGTAATATTGTACGCGGGATAAATATATATATATATATATATATATATATATTTATATATATAATGTTGAGATAGTTTCTCATATTTCTATCTAAGTTCTATGTTCTTGGTCCTCAAAAAGTCTGATTTCACGACATTTCGGAAAATTCATATTTGCCATCTGTCTAGAAATTTGATGTTTCGAACTCGACTCAATCAAAATTAATCGAATTTCTAGACATCACCTGAAGATGGCAAATGTGAATTTGCGGAAACGTGAAATCGGACCAAGAACGCGCGGTGAGAAACCCGAGAAACTAGCTCAACACATTATACCCGCGAAAATCTACGAAGAAACATAAATCAATGCCGCCAAACGAAAACTCTGTAGGCTGTAATTAGATGTAATACACCTATATTTCTATTTTTCTATGAATTTTATATATATCTATATATATATATATATATATATATATATATATATATATATATATATTATGTTCATTATTATTTTTAATGTCGCGCACAGTTTTCCCTTGGGATGATGAATATTTTTTAGCAGGGTACCTAATGCGTTCATCGCTGGGGCGCTAAATAATGTTCAACGAAACCAGCAGCCATTCGTTGTCATCTTATCAAATGCGCGGTCCTGTAAACTCGTGTATGGGGACCTTATCAAGCCGCAAACCCATTCGCACGGATCGGACAAATTTAATCAACTGTACGTAACAAATGTGCCACATTAAGGCAGAACATTCATTTTCATAAATCAGACCAGCACGGCGCGGCGGTCCGCCACGGTGTGGAAATTAGGAGACTACACAATGTGTTGGAACGGAAATTTCACCATTTTTCCCGTGTTTCAGCCAGTGTCAAGATAAGCTAAGAACCTATGTCCGGTTCTTGTCAAGATTAGGATAATGTCTGATACCGATAATGAGTGAGGAATGTATGAAACTTCCATGGGGTCGCAAACTTTCTGCTCGGATTAATACTTTCTGCTCGGATTCAAATTTTTGGTGGCCAAAATTGCATAGAAAAATAGAAATATAGGTGTATGTACATCTGAATCTACAGCCTACAGAGTTTTCGTTTGGCGGCATTGATTTATTTCTATTAAAAACCCATTGTATTAATATATTTTCTAATTTGTTGAAGATTGAATTTTTTATTTGTTTTACTTTGATTGCACGGATTCCAACTTCAACATAATTTATGAAATATAATTGTTGCGTGAGCATAGTCCTTTGATAGATTCAACATTTTAACCTGGATAGAAAAGTTGTTTTCGTTTGTTTACTTTCTCATAAAATTGAAGTCTATCACAAACCAATAATATTTACCTATTAAGGGATACAAATCAAAAGATGAATATAGGGGACTGTTTTCATGAGTTTTTTCCACTCGCCAACTATCTTCCTAATTTCATATGAAATGAGTTTGACGACTTCTATTCTGCCGAGAATAGAAGTCTTCTGCCGAGTTCAAGAAAAGCAGTCAGAGGAACCGCTTCCATTAGAGAAGCAGTAGTAGGCGGCCAATAGCGCCGGGGCGGCTGCCAATCGCGTCTGCGAAACATAACCTCTATACATCTCTTGAAATTCCATATTATCTTGTAGAAATTATTGGGCCGCAACAAATGGTCGACTATTAATATTCTTAGCATTGTGGCAAACGTAAATAAATGTAACACGCTATAGTATCTTCTTCTGAGGACGACCTAATCTCGCGACGGTTATACCGTCTCTGCAAGATTCAACCGACAAGTGAGGAGATAACGGCGACATCGGTAAGTTTTTCAAGGCAAACTAATAAGAATATACGACCTATCACCTAATGAACCTTCATATAACGACCTCTTTGAGTTTTTATCACTCAAACTGGAGAACCATCCAACAGCTGAAATCATGGGAGACTTTAATGTACATAACGCTGCCTGGCTCAAATTCTCTAACAAAACAGATGATGCGGGTCGTCAAGCCGAGGCCTTCGCCATCACTCATGGTCTAGAACAACTGGTCGAGCTACCAACCCGCATCCCTGATGTCAACAACCAGTCTGCCAATACACTAGATCTTTTCCTCACCACCAATCCTGACCCGTATAGAATAGAAGTTTGTGCCCCACTTGGAAACTCTGATCACACCCTCATCTCCACAACATGCTCTTTCCATTTACCATCGAGCTGCACAATACCACCCCGTCTCATGTGGCATTACAATTCGGCCGACTGGGAAGGTCTTCGTATGTTTTTCTCAGCGTTTCCATGGAAGAGAGTTTGTTTCTCTTCAGTAGATCCAACACGATGTGCTGAGACAATTTCTGAAATCATCATGTTGGGGATGCAAACTTACATACCGAATACCGAAAGAAGAACATCATCCGATAAGACCTGGTTTAACAGAAACTGCTCTAGAGCTGTGGCTTCCAAACAGGCAGCATACCATCGATGGCTAAAAATCCGGGCCCTGAGACCAGAGCAGCATATGTCGAGGCTAGAGGCATATGCAAAGAGACAATAGAATGCTCAAAAGATGCCCACAATGCCAAAATAAGATCAAAACTTGCTGAATGTCCTAACGGATCCCGTTCATTTTGGTCTTTCGCCAAAGCTGTGGGAAAAACTTCACTTCCAGCTCATTTCCTCCTCTAACCAAAGAAGATGGAACACTAGCAACGACTGCCCAGGAAAAAGCCAATATCTTTGCGCACCTATTTGCTGGAAATTCCACTCTGGATTCATCGGGAAAACAACCCCCGAACATTACACCTATTGACAGTCACATGCCCGAGATCACCTTTCGCCAACGTACTATCAGAAAGATTTTGCTGGGTCTCAACACCAACAAAGCCTGTGGATCTGACGGAATCCCGCCGATTGTTCTCAAGAAATGTGCCCCCGAACTAACACCTGTTCTTCGCAAGTTGTTCAACCACTCTTACAATTTGGGGGTATTTCCGTCCAATTGGAAAATTGCAAGAGTACAGCCAGTCCTAAAAAGGCAAAAGGCCCTACCTAGCAACTACAGACCTATCGCACTGCTATCTATTATTTCAAAGGTCATGGAAAAAGCCATCAACATCGAGCTCATGGAATATCTGGAAGACTCAGGAATTGTCAACGATAGGCAATATGGCTTCCGCCATCAGAGCTCAACTGGTGACCTGCTCGCTTACGTCTCACATATATATGGCAGCTATCTATTGAAAAGTATGGAGAAACTTTAGCTGTGGCATTAGATATCTCCAAGGCGTTCGATCGAGTTTGGCACCAGGGACTCCTCGCCAAGCTTCCGTCTTATGGCTTGCCCCCTCAGCTGTGTTCTCTGCTTGCTAGTTCTCTCTCAAACAGGTCTCTCCATGTAGTGGTCGATGGAGTTTCATCTGACACTCTACTCATAAATGCTGGTGTTCCGCAAGGATCTATTCTCGCACCAACACTATTTCTACTTCCCATCAACGACCTGTTGAAAGCAACTTCATGTCCAGTACACAGCTTTGCCGATGATAGTACCCTCCATACCGCTTTCTCTTCCAGGGCCCCTATATCAGCCCGTGAAACCAGAAATGAACGAGGAAGAAATGTTAATCATATAAATATGGACTTAGCAACAATTCTCGAGTGGGGATCTAATAATAGAATTCAATGCAAACAAAACACAAGCTTGTCTTTTCTCTAGAAAAGCCGATCTCACTGTGCCTAACATAACTTTGTCAGGAGTAACCATGCCACTGAAGTCATCCATATCGATGCTTGGTATTACTATCAGCAATAACCTTTCCTGGGAAAATCACGTGAGGTCCATTGCCAAAAGTGCATCCCAAAAACTTGGTTTTTTGTTTCGTGCCAAGAGCTATTTCACCCCCACTCAGCTGCTTATGATCTACAAGGCACAGATCCGACCTGTCCTGGAATACTGTTCCTATATTTGGAGCGCGGCACCTAAACATATCCTGAAGCTATTGGATTCTGTCCAAAAAAGGGCAATTCGTCTCGTCGGTGATGCCTCGCTTACAAACTCGCTCACTTGTCTGGAACACCGTAGAAAAGTTGGCGATTTGTCTCTATTTTATAGATATTTTCATGGGCGATGCTCTTCTGAAATATCAACAATCGTTTCTTCTTTGGCAGTCTCTTCGAGATTAACCCGTCAAGTTCAGTCATCACACCCCTTCGTGGTCACTTTGGAGACCTGCAGAACATCACTTTCCAAAGACTCGTTCATCCAACGAACAGCGAAAAAAAAAATCAAGGAGATGATGGAAAAACGTGAGAGGATTCCTACCTCACAGAAGCGAATCGATAACCACTACACATCACGAAACAAGTAAATGTTACGAAGCCTCAAGATAGCATCTTACACTGGGGCAAAAACATTTCTTTTTGAAAGTACATAACACAGAACAAATCTCATTGTCTCCCAGAGTATGACAAATAGCAGAAACGAAAGATTGCAATTGAACTAGCACGAAACCAGATGACTGAAAATGAAAAAACAGACAATATAACGGTGGAGGAAGTCGCTACCCAATTAAAAACAAAGCTCCAGAACAAACTCCATCATTCCTATACCCGATAGTAGTGATTAAAACACAACTAGACAGACAGGCACAAGGAAAGGACACATTAACTGAACTAAGTCCTGATGAGGTGAAAATCAGGGACAGAAAACCAGAAATGAAAAGTCTACCCCAAATAGACGGACCCACAGATCCGTCTAGCGACGACGAATCGATAGAAGAATAAAGCCCTATAACCAAGAGGAAAGCTAATAACCAAGCGAAAAGGAGGAAACTAATAAAGTCTCCTAAATCAAAAGATATACAGGATGACGCAAACACATCCATGCTCGAAAACGGAAAAACCCCAGCAACAGGAAAGGGAAATAAAAATAACCAAAGTTTGCCGCCTCCAGTAGTTCTAGAAGGCAAGCCGGTAATTAATGAGGAAACGTTCCAGCAGTTGAAAAAATGCTGCAAGAAAAACATGTATATAAAATATGCTAGAGAAAACACCCTAATACATACAGAGTGTATAGAGGATTTCGAGAGGATGAAAGAATTCATCAAAAAGAAAGAAGTAGGATTCCATACCTACAACACACAAAGATAAAAACAACACGCGTTCGTGCTTTAAGGCATGGACAGTGCACCAAAAACAGACGAAATCCCCAAGTGGCTCAAAGAGGAACACACACTGGAGACACTTAGTGTCTATAGAATGAAGAAAACAGAGAGGCCGCTATATCTAGTGATCACAAGCGGAGAAATCACTCTGTCAATTCTAAAAAGAAGAATAAAAATATTGCATAACACGCTTATCGACTGGGAAGTCAGGAAAGCGGATACAAATCTTACGCAATGCAGGAGGTGCCAGGGATGGGGACACACGGCACCCAACTGCAATCTTACACCCAGATGCCTGAAGTGCGCCAGCGAACACTTCACGGCAACATGTCGGCAAAGATGTTCCAGCCAAGTGTGCAAACTGTAAGCTGGACCATCCGGCAAATTATAAGAAATGCGCAGCCTACTTGAAAAAGCTTGCATACCGAGAAGAACAATCCCAAGCACGCCCCCCAGGAAACAGGGGAATGGAAGCAGGGAATTCAAGAACGAATATGTACCCAAGAACGCCAACCAAGCCCCGAGGCCAGGGGGCTAGAGGCGCTTCCACTTGGATTGAACATCGAAGAACACTTATAGAAGAATCAAGAAATGCGGTAAACCGACCTGAAACGGACGATGGGAATGGTCCGCCCCCGCAGGACTTATTAAATGAAATTAAAAAAGTAATTTCAATTACCTTAAAACAATCAGAAATAATGACAAACATTCAGAATGCCATAATTTCATTAACTCAAATCGTGCATCAGCTCGCTGACGGGGGTGGCTCCTGGGGACATAACGGGAGGGGGGGCGGCTTGAGCCGCACTACCACCCCATGGTCCTAGGAGACCGCAGTCGCCGATGGGGGCGACGAGTTGATACTTACAACACAAACAGAACCTCCACAAAAAACACAAATACTCAAATAACACTATTCAAAACTACCTAAAATAAATACTCAAAACACACACAAACTAGACTAATGCAAAAACATATTACTCAAATACTCCCTCACAACTCTAAAACACAAACAGTACTACACAAAACCCCAAAACTACCACAAAATAAAATACCCAAAACGCCTACAAAACTTATTAATTCTAAACACCATACTCAAACAACGTCAAACAACTCACATCTCAACCAGGTTTTTTATTATTATTTTCCTGGAAGTATCCACAAAAACTACACACACAAAACAACTTCATTCATAAAAAAGCTAAAAAATATTTCAAAATTCAGTGTAAGCGCAAGCAGGAGACTGAAATTGAATTCAAAAATTAACATGCACTTACTGAACGCTCAAGAGAAACAGCTCCAAGATCTGCTGGGACGGGCCATTTCCTCGCCTGGACGTAGGAAGCAACCCGTCTTGGGACCGGGTCATTCGTCTGGAGGCCGGAAACGGTGCTCTGGGGGGATGATCTGGTTCTCTCCGGAATGCTGGTGCGCGAACACTCATCATTCTGCATAAAATGTATATATGTATATATGTAAAATTAAGTTAGTATTTAGGTTAAGTGTATGAAATGTAAATACAAAAAGCATAAATAAATATTATTGGATTGGATTGGATTGGTAAGTTTTCGGTAGAGCAGTAAATACCGCATACAGATACCGTACCGCCAAGTCAGGGAGCGGCCTTAGATTGCCTGCAGTAAACGTTGATTCATGTTTCATTGTCTCGGTATCAAGTTTTGTGTTGCTTTCTCCACTTTTTTGCAATTTCGTCAAGAATTCCAAAACTTTCCTGCATTTTGACTTTTTTTTAAGTTTGACAGCAAGGAACATTTGTTTCTTCAACAAGTAAATACAGCGTTCCCCTAGCAACGATAGATAAAATGGAAATGTTGTTAAAATCAAATTGAATTTTCTACTATTAACTATTATTATATTATAAAACTGAAGATCCCCAAATAACGGGTTAACCTAAATATGCAGCATTCATATTTGTCGACTATATTACTTACAAATAAATCCTTCAATTCTTTTGCAGTGACATGTATGTCTCGTTTCAGTTATAGATTATGGAACTAGTGTTTTTGCTTTTTGGAGGATTTACCAATAAACATAATGCATATTCTAATTCATTTAATTGCTTCCCGTTTTTTCAGTCACTGGGTATGAATATCCTGTATACACTTTAGGCTAGTCCGAACCGATGCAAGTGTTTCTAAATAACCACAAGCCACATAATTTATGTCATTTTTTCAATAAAAAACAAAGAATTAAAAATTACCAGATCGAAATGTAATAATTGAATGGACCATACGGAATATGGAAACTGCTTGCCATTTTTGAGGGTACAGAAAGTGCATAAATTGAAGAGTAATATCAAAAATTATACTACCTTACTCGGACAAGTTTAAAAATATGGCATTATTATATGAAAAATTATTCAAGGCATTTTCCACCGAAATTCTTGGAACTTTCTTCTCAGTATTACCTACATACATATAACATTTTTGTTTAAGTTTATTCAGAAATAACAGAAATTTCACAAAATATCAGACATTTTTGCTTTGAATTCATTTAAAAAAGCTATCGCCAAATAGTTATAATTTATGAAAAACCGTATGATGAATATTTTCATTGGTAGATCAAAATTATTTAAATATATCAGTAGATGATATATCAGTCAGTGATGACAAGTTTTTTAATATATATTAATATAACCCAAAATAAGTCAGTATTATATATTTTCATCCGTTTCATTAAGGCCACGAATCACAATTGTAAATACTACCATTAAATGAGTATATGAATGAATAATTCACATGAGAAAATAGCCTTTTTCTCAAAATGTTATGAATAACTATTGTAAATCGAACTGATGAATACAGAAAAATCGGTGTTATTTTACAGGCTAATGTTTCTACAATTATTCAATATGATTTGTAGATAAAGTGTGATTTTGAAGCACTTTCATTCACTTACAAGTGTAATATCATTTATTGTAGATAAATAAAATAAAAGTAATTATATAAAAGGGATTCTATGTTCCTCAGTATATTAAACAATCCCTTGCTGATGATGTATCATTATTTTGTTTCCGTAAAAAATATAAATTATTTTTATCCTCTTGATTTATAAACATTTGCGCTGTATTTAATTATAGTTTCAACAAGATCTAGTTATTGAAACAATAATTATTTTTCATGAAATGGTATTTCTGTATTTACTGGTGGTATTCACAGGTGTAATTCATGATCTTCATGAGTCGGAAATATATAGATAATACTTCTATTACTTCGCAGATTTATTCGCTTATAAATTCCATTTGTAAAATATTGATATTTCAGAAAAGAGGCCCCTGATCCTCAGTTATTAATTCAATGAATTTCAAATTATATTTCTGTTACATCGTATTGTCGACGATTTGGTTCTGTGGCAACTTGCGCATAGCAGAGTTGCCTAATCAAAATCAAAGAAGTTGAGCTATGACTGCATTGCAATGTTTTATCATTCAAGAAACAACTCACCCCACATTATCAGCCCCTCTAATCGAATCACTTCGACGGTAACGTAAAAATATTGTGATTTCTTTTTGACGTAAGGCGTATTTCCCATTGTTTCGAAGTGATTTCTTTTTATCTTGGGATGTCATACAGGATGAATGAATAAAAAATAACAGTGAAAATAACATTAAATTTTTGTTAATTTCATCAATATTGATGAATTTATCGACACATGATCTAGTGAATGATGCTATGCAGCTGGCAAGGACTGTAAAATACGATTTTATTTCCTGAAGACCATATAAACTGTATGTGAAAATTTAAGCATTCAGAAGTTAAACATGTTCACTAACTGACTAAAAGAAAATATATGAATGAATCTCATTGAAAAACAGGGAACTCCCAATATTATATTCCTTGAGAAATGAGGGTTTATAAATTCTTCCATTGAATATTCCGAACTTATGGAATCTGGTACGTTATTAGTCCTGCGAAGTTTTGGTATCATTCTAGTTGAATACATCCTTATTCTCGAAGAGTATGCAGATAATTCCAGAAACATGTAATGATGATAAAGTTGAAACTTCCAGATCTTTAAATGAGTTTCTACCAGAGATTTGCTCAGGCGAATTATACAGTTTTGAACACCGATGTAGTTGTTAACCCCCAAGAAGTTACTAGTCATGGAAGTCAATGTTACAGAACTATATTGCTGCAACAAATGATGTAGGTTCAGTATTCCTTTTATATTTCTGAATTGATGAAACACTGTATGACTTAGAATTAAGCTCTTTACATTATTTTTTCAAATGGGATGTGTTCCAACGTTTAACCTATAAAATTAAAACTTGTGACTTGATATCTGCTTGAAATAGTTTCAAAAATGTTCTGCATGTTATTGCCACCAATTAATGACCATGATGGAGTTCCTGTTCAACGAGACACTATTTATTCTAAAAGAATGAGACACAACCTTACCCAACTGGACTAACATAGCTGTCCAAAGGAATAATTACGAATTGGAGGAATGAAATTGGAGAGTGACTTTATTACGGTGAAATATATAAAATATTCACAAAAACTTGACGGAATACGGAAGCTTCCATTTTATTGATCCTACGATTACCTTATTTGCAAATGAATTCATAGTTGACAGGAAAATAGTGGATTAAATTTCTTCCATTCATCATTTCGCATCGTTAGGTTACTTGTATTCGGACAAACATATTGTAATTATATAGCAGAACCTTCACGCAAGCGGTAGGAATAAGATTAATTGATTGTTAAATGTAGCTTTTCTACGTTTCTGTCAGGAATAGTTAGAATGAGTGAATTATTTGTTGAGAATGACAAATGAGGCGATATACGTCATACTTTTTGAGCAATAAATATTAGTACACATGGGATAATTTTTCTTGAGAATAAATATATCTATAGATAAAATATACACCACTCTATACGTATGAACAGTAAAAAAAACGTCTCTTTAAATTTTTTAACATCGACATCAACTCAACATATACTTTCATGAAACTGTATTGTGTGTAAATAAAATTTTAGAAGAATGATTTTTCTCATGTGCTACTATCATGTAGTCGAACTAAATCAGCTGTCCAGAATCATCTCATCCTACTCTGTTAAAAATTTTAACAACCAAAATGACTCATTAAACTATTTACCTCCGTATATAGGTAAGTACTTTTATTCTTGACTAGGCTGATTGAATTTGATAAAGGTGTGTATACAGTTGCAGAATTTCCAGTGATGAATACATTTCTATTGTATAAAATAAATGAAAATGAAATATATTTATTTGTACTTGCAACAGCAGCCATCTAGGTGATGGATGTACACGTCAGTCATATTTGATCAAATCTAGGTTAACAATCAGTTGCATTCTTTTTTGCTTCTCCGTAAATTAGCAACATGTCAATTTTCTCGTTTCTAGTATAATTTTCCATATCAAATTATAAACTACCCAACAAATAATTTTTAAAACTTACAGCATATTCATTAGCCTATGTTTAGGTAGTCCTAGCAACAGCTTCAATTGTTTGTCACGGATAACTAGAATAACAGGACAGTGCGTAAGTATACCGAATACGTATTATTTCTTATTAGGTATGATCGCTTCTTCCAATTATTCAGAAAAATAGTGAAAATAAAGTGAAAGTGTGTGGTATCAAATTATCCGTAAGAAAATGATCTTTCACAAAAAGCCGACGAGCCACCCCCTTTCCATTTGAAAAAAATCAAGCTAACTGGAAAAATTCATATTTGTGACTTTTTAATAATTCTTAAAACGACTGTGAAGTCATAAGCTACAAAGTCGCATTCTTCCCATCTTACTTGATCAAGAATGGAGCGATTTACACGATCCATGGCACTCTAGATCGAAAAATAAAAAATTGGAATAAAAATAAATTTATTTGTCAAATATTGACAAGTGATGTGTTGTTGGATTTAGAATGTCATTCATGATCGAAATAAGTGAAAATATTTAAAAATCGAAAGTTGGGGTCATTTCCGGTTAATCCGGAAGTACGGCAAAGCAAGTAAATATGTACAAAAATTTAAATTGAACTATAATACACAACCCCCAAGTTTCGTTTCTCTATCTTCAATAATAAAATAGTTCTAGGGGTGAGCCACCTTAGAGAATCACCCGGTATATATATATATATATATATATATTGTTATGTTATGTTATGCCAGTTGTAAATTTTAAAAGACAAAAAAGCCACAAAAAGAATAAATAATAAATAATTATCAATTTCGAGAGTTTGTTGTAAATAGCTTTTAAAATTCAATGTATTTTATGAGCCTAGGTATGATATGGATAGATAAAAATGTCAAAGTACTATAAAACAGTCAATTATATACACTGTCAAAATTATCATAACTCATAATTGCTCAAAAGACAACTAAAAGTCAAGATTTACAAAATTATCATGAATAAAAAGTAAGCAACACATTTATAAACTTGAAACACTCTGTACATGAAATTGTAGCAAACTAAAAGTTAGCCAATGAGAGAACAACAAACGTCTTTATGAAAGATAGCCAATCAGAGAAGAGATGATCAAATGAAAAGTTGGAAATTGTGAGAGAATGGCAAAGAGAAGGTATCATAAGCAATTATTATTCAAACTTGTAATTAATGATAAGAATGGGAATTTAATTGTGTGTATAAATTGTGCAACATTAATATAAACAGTGCAAAGTGACAATTTGGTGCGCGAATTCGAAATTTCAAATGGAACAACAACAAGGGCAAGATGTTGCGAAGCGACGGAAAAACAAAGCTTCGAGAAGATCGAAAATATTTTCCAAAGCGGAAGCACGCACAAAATTTCACTAAAAAGAAAAATGGAATAATTCCATCATTTGCTTAACAAAACAAGATTACCTTAATGATATCATATATCCACGATTCCAAAAGCTGAGTCCCGCATCGATACGTTCCTGACACATGGTTTTTGCAGTCCCAACGAAGGCTGAAGAGAGGAGACTTCCTGTTTTTATGGTATAGTTGTGAACACCAACAGTTCCAACCAGGTATAAAACCTTTAATAGTGCTTTCCCGGTCCTGAACTATTTCACAAATAACATTTTTCACAAACGATGAACTCTATGTCACCTTCTTATGAACAATAACAGAAAATTACTCTCACAGAGAAAGTGAGGTTCTGTTTATCTATCCGTGATATGCATTTTATGAGTATCCGTGAATAATTGTTTGATTCACTCTAGCATAAGTTATTTCTCGTAGGCCAGGTATTTTGAAGTCTTCTTGAATAAAGGAGATAATTGTTTTTGATATTTGGTTTGTTTATTTCCTCACAATGATCAACTAACATAACTAAGATCATTCAGTAAACTGAAGTTAGCCACCAGTGGCCAAATTCCTTTTGAACCGACTATATGAGACAAGGGCGTACCGACTGTTGTTAGCTGTGGCGAAGAAAATAATAATTGTTGGTAGCGTGACGAGAGAACAGTGACGTTCGCTGACAATTTTTATTACAGGGTCAGAAATATCTATTTATATCATATAAATTTGGCTCTCAAAGAATACCAAAAATAATTAGCTATTTCATTTTAAGTTAACAATTTATAGATTTTTCAAAATATATCAAACCATAACAAATGGCACCCAAAACGTGGGGCGAAATAATAACAAAATAATTTGTAATATATATCATTACATAACAAATGGCGCCCAACGCGGTGCAAAAATATATTAATTATAACAATAATAAAATATATATATTTCCAAATTCATCAAACCACAACAATATATATATATATATATATATATATATATATATATATATATATATATTCTGTTTTTCCTTAAAACTTTTCCTGGTCCATAACAAACAAACATAAAGAATTACAGTTATGGTCCTGAGTTCTACAAAAATCACATAGAAAAGAGCACTTGAAATTTTTCCCCAATTTTCAAATTCTCCGGCACCTCTTCCAAATTTTTTTTTTTAGAAACCTTATTCGGACTATTACGAAGATTCAAAAAAAAATTAGCCCAATCGGTCTAGTCGTTCTCAAGTGATGCGCTTTCCATCTGCATTCGACATCTTGAAGTTTTAATGTTGCCCATCACTGCTTGTCCCACAATGGGGCGCTGGAGGTGAGGGGTTGATAATATAATCATTACGTATCCGCTGGAAGAATTTCCCCTAAAAATAAAAATTGACTGGTCAGAGCGATTTACATTTTTTCAAAATCGGTGTTTCCATACCAAAGTTATGCATTAATATACCTTAATCAAAAATACATGTATAACCTCCCACTTTTTTTCTCCTCATATTGTTTGCAGAATTACATATTCAGTATCCTAAGAGTTGATTAAGAATCTACGAAATAATTCAAAAAACATAATTTCAAATTCTTGTGCTGAACATAGATGTTTTCTGTTGGCCCATCGTTTTCGCCTCAGTGTATAATAACGATTATGTTTATGCGTTAATAATGCACGAAAACCACCTCTCAATTTCCGAACTTTAAATTAATTCAGTGGTACGTTAAAAGCTTTTTAAGTGTTAAATCATTTCCCACCTCGTGTTTCTGTTTAAATTTCGGCAAAATCGCTGTAATCCTCCATACTTTCACTTCGCTAGTGAAGCTTTTAACCGTTCCACTTTCACGAGGATCTTGTTTTCCTCAAATATTGACATTCATGTTCTCCTTCCCTATCTATACGCTTGCTTGTCAGCATTGGGTTTCTTGTACGCATCTCTAATCTTTTTGTCGAATATACATTACCTGAAAGAATCGTTTTCTTCATGTCGTTCCCGCGTAGAGCACCTGCGTCCGTGTTAATTCTCAAAATCGCTGAGGAAGGAAATGCGAAGGAAACAACATCTCGCTTAAGATCATACGCATTATAGAAACCAGGTCGAGATTCTATTATCGATGAAGGCGAAAAAGAGCGCAGAAGGGTACTTTCACTTTGAATTAGAGTTACCAGAATGTTTTTTTTTGTCTTACTAGTTGCTTTGTAACCAGTAACAAACATGTTATAATATCGTTCAGTCTAGGAAGTTTCGTGAAATCAATATGTCACAGGAAGTTCATTTTTTCATTTTGACATATCTGTCATTTCCGGAATCACCAACTTATATCTTTTTCATTTCTGATGTATGCTGATGATATGACGCCTGCATAATTGTCTCGGATGCTTCGAAAACAATATTAGCACATAAAATCGATACTATACTGGTAGAATTCATAGATTGGTGTTTCAAAAAAAGGCTCATCATAAACCACAACAAAACGGTGGGCATAGAGTTCTACAACAAATATCGAACACCAACAATCCAACACATTTCATTTGAAGGGCGTTCATTTGAATTATCCAAATGTACCAAATTTCTGGGCACGCAGTTAGACTGCAACCTTTCTTGGGAAAAGCACATAGATAGCATATGCAGTAAGCTGAATAGATGCTACTATGTGATATCAACTTTGAAAAATATGCTAGACGTTCATTCTCTATTAAATGTATACTCTGCTTTTACAAAAGCGAATCATTCGGCGATGGTCCTAGAAAATCTCTTTACTTTTAGAAATTACAATATTCTCACACTATTATTCATGAACATAATGAAACTAATGACATTGATTTATATCAGCAAAAACAATTTCGATAAACATTGTGATACTCACGACCATAATACGAGAAATGAAAATAATATATTAATAAACATGGCAAAACACTATTTTCAAAAAAATTACCGATTACTGCAGGTAGTCGCTTCTTCAACAAACTTCCTTATTTCTTGAGGAGTTCGAAATGTTTAGAGGTTTTCAAATGCCGCCTAAAAATCTCCTAATAAAAGAATTATCCTACACTATAGAAGAGTTCGAAAATTATATCAATGGTAATTAACTATTATCACATATCTACTTTCTTTTTCAAACTCACTTTGTCTTAACGCCGAATTATTTGCCTAACGTTTAGATCTTGTTTATGTTCAGCATTGTCATTTTTACACTTTTATATATTTTTTTTTTTTTTATATAATTCCTACACTTTCTTAAATTTTTTTATGGCCCATCCAATCTGTTTTTTTGAATGGGATAATTGATTTGATTTCAATTGGAACTTGCTGTGTATTTTTTGATGATGGATAATCGGAAAAGTTCTTATAAATTTGTTTTCACATTTTTTTCCATTAATTTTAGCATCATATTTGGGGTAATTGATTGCTTCGAATAGGCCCGAATCATCCGTAACAATATTAATAAAATCATCAATAAATCAACGATTTACTGAAAAACTCACATACGATTGTGAGCTGACAGTTCCCAACTAACATTATTGGAAAATGATACCAAGCATAGAGAGAGAATATCTCCAAGAAGTCCAGATCCATTTATTTCCAGCATTTCAGATTGTAAGAACCATGGTTAAGACCAACAAAATAGTTATACTTTAGGAGAATTTCTACCTAAAATTCACCAAGGAAAATTTTGTAAGTGAATATTCACCTCATTATAACCTCAAATATGTTCATATGATAGGGAGTAACGAAGTTGATGAATACAGGGTGTTAGTGAATAAGTGCGACAAACTTCAGGGAGTGATTCTGCATAAAAAAATCATGACATTTTGTTATATAACCTTTGTCCGCAAATGCTTCGTTTTCCGAGATACGGGGTGTTAAAGTTTTTCTTAAAAACTGACTATTCATTTATTGCTCTGAAACTGGTCGAGATATGCAAATGAAATTTGGTGATTTTCAGGAGGTAGTTAGTACGCATTGTGCGCATATGGGTAATAATCTCAATTTTTTTAAAGAAAAAAATGGTACGCCACTGATATATTTCGAATAAAAAATCATTTTTTAATTCCTCGTTCAATTTGTGACAAAAAATCTCTCCAGTGTTTTTTTCGTATGGAGCGCCGTTTTTATGCAAAAAAATAAAACTTCTTAACCATATTTTTCATTTCTTTAATACATTATCAAGAACTATCTAATGCAATAACGTTAAACCAGAACAATAACAGAAAATAACACTAATAAATAAATGGGCGCAAAGCTACAACAAATGTTCAAAACGACTTCCCTCAGATACGAGATTCAACTCTTCGCCTCATTGATTGTCGTATTCGCGCAAATATTCCTGGTGTATTTCTTATTGTCTCGCAGCCGGATATAATTCGATTCCTCAGGTTTTCAACATTTTCGACGGGAGTGGAATAAACTAATGACTTAAGAAAACCCCAAATGCAAAAATCTAGAGGATTTAAATCCGGAGATCGAGTGGGACAATCTTCCGTACCTCCCCTAGCTATCCAACGATTTGGATATACTGTATCTAAGTGATTACGTACAATAATGCTAAAATGCATGAACCAGAAGTGTTGTCTCAGCTGTAGAGCAATTTCTTCAAGAAGTACAAGTAACTCTTCCTGTGGGAAATTAAGGTAAGAGTCGCCTGTTGTTGGAGGAAATATGGACCGATTAAATGATCAGCAAGTACTCCAAGCCATACATTTACTGAAAACTGATGCTGAAAATGAGCTTCAAAGATTCCATGTGGATTTTCCTCAGCCCAGAGGTGATTGTTATCGATATTTCGTATACACTGTCGTTCAAAATTAGCCTCGTCAGTAAACAAAACGCCATTTGAAAAATTAGGAATTTGAAAGATTTGATGAAGAATCCAATGGCAAAAAAGTCTCTAGGTAGTAGAGCTTGCACACGTTGAATATGAAACGGATACAACTGCTGTTCTTTAAAAAATTTAAATACAGTGAAGTTGCTTACATTCAGTATGTTGGTTTTCGAGTACTTGTTCCAGGTGACTGCTCCTTCTAGTTGCACAATTCGTACTTCTCGGGGGCGCCATTTCCGCGCAAACTTTGGTGAAGACGAGCAAATATTATGTGATGGGGTACCCTACATCCTGGATACAACTCAGCATACAATCGTCGAGCTTGCCGACCATTTCCATTACTTCGACCATAGACAAAATGCATGTCTGAAATTTCCCATATTTGTATAATTTTCCATTCTGTTCGATAAAAGAAAAACTGATTACTTATTATCATTAATGTTATACCAAACTAAATACTTGAAAATGAAGAAACGCTAATTTGACATTTTGTTGAAATATTCGTATTTAACAGAATGGTGACAGTAGCCTACTAGCATCGCTACTAGATAATGTATTAAAGTCAAAACGGCGCCCCATACGAAAAAAGGCAGGAGCAGTTTTTTGTCACAAATTGAACGAGAAATTCAAATTTTCATTACCCGTATGCGCGCCAATGATGAACATACAATTCTTAATTGCATGTCAAAAAATGCGCAGTAACTATCTCTTAAAACTCAAATAATATATTCGGTTTTATTTTATGCTTGAGTTGTTCATTCGTGAACTAAACTATTCTTTCAAGTGATTCTGAATGAATGTAAGTGTATAAAAACATGACCCAGTTATAAAAAAGCATTGATTAGTCCTTTGAAGTATATTGCATAATGTTAAAAACACACAATAACGTCTGTCAAATGAAATTAGGAATTCACTGTCATTCAGATAGATACTTGGTGCAAAATTACAAAGAACAATTGCTAGATAAAGTTTAATATAATTTTGATTGAGACTTGAGATAACGTAAAACAAGTTCTTTTAGCTTTACCGCGATTATGGGTGGAGTCATATTAGTATTTACATTTAATTTGCAGTACTTCGGAGTTATCGGATTGTTTTTCATAAGTAACATTGTTTACATTGTAACTTATTTAAACGCGCACTACCGTTGAGATATAATTAACTTGTTATAATGATGCTGGATACTGATTACTGCGAACTGAATTTTACTCAATGAACTCTGAATAAGAATGATTAACACTATGATATTTGTTGTTTGAACATATGTATCCGTTCACGTATGGATTAGGTTTACTGACTATCGGCGACTTAATGATTTAGTAAAATGATTCTAACCCTCTTCTGTTGCGGGAACTTATATAGTTATTTCTTCTCCCGATGCCTCGTGGGGAAAGCAGAAAGGGTTTCCCAAACAACTGCATATATTATTTTATGACCTGTCATTTTAACCAAATAGTTTGTGTATATTAGTTTTAGTAGTCGTATGTACAGGATAAGAGATCATTAAAAAAACGCTTTTTAATGTATTTTTCCTGCAAATATTCAATTATTTCTAATATTTCTAACGATATTTGATTCTATTTTTGGCTTCATATATGGTGAGGTTTTTATCTCCATGATTCATTCTTATTTTGTAGACGGTGTCAACTCATTAACAAGTTTATGATTCTTCTCAATAAATCTTCCGCGATGGGATTTCTGAATGTTTTCCATATTGAGTAATGAAACCTATATTATAATTTGCCTTCAGACAGTAACAATTCGATTTTACACATTTTTTCTCAATCAATTTTTTTTAGCTTTATACATGGCAGGCCTCCATTTATTGGCTCAACTGTTACTGCCATTGAATAAAAAAACAATTATTCTCACAAAACAGTCATACCATTATGAGTAAAATACACAGAAAACTCATTTCTCTTCCAACCTCAAATTTGCTGATACCTTAGGTCATGAATGGGGAGAAAGGGCCACTATCAAGGCAAATTGATTGTTTTGATATCCCAATATCTGACTCTTGAATTGCTTCCATATTACTTCCCATATTGGTGAATCTGCCGTAAATATAACGTTAAATTTACCTTCGCTAAGTTGGGTGCCAACTTATTCGGAGGTCGAAATGACGTAAATTTCACCAATAATGTTTGTTCGGTAATGTCTGCCATCAAATTCAATTTAATTGCCTGAACGTTAATCCGAAAAAAAAAACAAAGAAAAACGCTCATTTACATGAAGGAAGTCCGAAATCTCTGGCTTCTTTGGATACAAATTACAACACCACTAATTCATTTTCAGTACCAAATACATATTAAATATTATGAATCCTTCTCGTATTCCGAAATGAAACGTATTGAAATCATTCTATCAACGGGCATTATGAGTGGGAATCAACCGAGTACATACATCACAAACTCTACAAAGCTCCATGCTTCTGAATTCACGGAAACACCCGTTTTCTGACAAAGTATTAATTCACATTGTCCGGAAATCAGGAACAGGCGTATAACTCTGAACATACATCACATACTCAACACATATTTTGTGAAGTTAATCTACCGAATCGAAACAATTCCAAACTCAGAAATTACCAGGAAAACCTTCCATCAATTAAAACATTACGATCGAAAACAGCCATTTATCAGAGATTTCCGAGAGAGAGTCGTATGTTATAAATCGAGTTGAATAGAAGATAATATATTTTCCTGAAATTCACACCGCGTAGATGGGAAATAATTTAAAGCTGCTTGTTTCTCCAATATGTAGCTTTGGAAGTGAGGGGTAGAATATACAGTGTGACCCAGGGGTTCGTGCAAGCTCCATAACTTTTTTTCTCTATCCTAGCTATCGACTTAATTTTTGTTAACGGAAGGTTCGACCATGAGGCACTTTCTGAAAATATCTCTATTCATATACAGGATGTCCCATAATAAGATACACAACTGAGTTTTGTTTTTTAAACGACAACCCCCCATTTTTAATAAATTTTTGAATTCGCCACAGGTTTCCTAGACTCATTTGCTATAGTATATGACTTATGTTAATTTATGTGTGGAAATAGCGTCGTGCATTAACCCACACAAAAATTCATAACTTCAGAACCATTCAAGATAACTTTACCAACTTTGTTCCAGTCGATTCCTCAGGCTTCAGCACATGTTTTGGGATGAAGGCGAACTCGGAGTCGGTGTTCCATTGCCTACTACGATTTTTTTTTTAAAGACAAATTACAAATGGCAATAACTCGTCTTTTTCAGATACAACACCTTATATTTTATTGCATCATTGCATGCATTTTTCAAGATCTTCTTGTTTGTGTAGTCTACTTTGTAAAGTTTGCGATATTTGTTGCAAAATAAGAAATGTTGACGGTTTTTTCGAAAAAAATTCTGATTTTAGGTTTCTTATACATGCGTAACACTATTTATTTTTGTTGTCAACCCCCTTATCTTTTATTGACTTCTGACGTAGAGGAAATATTATATTTGTTTAAAAATGTTTTTAATCTGTTTTTAGTTAAAGTCAAAATTAACCCCTGGGATAAGTCTGGTGTCTATCTACTAAATTGTCCTCAATGTCCAGCATCATATGTAGGAAGAACATATGGAAAATTTTCTGAACGCATATCTGAACACGTTAGAACATTAAATAGAAATCCTGAAAGGAAGAATATTGATTCCAATTATACCTCCATCAATCATCCAATTCAGTCAGGCCACACAAATTTTGATAAAATGTAAATGTTGAATTTTTACATTTCTGTGATAAAGCATTAAAGGATCCTCAATATGTGTGAACGACCAAATTGACTTTTCCTGCTTACCTTTTTTCCAATCTTTACAATTCATGTAGAAGCTTATGTCTATTCAATTCATTTAGGAACTTATGCCCATTTACATTAACGCCATCTTTCCACATTGACAAGTACTTCTGCTTCCCTACTTATTAGAGAATCCAGTATTCTGAATATATATAAATCGTTTATTTAGTCATATAACTAATATCAAGTACAATGAGTAACACAAAAAAAATGAATGTTATTTCCACTTTTAGTAATCTATTTGTTGTTTAAACCAAACCTCTCCAATATCCACTAGACGGGGTTAGCATCACTCTTTCTTTTAGTTGACATTGTGCGCTGCGCTTTGTTAAACTCTTGAACCCGTAAAATTGTTCAAATCTAACTTTATATCCATGTCCTTACTGTAACAGAGGGATTGTCACGATGATTATAAAATGAATAATGTTTTTCTCTTTCCAAAAGTGGAAATAAGTTTTTCTCCACATGGAAAGTGCCTAATTATAATTTTTTCAGTTCAACCATGTTTTGAGCACAATAATACCTTTCAAGGTAAGCTTTCACCTCAGTTCACTCAACTCGTATTAACTTAATCACTCCTATTGTAGCTTTTTTGTAACACTGAAGATGAAGACACTGTCTTCGAAATGTACATCTGAATTTGGTTACAACCTAAAATTAGAATATATATATTGTGGAGGAAGACTTCGTGATTTCAACCCCCCCCCCTTTTCCCCTATTTAGTTATTTTAGCGATTATTTTGCGAAGTGAATACCAATGGTATAAATAATAATTGTACATTTTGGTTTTACTTCCATTTATGTATTGGTTATGACAGTGGAAATTCTGAGTGCACATGAAAAGCCATTTTTTTCATATAATTTTAATTTTATCTGAGACATGACTTGAAGTATTTACCGGAGATATCGTCCTGTATTGAAGCTTACTGTAATATCGACATCGAGCGTTGTTGAACACCCCACCCATTACACGCAGTAACAAGTTCGGAACATTCATCCATTAAGATCAAAATACCTCGTATCTGATGAAATATTTGCCCGACCAATAAAATCACAAAAGATATTACTAATAGAAAATGTTTCTGTGATCTCCCCCGAGTTCCCTCCGGAAAAATTGGGGTGCAATTCGAGTATCCCCGCGGCGAATGCCGCCGAAGAGAGGAGTTACTCCGTAATCAGGCGTCCACAAACATTGACATTGGCCCATCCACTTCTCTAAGAGTTCAGTATTTGTCGATATTCAATTTAATAACTCGATGTCGACTTTCAAATCCCCAGAGCAAATAGTGGGAATTAGAGGACATGGCTGACGAGGGACGGCCAGATTTCTAATTAGATATCCCATTTTGGAAATTTACCAGAGCGCTTTAGCACCAAAAGTGCCGTGTCTCGTTGGTAACCGTTATGGAACTGAACTCTGTGGGTGAACCTCTGTTTAACTTGGGTTTAACCGGCAGGGCATAAAGAGTAGGCTTTTCGACAAAATTATTAGCAAGAAAATTCCATAAATAAAAAGATACCACGAAAATAAAACATACTAGCTGCTACCCGCGTGGAATTTATATTTTTTTTCCTATGTTTTTCTTTGTGTTGTTCCATCTAGCTTATGCCTGTGGCCTTGCCAGCTTCCGTTATCCCATTTTTCGTAATACCGTTATTCCGATTTGTTGAAAATATAAACAGGATGTTCATAAAATCAGATGTGGAATCATCTGCGACTGAAAGATAAACTTTAGTCACTATCTTCCATCGTCAAGATAACCTCTTGTGGGGTATTCATGTTGAAAAGGAAAACATGCTCAATTAAATATTGATAGAAAGATTTTTCTGTGAATTGAAAAATCCACGATTGAAATGAAGTTATTTTTTGTGAATGTTTAACAGAAAACAACTATTTCCCCAGCTTAAGCCACGCTGGACATTGAACTACATCTGATAGGGCCTTTTCAGAATACCGTTTTTCCATTAAACTGTTTCCCGTTAACACGTTATCGCGTTATCCCATATATATATATATATATATATATATATATATATATATATATATATATATGTATGTCTAACCTCTTGCACACCCGTGAATGACGAGTATACAGAGTGGCCACTTTTTTAATGGGATTGTATTGGTAACTTTTAAACCATAAGAGTTAGCAGGTCGGTCAAATGGAGAAAAAGTTGCATTCATAGAAGCATTGTCAAGCAGTTCAAACAAATCGAGATTATCAGGGCCGGTTATTGAGATATCATAAGAAAAGTAAATTATGTCACTTTGATTTTTCTTTTTTTCCCACTTTATTTCGAATATTATCAAAAAATGTCATGGGAGTTTTTTATTCGACAGTAAATTATCCTCAATTTGACATAATCAGATTTCGTATCCAACATTTCGTACGCTCTGGGCCACCCTCAACCTCATTTTTTTCAATACGGACCTGCATATTTTAATATGACTTCACTTATTCGAAGATATTCTTTTTGTAACGATTTTTTGAATTCATACATTTCAGGTACCTTTAGTTTAATTCAACAGTTATTTTCGATAAGAAAATCCAACTTACTCATCTTCAAGCTCGATGGAACGTAACAGAATCAACAACATGAAACAAGTAATATTATTAAGAAATTCAATTGACTATTGGTAAGAAAAACCTAATTCATAAAAATTAAACGAAACTATCATTTAATGAAAGAAAAATCAAATGATTATTCGAAAGTAAATGATGAACATTAATGAATGAAGTAAGTGTTCGAAATGTCCACCATTTTGTAAAATGCACTTTGCGGTTCTGAAACCCATACTTCTTATACATTTGCTTATTTCGTCTCCTTGAATACCTTCCAATACATTCTCAATCTTCTCGCGAAGAATCTCTATAGTCGGGTTCGTAGTATCATTAATTTTATTTTTGAGATATCCCCACAAATAAAAATCCAGCGGATTCAAATCCGGAGATCTGGCAGGCCATGCTACTGGACCTCTTATTCCAATCCATGAATCGGGAAAAGTTCGATTTAGATAGTCTGTGACTATTCTTGAGTTGTGTGGACCACATCCGTCTTGTTGGAACCATGGACTATTACGCCGATACCGTATAGGAAGATCATCCAACATTTCTTCTATAATTTCCACATATTTTGCTCCGGTTAGGTTGCCGTCAATAAAATAGGGTCTCAGTAATTTATTATTCAACAAACCGCACCATATGTTCAAAGAAAAACGATATTGATGTCTAACTTCATGAATTAAGTGAGGATTTCCTGTGGCATAAAAATGTTTGTTCCTTCGATTGAACATGCCAGAATTTGTGAATGTCGTTTCGTCTCCCCAAATGATATTGTGCGCAAAATTGTTGTTATTCCGCACCTTCCGTTGAAACCAATTACAGAATTGCAACCTTCTCTCAGGATCATTGCGATATAGTTTTTGCACGGCTTGGTATTTATAGTCATGGTATCCGTGTCTCTTGACTATTTTATTAACAGCACTTTTTGATAAATTGCATTCACTGGCCATAGTTCTCGATTCTATTCCTGGATTCATTCGAATTTGGGCCAGAACATTGATAGGCTCGTTTCGTCGTACATGAGGACCTCTAGGTTTGATGAATGAATTATGTGCAAGTAACGTTGTAGATAAACGTCGAAACATTTTAATATTTGGTGTTGTTATTTCAGGATATAAGTCACCATACCTTTGTTGTGCTTTGAACGAATTTCTATCTAGTTTTATGTACACTTCGTACATATCTCTCTTCTCTTCATTTGTGTATCTTACCATATCGAATAAGTTAAATTGAAATTACTCAGAAAAGTATTTAATGACAAGTTCTTGTGACACAATAATAAACGAAGTGACAAATACTGTGACATTTCTTGTTACGTTCTTTTTTATCCACGGCCTACTACTTGAAAATAATACATTCAATAAACCTAGAGTTGTGTGTATGTAAGAAAAAATAAGTCTATCAACGATATCAATGTTCTGACCCAAATTCAATTGAACCCAGAAAAAAAATCGAGAACTGTGGCCAGTGAATGCAATTTATCAAAAACTGCTGTTAATAAAATAGTCAAGAGACGCAAATACAATGATTTTAAATTTGAATACCAAGCCTTGCAAAAATTATATCGTAATGATCTCAAAATAAAGTTCGATTCTGTAATTTGTTTCAATGGAACAAATGACAAATCCAACAATAATGATTCCTTGCGACAAGATTGAGAATGTATTGGAAGGTATTCAAGGAGACGAAATAAGCAAATGTATAAGAAGTATGGGTTCCAGAACCGCAAAGTGCATTTTACAAAATGGTGGACATTTCGAACACTTACTTCATTAGTGTTCATCATTTACTTTCGAATAATCATTTCATTAAATGATAGTTTCGTTTAATTATTATGAATTAGGTTTTTCACCTCTTGAAATTTGTAAATAATTATTACTTGTTTCTTGCTTTGATTCTGTTACGTTCCATGCAGTTGAAGATGAGTAAGTTGATTTTCTTATCGAAAGGTACCTAAATGTAATACAGATCCGACCCAAAGAAATTTGGATAAGGGTCAAAATCACCTGAAAATCAACTTTGAATGACATTGTATGATATATCGTTGAATTCAGCGTTAAAAGTTATTTCGAAAAGTGTCATAAAATATGCAGGTCCGTATTGAAAAAAATGAGGTTGAGGATGGCCCAGAGCGTACGAAATGTTGGATACGAAATCTGATTATGTCAAATTGAGGATAATTTACTGTCGAATGAAAAACTCCTGTGACATTTTTTGATAATATTCGAAAAAAAGTGGGAAAAAAAGAAAAATCAAAATGACAGAATTTACTTTTCTTATGATATCTCAATAACTGGCCCTGATAATCTCGATTTGTTTGAACTTTTCGACAATGCTTCTATGAATGCAACTTTTTCTCCATTTGACCGACCTTCTAACTCTTATGGTTTAAAAGTTACCAATACAATCCCATTAAAAAAGTGGCCACTCTGTATAATGCCATTTTATAAAAACTCTGAAAAAAAATTGAAAACATGTTTTGTTCTTTGTAAAATTCGACAGAATTTTTTGTACCGCCACCTGCCTAATTTCAGGTGACCTACTCAGAGGAAAACTTTGGCAGTTGCCGAATGCAATAAATATTTAAGTCGGCATTTGACTAATGTAGAATGTTGAATTGATTGTGTGGTGAATGTATACATTGCAGGCTGCCTGAGTTTGGTATTCAATTTCAAAGTGAAAAAAACAACTAACCTTGTTATATCCAAACTGGTGATAAAGTCAGAACTAGTTGACTTCATACTCTCTTTGAGGCACTTATCATAATTATCAATTGTAAGAAACAAACGACACAAACAGTATTGAAAAGGAAAACATTCGCAATTGAATATTGTTTTGAAAATAATATCTCGTCCATTGTTGTAGTGATTGGCATTCAGAACACGTGTACTGAACACTGTTGCCAAGCAAAGTTCTCGCATGCACGGTTTACAAAGCTGTCTACGAACGAAAGTTTGTTAGATTAGATTACTAGTGTCTTGTGATTGGCTGGTGAATGAAATATCCTAATTAGCAACCAATCAGAAAATAGTACGCGATGTGCAGGAGAATTAATTTGAACATTATTGTCTTTGTCTTTTGCTGGCTACCGAGCTGTTCTGAGCGTATTTTGAAGAGTAAGTAGAAGACAAGTGAATCACTCGTCGCATTTTTGAATAAAGTAGTAAATTCAAATCTGGTTGGATTCTGGAGTCGCCTATACTGTGCGTTTCCGTACTAGATATATTAATTCAATATATATTATTTTTTTATAGAATGGCAAATTTTTGAATAGCTGTTAATTAAGATCTATACTATGAAGCTGCATTGTGAGAAAGAAAAAATACAAAAAAAAACAAGCCACAACTATAGTATCATCTCCATTCAAAAAGGCTCTATTCTGGCCTGATTATATACCTAAAAGTAGTTGAATGAAGTTTGAAGTTTGTTTATTTTTTTGAAAAGGTTATACATTTGTTTAACATAGATCATTTGGACCATTCGGAGATAGGTGGAAGGCAAACTAAGCGCATTTGGCTTGTTTTTTGCTCCCCATCTTCCGCCTCATGGTGACACTTTTATAAATCGAACATGGTAGGACAGATATAATAATCACTAAGTATATAATATAAGATAATAAGCCGCGAACACACGATATAACAGAGAAAGTTGGTAGAGCGAGAACATGGTAGTGATATATTTATAGTATATTATGAGGACATGATGATACAGTAAAAAGGTTGGTGCAACGTAAAACCGTGGTTTTATATTTACAATATATTCAGTTCGGTTAAAAAAGGATTCTTATTGGGTAACGGATTCTACATTATAAAGGTGCGTTTTCAGGACGGTCATTATAAGTTGGTTGTTATCAATAATGAAATTGTTGATGTTTGTTTTATATATTTTGAAATTGGAAGTTTTCTTATACCGCCTGGTAGTATATTATATAGTTTTGGACCAAAATAAAATATTGTTCTCTGCGTATGACTTTTTTTAAAAATGGTACGGACAAGTTTTGTGCATATCTGGTATTCTTAGTTTTAATCGTGTTTTGAGTTGTTTTATTGGAATAGATCCAAACGAGACATTGGAACGCGTATAGACTCCTGACGTCAAGTAAATTAGTTTCCTTATACAATAGTTGGGTATCGAAACGTTTAGGTTTTCCAAAGATTATTTTTATAATTGAATTTTGGGCCACTTGAATATTATTTAGTACATTTTCGAATACTCCACCCCATACTGTTATACAATATCTAATTAATGATTCAACCAGGGAATTGTAAATTATCATCAGGTTTTGTTTAGTAAGAACAGCACGAAGGTTGTATATTTTATATGTCAGCTGCCTAAGTCTTTTGACCATATGAGAGACATGGAAAGTGTTAGTAACGCCAAAAGCGTGGCAGAATTACTATGAGAAGAAAGAACAAGAAAAGAGAGATAAAGAGCATCAAAAGTTGAAGAGAACTGAAGAGAGCTGAAAAGAGACAAAAAAGCAATATTTGAAAAATTGAAAAAGGATGGGATGGAAACAAAACGGAAGAACAGGCTGCTTAAAAAAAAAAATTAACCAAAGAATAATCTTAGAACAAATATTGTACTGGAAACGAGGAAAGAAAAGAATCTGGAAGTAGCATGGATGATATAAGTATGGACGAAGAACAGAATGATTTAAATCTGGAAAATGTTTGCAGGAACCCAAACAAGACTTTTCATTTAAGAAGGGGACTAGTTTCTTTTCCAGGAAAAAAGAAGTCACACTGGTATTTGTATCATCCAAAATAATTTTAACTATTTCGAAAAGGAGTGATAGCCATAAATTACTGCAATGAATCAAAAACTCATTCAGAGAGAGTTGTTAGGGTTATAAATACATCATGAATTATTTCCTCAAGAGACCGAGTTAGGTATGAATTTAATTCCTCAACGAATGAAGATGGTTAAAAATATCACTATGTGTTTTTATACAAACAATTCAACTACTGAAACATATTTATTCAATTGTTGTTTCATTCTGAATACATGTCAACAACTGGTCTTTGGTGTGTCAACTACTGGAATTTTTAAAATATCTGCTGTCATTAGTAGCGATTTTTTTTACTTTTTCTCAGTTTGAATTATATCCACAAAAACGCCTCAAGTATATATTATGCAAATACTCTCTTGATTAAAAAAGGTCAAAATACACCGTGGAATCGTTTCGATAATAACAGACGCGAAAGTTGAATTCATAGAAATGATATTGCTAACTTCTTTTCCTCAATGTGTCTACTACTGGTGCTTTTACCTTATATATTTGCGAACTATGGTTCACTTGATAAAGCTTTACTAGATCCATAACTTTCATTCGAAATATTTTTCTCACACAAACAGAAAATATCATGTTTTTTTGAGTTTTTTTTTGTTGGTACCTATCAGATTTAGGTGTCAGTTCAGAACGTCATTGTATTTTTTACATTTATTTTTAACTATATAAATAATTATTATTTATTATACAGGGTGAAATCTACTGAGCGCCGCTCGCCTAACCTCAGCTTTCTTGATCGGAGCTGTAAGTGAACGCAATTGCCGGATGCAATAAACATTCATGAAATGTGTGGTAGAAGAATCTAAAAATTTTCATTTCAGGCTGTTTGCGATAGATATTCAATCTCAAAGTAATGAAAACAAACGAACGTCGTTATATCCAAACTGGTAGATAAAGTCAGAACTAGTAAATGTCAACGCAGCTTTGGCACTTCAAATCACACTTTTCAAATCACAATTATCAAAAATTCAGTTTTATTAATACAAAAGACATATTTGTTCATTTGTTTCAAATTATTTACGGCCATCATTATGAAAAAGTCTTCTTCTTTATTAATTTTATGGCTATTTGCTCCCTCTTATTCGTCATATAACATGAACAGTGTTGCCAGTTAGTTTTTGCAAGATTCTCGTATGCGCCTGTTGTTGTGCATTGCAAATCTACGAACAGTTTCGACACCCGTTTTCTGATTGGCTGATTATTTTCTGTTGGTTTTTACAACAAAACATCGAACAGATCCGTGCGTATTTTGAAGAGTAAAAGACAAGAGAAATCACTCGTCTCATTAATTAATGAATAAGTAGTTAATTTCAAATCTGGTTGGATTCTGGAGTCGCCAATCAGTAGTCAGGAAAACATTTGTCATCAAGTGTCAAAGACTGTGTATATCTAAAATGAGGAAACGCTTCGGGTGTTTTCGTACTAACATAATATAATTTGTTTTATAGAAGCGCAATTATATCGCCATATCAAGGCTCCAAATTGATTATAATAATAATAATATCTTTATTGTCATAAAATCATCAAGGACATGGACAACGTCAAAAAAAGAATAAAGTACACTGAGCACATAACATAATGAGTAAAGCTTTACAAAAAATACGCACCTCACGGACTTAACAAGTAAATATAAAAACTTCACACAATATACAGGAAACGGTAATAATCATTCACAAAAATCAAACTTATAGAATACTTTTTCCTTCAAGTAATCAATGACTGAGCTTCTGAACTTCTGAATATTGCTGATATCTTTCAACTGAGTTGGCAGGCTGTTATAAGCCTTCCTTGCTCTGTATTCAGTACTCCGTTTAAAAAAGGCAGTTTTGTGATGTGGAATCCTGAGGTCAGCCCGATTACGAGTTAACATATTTATTTCAGTTGAATATTCATCTGCATTTGTAGAGAACAAGTATTGGTGTTTCTTTACGAAAATAACCAGAGATAAAAAGTACAAAGAAGGTACTGTCAATAACCCATGTTTTGAAAAATATGACCTGCAGGAGGTATTATAATCAAGACCAAGAATACATCTCAATATTCGTTTTTGCAATATGAATATTTTATTTGAGTTTGAACTGGAACCCCAAAAAAGTATTCCATATGCGATGATTGACTGGACATGTCCATAATAATACAATTTCATTCCATATCCTGACACCTGTTCTCTCAGATATCTAATTACACCACAGACCGAAGCCAGTCTGTTTGCCAAGGTATCCACATGTAGTTCCCAGCTCATATTAGAGTCAATAAACACCCCCAAGAATTTTATAGATGGCAGCACCGGCACTGATTTTTCATTCAATCTAACATACGGTGATTCAAATATATTTTTGGTCAGGTTGAACATTATAAGTCCAGTTTTATCAGAATTTAAATTCAGGGAGTTCTCTGTACACCACTCGTCTATTTTCTTTGCCACATTTGATGCCAAATCAGCAAGGTCCTTAATATTGGTGCTGTTTATAATAACGGATGTATCATCAGCAAATTGAAAAGTTTGGCAGTTTGAACTGGAGAGGACAGATGGTAGAGAGTTAATGTACAAGAGAAAAAGAAGGGGGCCCAGGATTGATCCCTGTGGTACGCCTCGCTTAATTAATGTTTTTTCTGATGTGAATAACCTACCCTCTTGCATAATCACAACTGCTTGAAACCTGTTTTCAAGGTAGGACCTCAATAAATTTAATGGGGTACCTCTAATTCCAAAGTCATCCAGTTTCTCCAACAGAAGGGAATGATCAACCATGTCAAAGGCTTTTGACAGATCAAAGTATATTCCCGCAGACATGCTTTTGTTATCGAGATGAGTTGCTATGTTTGTCACTGCATTGTAGATAGCCAATTCAGTAGACATTCCTTTACGGAAGCCGAATTGTTCACTGGCAAGAATATTGTGTTTTTCACAGAAAGCAATAAGTCTTGTGTACATTATTTTTTCAACTATTTTGGATGGTGCAGGTAATATTGACACAGGCCTGTAGTTTTTCACATCAGTTTTTGAACCCTTTTTGTAGATTGGGACAACTTTAGCAATCTTCAAGTCATCTGGGAAAGTACCAGTCAAGAAACATTCATTAATAATGTGTTCCAAAACAGTACCAATAAAATCTGGAACTTTTTTCAAAATTGCTGACGGAATTTGATCAAAACCACATGAGTATGTAGGATGTAGTGCATGTAAAACATTTATTATCTCCTTGGCTGTGGTAGGTGCCCAAAAAAGAGAGTCCTTAATCAGTTCACATTTATGATACTCTTGGGAGGTGTTGCTGATCAAATCATAATACGATTTGAAAATGTCAGCAATTTCTGAAGGGTCCTCTATAGTAGACCCGCCACTGGTCAAAGTTATATCTCCATTTTTATTTCGTCTATTTGTTATGCGATTGAAGATATTCCACATTATTTTAGATTCATTTCTTGAATTAGCTATGTTATTGTCATTCAACGATTTTTTAAAGTGAGATAACCATCGCTTATAGGCTGATCTTTCCATTTTATATCTTACAAGAATATCATCACATTTTGTCTCCGTGTATAATCTATACCTTACATACTGGGAGTAACATTTTATTTCGTGGTTTACCCAAGAGTTTTCACTACTTTTCGCTCTGGTCACCTCAGAAGTGAGAGGAAAAGCTACATCAAAATGATGAAATAGGATATTGTAAAAGGATTTATACTTGTTATTTACGTCCTCAGTTAAATAAACTTGTTCTCACGATTCACTAGATAGAGACTGATAAAAATTTGATATGTTATCATCGGATTAATATCTTTTGTATGTTTTCTGTTTTGAAAAATTTTTAGGTTCAATTTTAAAATCAAAAACTTGCCCAAAATGATCAGATATAATTGATTTGATTACCGTTGCTTGTGAGATGTCCTCTGATATATTTGTGAAAATATTATCTAGTAAAGAGCCTCCTCTAGGATTAGGTCTGGTTATTTCCGTGACTCTAGAATCTAATCCATATGAAAGAAAGAACTGCCTTACTGTGAGCATCTGTGCAGAAATCCACATTTATATCTCCACACACTACAACTGACCTTGGATGTTCAAAGATAAAATCCAGAAGCTCAGTCATTTTCTCTAAAAAAGAATCAATGTTGCTCTTAGGTGAACGATAAACACATATGACTGCAAGCTTAAGATTATTCAAATAACAGTTTATACAAGAATATTCGAATATTTTCTCCTCTTGAATAACAGGTGAACTCATTATTTCAAATTTGATATTTTTTACAAATATTGCTGTGTCTCCTCCTATGAAATTTTTACGACAATAAGAATTTGCCAAAGTATAGCCATCAAAGTGAATTTTGCTGATTTGATCCACATTACACCAGTGTTCTGTCAAACAGAATATATTAACATTATATTCCTGGAGAAGGACATTCTCCATTAGGGATTTACTTTTAATGCTATCAGTGTTAAGATGTAAACCGAGTTAACTTCCTGGTACTATCATCATTATTGATCACACTGGATTGCTGGGGACAAATATTGATATTATCTTTTTTTTCCTGAATCAAAAATTTCCTCCTTGTTGAAAAATATCAGGGTGTTTGGTGAAGTTTAGTCTCTTTATACCTACCCCTCTGGGCCAAAAACTGATGTCGTACATTGAATCCTTGAATTCGAGGGAAGCATGGACAGCGAAGCGTTTCAGCCTCCCTGGATCAGAAGGTATTTCTTTAACCCCCACTGCTTCATTTTCGAATTTTTCCTTTCCTTTTATATACTTCATAATCATATCTTCAGTTACATGTTGCTTAACCCTATAGACATAAAGCCAGACTTTCTTGTCCTCTCCTGAGAAACCTTCTTTGGTGCTTTCAGCTGTTCCTAATGTCTTCTTGTATCGTTTCCTTTGATGACGCTGTTGGATGAATCCTGAATCACTGTTGTGATTACCTGATAAGCTCTGTTCTTTAATTGCTTCCGAGACAACAGGTTGTGGTAGATTTTCCTGGTGTGGTAAGGAGTTTTTGTTTTTGCGATTTTTCCTTAGAAGTGCTAGGCAGTGGAGCGTTAACTACCGGCACTTTACTACTTCTATTCCAGATCAGAGATTCATTTGTATCAGATCCATTGCATCCTCTTTCTACTTCGGTAAGCCAGGGAGTTTGTCCAGTATTAATAAAAGTTCCGTCTGTTGGAGTAGTAGCCACGGCTTTGTTTACATGCCTATTTTGAATATTTTGTATTTTATCCAACAACAGGTGATTATTTCTATGAAGAACATTGGAAGATATCTGCAATTCTTTTTGTGAGGATTTTTTCAATGAGTGAGGAAATTTTCAAGCTATTATGAAAGTGAGAGGTTTATGAGGATTTTCTTCGAATATGAAAATTATTAATATTTCTTGATAGGTGAACTTATGTACGAAAAAAACAAACAGTGGTAGTAAAGTATAAGTTACGGTTACGATGACAGACCAAAGACCAAAAGATAGTTGCCGAATAGTCCTGACCTGACAGCTAAGGCCAAAAGAACTAACAAAAAAAGAATCGTTGTGTATTTGTCTGTGGTGTGTTATTTCGTTCCTCCGCCACTGCTAGGAGGCACGAAACAAAAATTGCGCTTACCTGTGTAATCGCGCAGCTTGACAAGCATTCCAGTCATCATAATACAAAATTTCATTTCAGTGCTTAACTCGTGGTTATATGATTTTATACTTTCAACCAATCATAAGGCTAGACAATCCGTTACGCAGTGTACCCTCCGAAGGAAAGCTATAACAACCAAATATCTTACTAGGCTGTGGCGCCGCTTAGCGGTGACAGTAGCACTCATATTGTGATTTTATTAGGGTTGTTTTTAGCGGTCATGTTTTCACGAATTCGTATGTTTATCAATGAAATCGTAGTGAATTACATAAAAAATATGTCAGTTTCTGCACTATAGTATACTTTCAAGTGATAATAATGTAAATCGTGAAAATACATTAATAAATGAGAACATAAGATTGTGAAGATTTTTTCATTACAAGAGAAGATTTTTTTTGGGTTGGCAGTATTTCGGTTGGCAACACTGAGCAAATAGCCTGAAATTATGAAGAAGAAGGGACTAGTTCATAATGATGGCGTAAGTATTTAAAAAAAATGTGTTTCAAAAACTGAATTTTTGATAATTGTGATTAGAAAAGTGAGATTTAATAAGTGTCAAAGCCGCGTTGCCATCTACTAGTTCTGACTTTATCTACCAGTTTGGATATAACGAGGTTCGTTTGTTTTCATCACTTTGAAATTGAATATCTATCCCAAACAGCCTAAAATTAATTTTTTTAGATTATTCTACCACACAATCAATTCATTATTCCACATTATTTCAATGTTTATTGCATCCGACAATTGCTTTCACTTACAGCTATGACCAGGACTTCCCACAATTTTGTCGAATTTAACAAAGAACAAAACGTACTTTCAATTTTTTTTTCGGATTTTTCACCATGACCACTATATTATGGCATTCTACCCTCCCCATTCACGGATGTGCAAGAGGGTAGATTAGAGCCTGTATATCGAAGTGATAATAATAATTTATTATATATCGAAGTTATAATAAGATTTAAACCCAAGTAAGTACTGTCTTATCCTTATATGCTTCTGTTCAAAATATTTTGTGTGTGGACTGAGTTTTTTTTTTTAAATTTTTGTGGAATTCTATAGTGAAATCGAACTGAAAGGAAACCAGATTTGTTATACTTCTTTCTTTTCATTTGGGGCAAATTACATAGAAACATTAGGACGCGTTTAGGGAGATTTGAATCTTTCTTCAATTTTTGCTCACACAGTTTCATACAAAAATAAAAATGCTGTTTGTGTTTTCCAGTAACAATATGTCCTCTTCATTCGTTATCTTGATTACTGGGATGGTAATTGCAGAATCAACACAGAATACAGATCAACACAGGGTGAACTAAATAAGTTTGTGGACTGTCTAGAAAGTATGTTGAGGAATCTCACAAAGAAATTTGATAAAATTGTTTTGTTAGGGGACTCTAACGTAAATTTCCTCAGTGATAGCAAGGAGAAACATTGCCTCACAAATACTCTCCTCTCATTTAATCTCGAAGCCATTATAAATGAACCAACTCGGGTCACCGATCATTCTTCCACATGCATCGACAATATATGTGTACATTTTGATAACTACAAGAAATCAGGTACTATTAAAGAAGAATTATCAGGACCACTATGGTCTTTACATTAGTATGGAAGGAAATGAGAAATTAGATGGGAACAAAAAAATACATAACAATAGAAGGCACATAACGGAAACAGGTGCAGCAGAATTCAAGCATTATGTAAACAAAATAGATATGCCCGATTTTTACCGATCTGAGGACCCAAACTTCCTCTCCAGATTTCTGTGTGAAAACATTACGTATGCTATAGAGCTGGCTATTCCACTAAAACATAGCAAACAAGGGACTGATCGGAAACCCAAGTGGTTCAATAGAGACTTGAAGATTATGAGAGAGGAACTGAAACAAAAAAAAACTCAGTACAGGATAACAGGAAACTCTGATCTGAAATTATCATACCACAAATCTCTAAAACTGTATAGAGAATTGGTTAAGAAAGCAAAAAGAGGGATGTACGACAAGGTTTTTTTAAACAGTAATAATAGAGCAAAAACTGCTTGGAATGCGGTAAATGAGATCAAAGGTAGACCTAAAGTTATACACAACCCTAACAGCAAGTGAATTCAGTGAGTACAGTGCATCAGTGATTGATGACATCTTGAAAAATATTCCTCCCACCGATTCAACTTGGGACGAACTCCTGAATATTAATGTAAAAGACTCCGCTTTCTTAACTCCAACAAATAATGGGGAAGTAAGAACTGTAATAAAACCGTTGAAAAATAGCTCCAATACTGATCCTTACGACATAAGCGCCCAAACAATAAAACTTATTCAGGAAACTCTAGGCAAACCACTAACACACCTGATAAACAAATGCTTGGAGAAGGGGCAATTCCCATCGCACCTCAAGCTTGGTAGGGCTATTCCTATCTTGAAAGGGAACTGTAATGACCGTGACAACTATCGGTTCAATACCATCACCCCAATACTATTTAGAGATCATTATAAAAGACAGACTGATCAAATTTCTAGAGAAGGGTAAACAGTTCGATGATCACCAGTATGGTTTCAGAGCTCTCAGATCAACTACGCAAGCAGTCACGGAAATGGTTCATCAAATTGCCAAAAACAGAGATGCGGGAATACACACAAGAGCAATCCTGTGTGACCTGTTGAAAGCATTTGACAGTGTCTCACATGATATCCTGCTAGGAAAACTCTATAAATATGGCATTCGTGGTATAGCCCTTAACCTAATCGAGACTTATCTGAAGGATAGACGCCAATACGTCTCATTTAACAACACTACATCTAGCACAAGACAAGTTAAACATGGGGTACCCCAGGGATCGGTGCTGGGACCTCTAATTTTTTTAATATACATCAACGATTTACCAACATTCATAGATAGGGCGGATGTGTTCATGTATGCAGATGACTCTACATTCTGTGTACAGGATAGGTCACTAGATGAAATCTACAGAGTATCAGGTGAAACTCTTGCGAAAAGCGAAATATACTTCAACTCTAACGCGCTAGCCCTGAATAAAAACAAGACCAAAAAAATTACCTTCTCAAAAAATCCAGTAGAAGAAGAGGATGAAATCGTGGTGAAATCACTGGGCTTCTACATAGATGCTGAGCTAAATTGGAAAACACACATAAATGAATTGAAGAAAAAGTTAGCTAGTAGCTGTGGAATCTCAGGGAAATAATATCTGATGAGGTACTGAAGACAGTATATTATGGCATGGTGCACAGTCATCTAACCTATGGGGTTCTACTGTGGGGAACTAGTGTAGCAGGCCCTGACATTCTGGTATGGCGAAAAAATATCTAAGAACCATGCCAAAAGTAGGCCCAAGAGAACACGCTAAACCACTATTTATAGATATGAAAATCTTGACACTGCCCTGTATATATATATATATATATATATATATATATATATAATGGAGGCAATGCTGTGGGTACATGACAACAAAAATAATAGCACTACTGGAACACAAACTCATGACCACAATACCAGAAATAAAGAATTATACAGACTGCCCCTAGTTAAATATTGTAAAACAATGAGGCAGACTGAATATCTGCCGTTGAAATTATACAATATCATACCAGCAGAAAATTGAAATTTTTACTGAAAAATCATTACTTGCTGATCCTATGTATGAAATTTGCGATATCTATACTCATATTTGGACGTAAAATAAATGTCATGTAAGAAGTTCTCTTGTGCGCATGCTAAGAGTAACTAAACAAATCTGTATATTATCACAGAAGATGACTTTACATTGTACTGTACCTTATTTTCGTTCTGTCTTTTTAAACTAATTGTTATATCTTTAATGCATAGTTATATTTTCATTATTAAGGATGTATTTTTAAACTATTTACACATAATGCTGACGTACCAAAACAAATCGCTTGTGATATCGTGTGTTTACTATGCATGCTTTCATATACCGATTATGTATATAATGGTGAATAAAGATCTTATCTTATCTTATAGATAAATTATCAAATTTACCTTCCCGACTGGCCGCTTATATAGTTTTTTTTATTTTTGTTACAATATCAACTTTTCCATTTGTCACCAATGAAATTTGCTGTGAGTAGCAAATAGTTATATCCTCAAGATCATTTCGAATGTAATGTGTCCATTCTGTAAATGAAATATTAGTACATAATATATATTAATACTTATTTTCAGAAAGTTATCGGATCTCGAAGTTATTGAAATAGCGGATTATATTAACTTTCGATGCAATGGCTTTCTATTTGCAGCGAAATTGACTCTACAAACTCGTACACAGTCCATAAATCTGTAATAGCAGCTGAATTCTTTCGAATCTCCCTCTTTTTCCACACGAAACTACACAAACATTGGCAAACTCCAATAAAATAAATTCATGTTCGAAACCATTAATCAAGGCAAACATGTTTTTAAACTACATCAACTCTGCAAAGTGAATTTATGTTGTAGTCGGTTGTGTAAGTAAGACTGTTATTCTCTGGATAAAATCGCGGGAGATTGACTAATAAAAGGCCAGAATGCCCCACTCGGTCTGGTTTCGACTAATGGAGACTTATTGAAACGAATTATTGGTTAGGTGGCAACGGTAAGATATTCTTCATGATAGAGTACAAAAAAAATCAGGGAATTAAAAAAAAGACAAACATTGAGTAGTCATAGAGTTATGCCTGTTTCGTCTTTATATCTATCACTTCGTTTTGCACATATATAAAAATACTTATGCAACTAGTACCGATTTCCATGTTGTACAAAATCAAGAAAAATGATAAGAGAGCCCACACATCGTCTCCAGAAATTGGCAAAGAGTTCAACAAATGTAAAGCTGTTTTTCAAGAAACGGAAGATACACGAACAGATTTTAAATTAAAATAAAAAAAATACTACTGCATAACCGGATTATAAACTCATCTTTGTCCAGTCACAACAAAACACAACTCCAGCAAACTGGCTCACATGAAAAACAGACGAACATTCCACTGTGGTATTTTATACCATAAAATAATTAATAGCTGTATGCCTAAATGTCTTTATAGAAAAATAAGATTTCGTACTGATGTTCACAATGTTAATATTAGATCCAAAGGAAAATCCCACAACTTCTTCCTACCATAGAACTGCAATCTTCACTAGATCATACACATACAACATAGTGAAACTATTTAATTATATCACTGAACTACTAAGAACTCTTATTCCGAAAAAAATACAAAAATCTACTTCTCACCCAGTAGCCATAAAAGAGAATGTAAAAGGAGAGAAAGTATTTAATTTTTATGTTTTTTTATTATTGTTGCTGTTTCCAGAAGAATTTGAACAACTCTTTGCAAGAATCTCGAGGTTTAGATTTTTACATATATCTTAAGGTTCGTTTCTGTAGGATGAGTATTCTGTTCAATAAGTGGTTGTTGAAAATTCCCAAAATGAAATGCCATAGCAAAGATGTGATTCGACGAGAGAGTGATAAACCATCTTTGCAGTCGAGGAATTCAAATTCATGTTAAATGAGTTGCACTGCGTAACACCCAGAAGACAGTTTATTTTTTCAGTGCAATCATGTCATCATCGAATTTTAATTTACGATCTATGTAAAGACCTAAGTATTTGTGTAACTTTACTCAAAATGATTCCTGAATCTAGATCTATGTCATCAAGCTCACATTTGAAAGTTGACAAATTTGTTTTATTGATGTCAAATGATAATTTATTAGATCCACACCAATTAGTTACCTTCGTTAACATATTTGCTTAATTCATCAGTGTTTTTGTTGTGCCATGTTATGGTCGTGTCATCAGCAAATAGTGTGAACCTACCTGAGATATTGATGTTAGTTTTATCATTACTATATAGTGAAAATAGAACTGAGATCTGAGGAACCCAAAGTTTATCTGTCCTGATGAAGAATGTACATCAGTCCTCAATAGGTAGCATTTCTATGAAATCTACCTATGAAAGGAAATATTCATAGGGAACCAGTCACACACTCCTACAACAACAAAAATAAAATAATTCTTTGAATGCCTTACGCTGCTTCGAATGCATAATGTTTCAATGAATGCCTTCTTCACTTGCCTACTATTTCGAAATAAATTAAAATTCTTGTTATTTGATTTATTGGCAATGAACATTATTATTATTATTATTTGATTGTTATGTATATTCGTTGACAATAATTTCTAGATAATTCTCTTTATAATTCATCCAATACATTTTCCTATTGCCGTGATTTTGTAATTGTTATTTTTGTTCAGTAACAAACTGCTTTCCTCACTACTTGTATATAAGTTTTATGTACACGCTCCACAGAATGCCTGCTTTGGATACTGAAAAGAGTCCGCAAAGTGAAGTCGTTATGGCAACACTTTATCGGACTATTTTTGTTCATTCAGAAAACTTATAATTAACATCTTGAAAACGTTTCAGGAGACGCGATGAACTGTAGAATAATTCATATTTCATAGTGACAGCATACGTTTGCCTCGAAATATTCTTTTGAAATACTTATTTAAAAAATGTACCACTATATTTGACAAGTGTGTCATTGTAAACAATCGCTTGCTAGATTTTTGCACAACTTCCTACACTACCGAATGGATGGTAATTGAAAATGTATGCACGGCGAGTAAATATGTGTGGCATTTCTGTTCTGTTTATTTGGAAAACTAATACAAAAAAATGTTGTATGCAACACGTACGCAACTGGCTTTAGCGGACATCATCTTCTATTCCGTCCGCTAAAGCTCACTTTGCGTACTTGATACGTAAACTATTATTGTGTCTGTGCTCCTCATTGTTCCTCCAACTAGAATACGTGATGTTTTCATTTTTCTTCAAAAGGAACTGGGCTACTCGCTATCCAGCTGTTCGCGTGCACGATGGAAACGACTGTGAGTATGATTGATATTTCTCGACACGTGCTAACTGCCTCTTCCTTTGTATACTTCATTGCTCTATTTTTCATTGCCACATCTTTGTCAACAGGACAACAAACATAAAAGTCTTGCGAAGACGAATGCAGTTTTGTATTCATAGAAATGGCCTACGGGAAAATTGCTCATATTTCCTTATTTTTATTCATACAACGAAAGAATGTAATGCAATTCTTGAGATGCTTTCCATTTTTCTTGGAGAATGAGCTTCTCGGGTTGAAATAAGCTAATTCAGAAGTTCTTTCGTCTTTCTAAGCTCATTTTTGTTCCTTCAGTTGATATCTCTACAATGTTATCAGAGAAAATGCATTCTTTCTGACAACTATTTGATATGATAGATATAAAATGTTTTCTGGCAAAAGTACAAAATTAACGTTATTTTTCTATTTGTAACAAGAACTAGCAATATTGGATTTTTTTATTAAAATCTTCAGGTATTGTCAGAATACTTTCCGGTTCTCTGAGATTTCAAAAAGCAATTCTGCAGATTCTCAGTAACTTCAATTAAACCGAAAATGCTTTATATGCGACAATATAGCGATATTAAATATGAACGGAATCCTAATAAAAGTTGCTCAGGGTTTCAGCAAGTCGTAGGAAGTCAAGCAAAATACCTGCAGTTCCAATTTCAGTTCTGATTATTGTTGACATAAATGTATTCGGTATAACGTCCTATATTTGTGCACAGCTTCTTTGATGTTGGTTAACTGTAATACGGATGGTGTTTACCTTGTCTCTTGGATATCATCATCATCTTCGAGCAGTGGAGTTTAAATTATGATCGAGATGGAATGATGATACTGCACCAGCGTTTCTGAATAAATATTTACATAATTTTGATTGTAATGAACATAAGATTACAATCTATATTCTCTGGGAATGAAACATATCCTACTGGGGCTGCTACATGGAATAATTACCTTGAGTGATCACATATTGCTGAGCACATGAAGAAGTAATATTACATAAATTTCGCTCGAAATCATTGAAGCTATAAGAAATGGTCAAGTGTGACTCGTTTGTTCATAAAGTAATTTCAATAGTTCTTTTCGAAATACAAACGTGACACGTATTCCTACGAAACCCTCACTTTCAAATTACACAAATAGGATGGTAATTCTCATCTGAATTCAAAAGTCGGTGTTTCACGACGCGAGACTTGGCGAGCTTGGCTTGGAGGACTGTGGTTGGTGCACAGGAGTATCTAGGAATATTTCCCTAGGACCATATTTCCATAAATATAGTGAATTTACTTTAGAGGATAATGTCCTAGAGTCGAAAATGAACGTAACAGCTTGTGCAATCTCGAGCCTGATCGGTGTCACGGCGTGTATATTTTGACTGACCCGTTGTCCTTCAGTGACTTGAGAATGGTACATTAGCCAAGGAAGGCAGATAATGTCCAGTGCAGTAGTTATTTAATTTACAATGAATAACATGTGCAGCAGCGTATTATTATTTGTTATTATTTTGTGATTGGGTCCCATATAAATCTAGGAATTAAATTATTTCTTCTGAATTTCACTTTTTGTTAATACACAATACTCTGCCGCCACAAAACTGTCTCTCTGAATGACCGCTCTCCCGTCGTAGCTGACACTGTCGACAGGCACCTTCGCGCCGTGAGACAAGATCTTTGAAATCATATTGAAGCAAAGGTTGAACAAATATTTTGAGAAACTATTAAGCAATAATCAATTTGGATTCCGTCAACAACGATCTACTACTCATGCAATAGCAAGGGTTGTGAGAGATAGTCGAGGGCTTTGAACAGGGTAAACTAACAGGTGTAACATTATGTGACCTGAGCAAGGCTTTCGACTGTGTCTCTCACAATATCCTGGTGAATAAGCTCTCTCAATATGGAGTACGAGGAGTATCTTTAAAACTAATTGAGTCTTATCTCCAGAATAGGAGTCAATGTGGTACTATCAATGGAACAACCTCCCAGCTTAATCTGGTTAAAACAGGCGTACCCCAAGGCTCGGTTCTGGGGCCACTTCTATTCATAATTTATACCAATGATTTTTTTTGTCATATGTTGCCTCATTTAGGTATTGCTTTTGCTGATGATAGCTCTCTTATAAGCTCTGAAAACAGTTATGAATCGCTATTAAATTCGATGAAATCAGCTGAAAACCTCGCCCAAGAATGGTTTACCCACAACTTATTAAAATTAAACAAAGATAAGACAAAACATATAATTTTTTCGACAAACAATAAAGTAACAGTAGGTGACCATGCTAAACTTTTAGGATTAATTATTGACGATAGTTTATGCTGGGAACCACACATCGAAAATAACTGTTCCAAATTGAGTACTCACAATTTTCTTCTGAGAAAACTGAAATCGTTTGTTGATAAAAATACCCTTCCTTCTGCGTACTTTGCTCTTATCCATATATCAGCTATGGATTGACCCTTTGGGGAAACTCCTCTCACTCTGAAAAAGTGTTTAAAATTCAAAAGCAATCCATTAGAACAATCTGTGGTGCGGGTTATAGGGATTCTTGTCGGCCATTATTCTGCCAATTCAGTATTATGCCTCTACAAACTCTGTTCATTTATCAGACTTTGCTCGAGATTCATGAAAATAAAGAAAAACTCCTGACTAACTCAAATTACCATGCTATAATACACGCAACGCGAATCTGATCAGGTCTCAAAGATTTAAATATAATAAGTCTCTCAAAAACTCAATAAATGTTGATCTTTACAATATACTTCCTACCACACTAAAAAACAAAAACCAAGCTACGTTCAAGAACTCTATCAAAGTGATACTGCAGGAAAAGTGTTACTACACTATCGCTGAGTACATGGCTGACTCACCCGGGATGTGATTTGATCCAACTATCTTATCTTATACTATGTGTATGGTTTATTGTAATGTCTACATATGTGTAAACGCAATATTTTATTTTTATTGTAATTTTATTTTTATTGTTATTGTATTTTAATTGTGAATTATTATTTTCTGTATTTATTCAATTGCTACCTGACTTGCTACAAATGTTTTTCAACATAACGTAGTTAAATAAAGATCTATCTATCTATCTATCTATCTATCTATCTATCTTTTTTTTTTTTTTTTTAATTTGAAGGGGTAAAAAATCTTCTGAAGACGCACCAGCCTGTTGTTCTATCGGCTGGCCAGTGTCGGATTCGGTCCCTAAGGAACCGCCTACCGACTAAAAAATTTCCCCTTCAGTAGTTTGCAGCATCACCACACCGGAATCCGCTTTCGCATTTCTTCAGTGTGGTGGGCTGTTTCTGTTTTATCAATCTCTTCTATTCCTCTCTTCTTTCTCCTTGGTTTCTATAATTTGTCGGATGGTTTTATACGCTATTTTCCAGCCTTCTTTCGATATCACCAGGCTACTCATCATATTTTCCGCGTTAAATGTCCTTTCCACTTCCCTCATATACTCATCTCTCTCCCGGTGCCATCTAGGGCACTCGAAAAGCGTGTGTTCCACGTCATCCACTACCCCGCAGTAAGTACACCTATCTGTCTCCGATCTCTTTCTGTCGTAGAGATATTTTCTAAAGCATCCGTGTCCTGAGAGCGCTTGCGTTAGATAATAGTCCACTTCTCCGTGTGGTCTACTCAACTGGTATCAGCTGGTAGGTCCACCGGCCGTAGGTGCCAGATCTCCATTTTTCCTGCCATTTGGTCGTACGCGATGTTATGGCTGTGCTCCTTGCTTCCCCGTTATAAGTCTCTTTCCGTTCTTCTATAAGGAATTTTATCGGTGGTACCCCTGCTATAACTCCCACTCCTTCTGCCGATATGCTTCTGTAGGCGCTGCATATCCTAATACACATGAGTCTTTGGATTCTCTGCAGTTTTTTTTCCAATTTCTTGTTTTCAGTAGCTGTGTGCCATACTGGGGCTGCGTAGAGCAACTGGGAGTGTATCACACTCGACAGGGTTCTCCTTTTGGATAGTCTTGTTAACGTGTTCGGCATTTTCCCCCCTCAGTGGTCATTTTCTCCTTTTCGATAACCTTGTTAACGTGTTCGGCAAACGTTAGCTTCGTGTCGATCCATACTCCCAGATACTTTATTGCCTTACTTGGTTTCACCGTGGTGTCCTGAACTCTGAATTCTATCGGTGCAATCTTCCTTTTTGTGGTCAGAAGAACAACCTCTGTCTTTTCGGGCGCTAGCTGCAGATTTCTGCCTTCCATCCATTCGGTGATTCTGATGAGTGCGGTGTTTGCCGTATTCATCAGTGTACATTCCTCTTTGGCAGTTACTACCATTTGCTATATCGTCTGCGAAGCCAATAAGTGTAGTACCATCTGGTAATTTTATTTTCAGTAGATCGTCGTACAGAATGTTCCACAGTGTTGGTCCCAGCACAGATCCCTGTGGAACTCCGCTGTTTATGTCCATGGTCATACTGATCCCCTCGGCCTCGAGTATTACTCGCCTCTCTGATAGGTATGAATTATAATATTCACCAGACTCTCATCAACTCCCTTCTTCCTGAGTTCTTCCAGGATAATTTGCCATGATGCGCTGTTGAATGCATTCTTAACATCCAGGGTGATCATTGCACATAGTCTTCGGTGGGGGTGCGAGTATTCTGCAGCACCTCTAGCGATTTTCATCACCTGGAGGATTGCGTCTACTGTCTGCCTGCCTTCCCTGAAGCCGTATTGGTTATCGGATAGTTCCCCTGTGCGTGTTAGTTCTCTTTTAAGCCTTGCCAGTATCAGGTGTTCGTATAGTTTGCCCTCTATATCTAAAAGGCATATCGGTCTGTACGACGACGGGTTGTTCACCGGCTTGTCTCCCTTTCTTAAAAGGACTAATTTCGCTTTCTTCCACTCTGCTGGAAAGTTTGCTCCATCTGCGAGATCATTGTAGACTCTCAGTACATCTTCTCGCCGGTCTATAACAACTTGTTTTATTACTTCCGGTGGTATATTCCCAGGTCCCGGTGCCTTGTTATCCTTCAGCTTATTACTTGCAGCTAGTAATTCTTCGAGTGTAAAATTTAAAAACTTAGCGTTGATATCACAGTCAAATATCACAGTTTCGTGCGTCGGAAATAGGGAATGTGCTACTTCCTCCATCTTTGGCATTGTTAGATTAGGTCTGGGAGGGTATCCAATCATACCCTTCATGACTATTTGTATCCGTCCCCAGATATCATCATCGATTTTTGGCAGAGTGATTTCCAGCTGGCTCTTTTTGAGTTTTTAATAGAGTTTCTCAACATCTTCTGACTCACTTTGTAGTCTTCCCATAGTTGGAGGTTTTCTTGTGGATAGTTTCTCTTCGCATTCCTTGTATAGAGCCTTCTCTTTGGCATTGATTTATCGTTTGATCTCCTAACTGATTTTCTCTTTGGCATTGATTTATCACAGATATTGACTAGGTTTTCAGTGAGGTTGCTTGCATCACTCATTCCTTCCATTTCTTGGATTGCATTTCGTAGTCTTTCCCGATCTAGTTTCCTTACTTGCCATCCTTTGGGTTTTTGGTCTCTAATGGGTGCCTGTTTTCCTTCCGTTATGTCGAAAATTATGTAGTTGTGGTCGCTCAGCGATTCTTTTTCACTCACATGCCAGTCGGTGATGTTGGTCTTGATATCATTCGTCGAAATTGTCAGGTCCAGTATTGATGCTTGTTCACGTCTTACGAAGGTAGAGTTATTTCCTTGGTTGACAATTGTCAGATCGTTCTTTGCTATCCATTCGGTTACCACTTGCCCTCGTCTATCTGTGAAATGCATGTTCCATTGAGGAGATTTCGCATTGAAATCGCCCGCGATGATAGCTTTCTCCTTTCTAGTTCTCACCAGGTCCCCGATTATCTCTAACGTCGTTTCCAGGTCCTGAATATCATGGTTCCCGGAGCAGTAGCAACTGTAGACTGTGAATTGGTTAGTTGCCACGTACGTGAAGCCGGGACCCCTTCCTTGCCCCTTTATTATTACATTGCCATCCATTACTTTGATTGCGGAATCTATTTCCCCGTCGAATACCCAGTCCTTTCGATTCTTGATGGCATTCCGGTTGGGTTCTGATATTATTAGTATTCCTACACCTAGTTCTTGTTCATTTGCTAGTGCCATGTCATGGGCTGGCCGGCTCCTATTTGTGTTAATTTGGAGGAGTTTTATCTTGTTCATTGCTTTCCCCTGGTATCTCGATATGTCTCTTCATTGTCCTACATTTTGAATATATCGCCTGGTGGCCTTGTTCTTTGCAGTAGATGCAGTATGCTTCGTTTGGGCATTCTTTTGCTCTATGTCCTGGCTTGCAACATTTCATACAGAGATTTCCTCTGTCTGGCCCTTTGCACTCCACCTTGATGTGTCCATGTTCCCAGCACCTATAGCATTTGACATCCACTTTCCTTTCGAAGACCCTGCAGTTTGTCCAACCTATTCTGATTTTCTCCATCCTAAGGAGTTTATCTGCATCCGCCTCTGACATCACCAGTGTCGCATTCTGTCTGTATCCAGATTGATGGGCGAAGAGCCCTCACTTCTCAAGATTCCGGTCCGGCACAAAAAGCTTTACAGACCTCTTCTGCGATTTCTACTGCCGTTGCGCTGGTCCATGTCCTTCAAGTGCAGGACTCTTTTATTAACCAGGAGGGATGTTTTGCATCTGGTAGTTTCTCGCAGAGCTCCTTTTTAGGATTTCCGCTTTATCAGACCCGTTACTTACCGTGACAAGTAGTTCTCCCTTCCTGGTCTTCAGTATATTTTTATATCCACTCCTATGTCACTAGGGTTCACTGTTCCCCTGACCGTTTTGAGGGAGGTCTGCGTATGATTTTCCCTCCATTTTTATGAGTACTGCATCTTGTTTCGGTTTTCTCGGCTGATATGCTCCACCCGCATTATGTTTGCTCCTTTGAGAGTTTCCGTGAGTTATTTTCTTCTGGCTGTTCGCTGGTTTATACATCCTAACTTCCACGTTGGTGTTCACGAAAAGGTATTTTATGATTCTCTCAAACATCACCCCTCCTATTCCTTCCATCTCTGGAACAGCCACTTTGAGTTTTTGGTTTGCGAGTATGTGGTTCCTGATTTTTTCGATGCATTGAAATACATCGACGTCCTCTGCTTCCCCGTTGCTCATGTCATCGGTGGTTATAGGGTAGTAAATACCTCTGGCGTTACAGATGAAACTTCCATCCTCTTTCGGAAAACTAAGTGAATGCACCATCATGGCCACCTCTCCTTTGGTTTTATTCTGCCTTTTAAGTCCTTCTTCACCTCCAAACTTATTGATGGCTATTCCGATTTCCTTGTGTTTTGAATCAATACTGCTATTGCATGGAAGTATGATTTCGTACTCATGGTGCCTCCCATATATGGCACTGCTCTATATCTATCTTGGGAAGACTTCTTCGACCCAGTCATCCTCTGTTATGCTCTGGAAATTTTCAAAATTCTGTTTCTGTGTGAGAATTTGCCGTCTTTCTTTTTATGGTCTCCTTCTCGCATTCTTGACACTGGGTGCCAAACGTGGCCTGGTTTAGTTTTTCTATTTCTTTTTTGTGTGATTCTTCCATGTCCAACATCTGTTGTTTGAGCCACTCGTTTTCTTTTCGCCATTCTTTCTCGCCTTCTTCTGTACCATTGTTCTTGACTATTTGTTCTAACCAGTTTGCTAGTTCCTTAGTCTTCAATTTCTCAGCATGCAGGGCTAACCTGGTAGCTACCTCCTTTACTTCTTGTTTTGGTTTGTACATGTCCTTCACCACCTGTTCAAGATTCTGTATCTGTCAAGCATACTTTCTACAGTCTTTTTGAAAGTATCTCCTTCGTTTTGATCCCATCGGTTTTAGTTTTTCAGGGGATAGATCATTCCTCTTTCGTTTGATCGGTTGTTCCGGCACTACCGTATCATCCATTTTCTGAAATTACGTGCTTCAGAAAGGAAGATGTCCTTGCCCTGATTGGTGATCTGTGGATCGGGGTCGTCTAATGAAGGGATTTTCGATGTCTCCAGTACTTGGAATACGGGGTCTAGGCTTTGAAAATACTCCTTCTAGTTGATTTTGTTCTGATTTTTTGTAGTTAATTTTTGGTTCTGTCATAATGTTCCCACGAGTATGGTACGAAAAGGCAGTCCGGCGAGGCAGAGCGTCCATACCCCGCTAAGGCTAAGATCCCCCGGAGGTCGCCAGGTATCCGGGGCATCGCTTGAGACACAGTTTTTTACCCCTGTGCCATGCATCCCCTCGGCGCGATGGTGTTACACCTTGGGATTGGAGCTCCCATTCTCGTCTGCCCCGACCCTGTCCTCCACTGGGGTTGGTTACCCAGTCTCGGGCAGGGTTGCTCGAGTTACCGGGGTCCACCACTAGGAGGTGAGAATTGGGATTTGGTAGGAGAGGCTAGGTGACTCTAACAGGAATCAGAGTCATATGTTCCGCATCACTACCATTTTGAACCCCTCTATCTATCTATCTATCTATCTGTCTATCTATCTATCTATCTATCTATCAAGCCATACAGTACGAGCCAGCTGGTCGAGCCCCGCGCCTTTGATGATTAGAGAATTACCGACATTTCATGGGAACGGTCGAGCCATCTCGAGCTTGGGCTTGCCAAGTCTCGATCCGACGCGAGTCGAGCGGTCTCACGACGCGAGACTCGACAATCCCCAAGCCGAGCTCGTTAAGTCTCGCGCCGTGAGACACCGGCTTAATAGGCTGCACGGTTGGAGATAGCATGCAAGAGACTCTCAAAACATAGTTGCGAGATAGACGAATTGTAGGCCTGAAGCTTTGGGAACATTAAATGGTAGGCGTAGGTCATCTAAATATTATTTTAAGTGAACTAACAACTAGGGAATTGCCAGAAAAGCGGAGACCCCACTGATTGTGGCCAGATACTTTTTTGGGCTGAAATTGGAACTGAAATCTCACATGTTATACTCGCTTCTTAACATGATGATGTAAAATATACCTATGCCTGCCGCTATGGCGTGGTAACCTAATAGGATCACAGCGGCTTTGAGGTCAACGCTCACTGCAGGCATGCAGGCACTATTGGAATTGCCGCCCATCCACCTGTCAGTACAAGGCTTTGTTCCTTCAGTCTAAAAAATATAATCTATGTAATAAAAATGAAAGCCGAATTGTGTTGCTGAGCGCAAAACTCGAGAACGGTTTGACCGATTTGGCATTTTTTTAATGTTCCTAATAGACAGAGGTTTTTATGGAAAATTGTAAAAGTTGCCCGGAAAATTGGTAAATTCGGGAAAGTGCCTTTTTCTATGGGATTTTTGTATGAACTCCAAACCATTACTCACGATTCGAACGGATGGATATGGTAAATTTTCTTTTGTTTGTTATGGTCCTAGAAAAGTTTTCAGGAAGAAAATATTCGGGCAAAGCGAAGACGGAAAATTCGGACAAACAGCAAAAATCATAGATTTTGTATGCACTCTCGATCATAACTGACGATAGGAACGACATATTTGCTTGATTCTTTTTCTGAAAGTATATGTTTTTCCATTTTACTTTAATTCACCACTAGGTGGCGCTAGGCGCATCAACTTCTATACCGTTCAACCGATCGCCATGAATATTGGAAACGAAGAATATTTTTGCGCTATCCATAACGGGATACGGGAAACGGGATAGCGAGATAACGGGATAGTGGGATAACGGAATGGCGGCATGATGGGATAACGGGATAGCGGGATCACGGTATAGCGGGATAACGGGATAAAGGAAAACGGGATAACGGGTTAACAGGATAACAGTAAGCGGGCACAGTCACAGGCATAAATTAAATGAAACAACATAAAGCAAAACAAACGAAACTGAATTCTACGCGGACGAATGTTTTCAGGTATGTCATCGAAAATGTGGTGTGACAAGTTTTACTTGTCACACCACATAGAGTACAAATTTATATTTATATAATTTCAAACAACGCTAATGTGGTTAGGTTAGATCAATATGTTCAACATCATTGAAACCAACCTCTGATGATAGAAATAAACATTTCCGAAAGCTTGAATAAACCTTAAAGAGTTTACTTTTTCATTGCTGCTTACCCCAATATCCCTAGTTTTGTATATATATATATATATATATATATATATATATATATATATATATATATATATATATCTATATATTTGTTTCTATTCATTGAAATGTCATAGACATTACGTACCCATAAAATTTCAAAATTTACTATACCCTATACAAAATTGTTATTTATAACCCTAATTTGTACGGAACTTTTATGCAGCGCAAAACAATAATTTCTATGGTTTCGGTTAATTTACGGGTTTTACTGCCAATAAACCGCTTTAATTGTCATTTATTTTAACGCTCCTCGCACACGTATCGATGATATAATGAGCGAAATTTGCTGATATATCCACTATTCAGCAATGCCGGGTTTCTGCTTACATGTAAACAAAACCACACCGGAATATTAACAATGATTACTGTGATACAGTGCTCATACCGCGCCCATATTTGTAGACAAACTAGTTTTGATGAGATCCAGGGGTGGATTCTGATTCCCATAGTTCAAGTATGTTGCGGATTATGAATGGAGCCTCCTCAAGGCTCCATTGAACCGATACCCAACACAACAGACTATGGTTTTGGGATATACGATCAAAATTTCTGATGATGAACTGAAATTGAACATTTTAATTTATTGAAATGAATGATTCCTATTTTGCGAGTATAACAGGTATGATAGAGATACGTTGTCAATTGGATAAATATTACATATCGATTATACAGAATGTCCTAGGAATGACTCTTCACTTGATTTCTCGAAAAATATATGGATAATAACAGTTGCTGGACATAGTCGTGTTTTAACATTCGACTTAATAATAAAAGAAAACCTATTTTGGAGTACAGCTCATCAAAGCCAGTCATGAGACGTGAATCTTTCACGCCCCTCTCTATTGCTCTCTATTGCTTCGAATGCGTTCTCGCTCTGTCTTGTACGTACTCCGCGAAATCCTCAAGTGTCATGACTGGCTTGATGAGGTGTATACTTATATATCTTGAAGTTGAATTACGAGGATACAAACGTAAAATAAATATACATCTTGTTCCGAGAATATTTTTTTGGTATATTTTTCTGTGAGGTTGATTTCCGAAAATAAATGTACCTATTACATCGAGTTGGTATTTTCACAAAAACCGATAAAAAACTGATACAAGAAGTTTTATAATGGTAATTTGAAGGAAAATTCAAATGTTCAATAATTGAATCTGATATCCACTCCCAATGAACGAATTATCCTAATAGGGTACGAAATTATCGAATACGGATGATTAGTTCGATCGATCAGGATGTACAAAGTTCAAATATTGGAAAGGAACGGTCGGCTCGTCTACATGAATATGCAGCATCATAGTGACGGAAACAGATACTGCAACTTCGACTCGGTGGTTGTTACGTAATCAACACGAAATCTACCACTATACAGTAAGAACAACTATAATTTTATATTTGCATGGTTGTGTCACGTAATTCCCATCTATGGTAGCCACTCCACAGTTCTATAACTTATTAGTGTCATTTGAGGTGTCTGAAACATTATGGCCACTGAGCCAATCACTTTAAAAGTTTTCAAACTCAAAAGTGGAAAATAACCGTTGCGGTAACCATCCTGTACCACTCAAATATTACTTAGAAGTCACAGTCACTTTCAAGAGAGTATGATAGTTTCGGTGACGTTTTAGTAACTTCCATCAAACCTTCAATGTGTCAGGCACTCGATTTTGATATGTGGTGATGGTTGCCACGTTCTTGCTTTCTCCATAAGTGATAACCACAGTTCGCATTCAATAAAAGTCACTACAAATTACAATAACCTTCAAAATTCACCATTCCGCGCGATGTCGAATTATTTTATTGTGGCTTACAAAAAGTTTGTTTAACCTGTTACGTGAAACATAAATGATTTTATTCAATATGAAATGGGTTATGCGTTTTCAATAGACAATTTTCCTTGATTTTGAAGTGACCGTGGATTGGTCCGTGCGATGACAAAAACTAACCTAACTTTTCTCAAATTATTTTATTGTGGCTTACAAAAAGTGCATTTTATCTGTTACATGAAACGTGAATGATATTCATTCAATATGGAATGGGTTATGCGTTTTCAAAAGACAATTTTCCTTAATTTTGAAGTGGCCGTGGATTGGTCAGCGCGATGACGAAAACTAACCTAACTTTTCTCAAATTATTTTATTGTGGCTTACAGGAAGTTTGTTTTACCTTTTACGTGGAACGTGACTGATATTGATTCAAAATAAAATGGGTTAAATGGGTTATGCGTTTTCAATAGACAATTTTTCTTGAATTTGTATAAAAAGGTTAATTTAAATAGATCGGATCTCTGACTTGTGCTCCTCCTTAATATTTATACTTCAACTATTAATTCTGTTTGCATAAATGCCATCATTTCCATTACTTGTTGATTGATAACTGTTACTTGATACTTGATGATTGTTGATTGGAGCTGCATAAATCCACTATACTTGCTACATGTCCTTTTTTAACAATTAATGAACATGTACCCGCAATTTCGAGGTTATAACTTTGAAGTGGCAAGTTATAATAGCCCGACGTGTTAATTATAGACCGATTCCAATGGAAATTGGTATGTGGGGGTATTTGGGGTTGGAGATCATGATTTTTTGTCAAAATCCTCGAATTCAAGATGGCGACGAGTTTTGTGATTATAGCCCGATTCCATGCAAAATCGGTGTGTGGGGGTTTTTGGGGTCGCACTTCAAGATGTTTTTGTCAAAATTCATGAATTTAAGATTGCGGCTCCAGTATGGCAACGTGTTTTGTTATTATGGCCCGATTCCATTCAAAATTGGTATGTGGGTTTTTTTATGGTCGGAGATTATCAATTTTTGTGAGAATTCAATAAGATGACAGATTTTGTGGATGACTAAAAAGAATGGAATAAAAATGATTAAAACATTTTTTAAAGACAAACTCTCATAAAAATACACTAAAAAGGAAATAATGATATCTTCAATTGTTTGACCTAGGTTATTCTGTGAGTAGGAGATTCAAAAGCTTGCCACGAATATAAAATGGGCATTTTTGCGCGGCAATATTTTGAATCTGCTACTCACAGAATAACCTCCTCATCATAGTGACGGAAACTGATACTGCAACTTCGACACGGTGGTTACACGTAATCACCACTAAATTTACCTCTATACAGTAAGAATAACTGAAATTTTATATTTGCATTGTTGTAGTCACGTGAATTCCCATCTATGGTGGCCACTCCACAGTTCTTGAACTTGTTAGTGTGAGGTGTCTGAAACATTATGGCCACTGAGCAAATCACTTTAAAGGTTTTCAGACTTAGAAATGGAAAAAAACCGTTGCTGTAACCATCTTGTACCACTTAAATATCACTTAGAAGTCACAATTTCTTTCAATAGAGTATGATAGTTTCGATGACGTATTAGTAACTTCCATCAAACTTTCAAGGTGGCAGGCACTTGATTGTGATCTGTGGTGATGGTTGCCACGTTCTTGCTATCTCCATAAGTGATTTCCACATTTCGCATTTAATAAAAATCACTACAAATACTTTTAAGATTCAACATCAAGTGACCGTGGATTGGTATGCGCGATGATAAAAGCTAACTTAACTCTTTCCAAATTATTTTATTGTGGCTTACAAAAAGTTTATTTTACCTCTTACGTGAAATGTTAATGATATTTATATTCAAAATGAAGTGGGTTAAGCGTTTTCAATAGACAATTTTTCTTGATTTTATATAAAAAGGTTAATTTGAATAGATCGGATCTCTGACTTGTGCGCCTGCTTAATATTCGTACCTTAATTGTTGAATCAGGTTGCATAAATGCCATCATTTTCATTACTTGTTAATTGATAATTGTTAATTGGAGCTGCATTAGTCCATTTTGCTACATGTCCTTTTTGAAAATTAATGTACACCCAATTTCGGGGTTATCACTTTGAAGTGGCAGGTTATAATAGCCGCGACGTGTTCGCCACTTTCAAGGGTATATCTATTGTAATCTGTATGTTGTAACTTTGAAGTGGATAGTCATGGGCCTGCGACGTGGGCGCCACTTTCCAGTAGCGGAAAAGTTTATAATTTAGTTCAACTGTCCACTTTATGATGATAAGAACTTCAGAGTGGTATATTTTCAGTTTCTGCCAATTTAAAGTTATATTTTCCAATAGCCGAAATATTTACAGGAATATGCTAAGTCGCCTTTATTAGAGAAATGAACGAAACATTCAATAATGATTTATTTGTGGTCAGTACTGCATCAAACGTAGTAATTTATTACGTAACAATTGGTTTCAAGTAACCATGATTGATGAAAAAAAATGTTTGTGGGATTCAAGTACATAATTTCAGAGGCGAGTTATCCAAAATTATAATGTTTTCCTTCAAATGGAGAATTTCCAGATGGCACGCTTTCAATCGTTTTAATTTAATCTCGATCAGAAGTATCCAAATTCAATATTAATGTATTACGTATCAAGTGTTGTAAAAAGCATATTACGCACGAATGGAAAAACTACGCTTGAAGCCGCGTAGCGGCGAATGCGTAATTCCCAGAGTGCGTAATTGCTTTACAACACGCATTACGTACTATACTTTACCTTCGGCCATATACAGTGTGCCAAAAATGTCTAGACTAGTTTTAATATTTTCATTATTATTAGGTATTGTAAATGATGCTTAAACCCGTCGATTTTTTATTTTAGTTGTCGTTTTTTGTTGTTTGTTTCATGTAAACAGGTATATCCAAAAACTAGTTATGACAGGGTACTTCATTTCTTCAAATGGGATACCCTGTATATCATTGCAACTTTAGATTCTTTGAACAATTTTATTTGGAACGATTTCACAAAATTATAGAGGATATATGTTTCACAACTTTGATGATCATATAGGATATAATTCGTTCTATTTACTACTACGTTGGTTTAATTAACAATAGGAACATTATAATTATTTATGGTTCCTATACAATTATTAAATATATAGAAGTATTTCGATGTGTCTAATCATATGATATTGTAATATTTTCATTTGTTGAGGTTGTATTACTATTATGTAAAATAGCGGAGGATATTGTCGATGAGGTGAGTTCATTGTTTTTTAAGGAATTTTCAACATAACCTTCTGCTACTGAAGACGATTACCAGCCACCATGTCTCTTCAAATCCAAATAGATCCCCGCCAGCATCGACTAAAATAGTTGCCGAAGATCTGCGAAAACAGTGTCCTGTGCAGCGATTAGGATTTTCAAATTTAAGAAATTTTGCAACATCTTTTGGTATACTGCCTAATTTGTTTTTCCCAACGGGTTGTTTGGTGCATTTTCCATTCATATATTTAAAAAAAAAGTTAAATTTTCATTTAATATTGTCTTGCGTATAGTGTAATATTTTTTGATTCTAGAATAAAAATGGTCAGAGATCACAAAAGAACGTTGAATTTTGGTTTTTGTATTTGGAATTTTAATAATGAAGGATTTTCCTGTGTCCTCAACATCTTCAAATAAAAATTACTGTAAGTGTGGAAAATAGTATTAGTGGACATATTTTACCTTCATAAACAAGTACTGATTGTCAGGAGCCGTTTCGAAGTAATCTTGAATATTTTTTGCCGTCAAAATTTTAGATTTTGTGCTTCTAAAGCCATCCGATTTCCTTTTTAATAGCGCTATTAACTTGGCATAGGCTATATATTTATGTTGTTTATTTATGTTTAGAGTCGATCTAAGCATTGAGTAAAAGGCCCATAGAGAGCTAGGTTTCATTTTTTCCCATAGGTGTTGAAAATATAATGCCAGTCTCCAGTCCATGAATCTACTGTAACAATATTCGTAGCGTTCGCGCAGTAAATAATTCATTTTCCTTGAAAGTTCCTTGACCTTGAAGAAATTATATATTTGGAGTCAATAATAGGTTATTATCAACTATGCATTTTTCTCATGCAGTCGATGGATTTTGGAGGAGATTTGTTGATCTCAAACATGGTTTTTACAACCTCCAAAATCATAATTTGACTTTGGAGTGGGAAGGACTCCAAAAATTTTTTTTCAATATATCTATCAGATGAAATGGAAATTATCAGCTTGCTCATGAAGCTGGAGGGCGAATACTTCCTTTTCATCGTTTGAGCGATCGTGTAGAAAAGCAATTAAAAATACCTGAAATCGAATGTTGTCTCGCCTCTCGACTCGAAAACAACATCGAAAATCGGTCACATTCCGAAATTCATTTGGTAAATAGCAGACTTGCTGTTGTCTCAAGATTATCAGGTCTCTAATTAGTAGCATCAATTCGTCTCATTTGTTGATTCCTACCTTTTGCCCGTTTGTCGCGTCTGGAATAATAGAAAGAAGAGTGTAAGCAGTAAAGTGTGTAAGCCCTCGGGAGTATCTCGTTCCGCAGCCTCTGGAGGACCAGGAGAAGACGAATAATGGCGGCCATTTGTTCCGGAAAGGGAATTAACTACTTTAATTAGTTTGAGACACGTTAAATTTACGTACGCCGGCTGTCATTCGCTGTACAATTGCCGATTGCTAGCTGCTAGAACGGCTCCAATAACAATCTCGCCTGTTTTAACCTTTGATAATTTATTTCCTTCCGTGAAAGAAGGAAACCTCGCTGACAATTTATGCCGCGCCGCTGCTGGCTAAGATTTGTCGAGGATAATAAAGCTGCGTTCCGGGGTGTTACTCCGAGTAGAATAGGGTTTTCGGTGAAAACGTCTTCATGCCCAGCAGATTTTTTGGAAAGTAAGATATAATTGGCTAATAATCAACATTTTATTGTAACTAAGTAATAATATCATCTCGTCAATTCGGTTTCAGGAAAAATCTTTCCACATAGGACGCTCTGGTTCATTTCACAAAAAAAATCCATGAATATCTAGAAAATAATAAAAAAGTTTCAGGAATATTCATAGATTTGGCGAAAGCATTCGACAGCATATCTCATGAAATGCTTTTGAAAAAACTTGTATTCGCGGGATTGTATATGAGCTTTTCAAGGACTATCTAACTGACAGTACGCAAATGGTCAAAATAAATGACTATTTCAGTGAAAATCAGCAAATTAAATTTGGTATTTCCCAAGGAACAGTTCTTGGTCCCCAGCTATTCCTACTTTATATAAACGACATGTTGAAAGTCAATATTTCGGGCGATATCATATCATACGCCGATATACTGTGCTACTCTTCACAAGTCACACGTGGAAAACAATAGAAAAACAGGCAGAAGCAGGCCTATACAAAATCAAGTGCTGGCTAGACAGTAATCTACTCAGCTTGAACTCCAACAAAACCAAATTTATGATCTCAAATAGCATCGTAAATCAGCCTGACTTCCCCACCTTAAAATATCACTCCAACTGTGCAATGTATCCTTGTATATGTCAAAGAACTATAGAAAACGCTGAAAATATAAAATATCTAGGCATAATAATAAATAATACACTAAAATGGGATAGCCACTCTGAATATTTAACAAAAAGACTGAGAAAACTGGTATACACGTTCTATGAGCTACGAAAATTCCTCCCAATGAACATACTCACAATAGCATACAGATCGCTGGATGAATCTATTTTGTCTCACGGTATCATCATATGGGGTGGTACTTATCATAGCCAGATAAAAACACTCATATTAACACAAAAATGGATCTTGAAAGTCATACTATCGAAACCAAAAATATTTTCAACAACACTACTCTTTTCAGATACAAGATTCATGGACATACACCAACTTTATGTTCTCAGCGTCTCCAAATTCATGTACAAAAATAAAATCGAGAACACAAGAAGAAGAGACAACATAAAAACACCCCAAACTAAAACAACCCTATCTCAAAAATGTATCTTTACAACAGGACCAAAAATTTACAATTGCCTCCCCCAACACCTAAAAAGTATAAAAAAATTCAAATTATTTTGCATTAAAGTGAAAAAATGTATACTCGTTAACAGATAAACCTTTAAGTTCATTCTATGGCGGAAAATTTATAGCAAACTCACAAATAACAAAATGTCATGAGCGCCAAAAACACCCTGTTGGAATCTTCTTACTCATTGATCTGTTCACTTTATATTTTTGGAACGTAGTTCCTTATCGCGCGTTGCGAACGGGGGCTAGACGGGATAAATTAAGACCAAAAGTTGTAACGAGACTTTCGCTATGGTTGTAAGCCGTGCGGCGTGCGCGTGTTTCTCTGTCTGTATCTCTCTGTCTGTATCTTTCTCTCTCTCTCTCATAGAAAGCAAGCCAGTTATTTTCGTTTCGTCTTTTTATTTCACATTGAACAGTGTGGTGTCGCGACGATTATTTTTATTGAATGTATACAGGTTTTTTGTACACAATAAATAATAAAAAATAATAACAATAATGAATCCTGACAGTGTTTCTGCACAAGTTCCGGATATTGCTGATGGAGTTAGGTAAGTGGAGATTTTATACCGACAATAATAAATGCTTATGTATTTTTAGCAAGTACGCATTATAACCTCTCTTTACTATTGTGCTAACCAAGTCATACGCGTTATAATCTCTCCATTATTGTGTGTTTAGCAAGTGTACGCGTCATAACTTTAATAAATTCAAAAGCAAATATTATTTTAATATTACAATATCAATGCGTATGTATTTAGCAAGCCGTGCGTGTTCTAACCTATACGCTGTTGTGTTTACGAAGTCGAGAGAGTATATATATATACACACTCTGTTGTGTTTACAAAGTCCCGCGCATCTATGACGTGTACGAAAGAATAGACAGACAGAGTGTATATATATATATATATATATATAGTATATATATATATATATATGTATATATATATAGTAACATCATCGCAATATCTTAATTGGGAACTTAGATATTTGATAAAACCTACCCGTCAAGCCCTGATTCCAATTGAACGAGGACAAATAAAAACGCTGCCTACCGTTTTTATCTCGGAGATAAGCCTAATAAGTTTTTCTATACGGATGAGTATGAAAAACCAAGAACACCTGGAGGACAGTGGCGTATCATTCATGGCCCAACAATTTCAGTTATATGCAGAACTAACATCGAGATTGGTTCGAGAAAAGAATGTGATAATATACGGCATCGATGAATCTGAAGATGACACTAAGGCGGTGTCAGATATTCTACTTGAGCTCAATTTACCCAAACCACCCAACCCTATCAGGATGCACAGACTTGGTAAACAAGATCTGCCCAAAATACGCCCTCTGAAGGTAGAATTTTCGTTTCGACAGGAAGCTCTCTCAATTTTAGTCAAAAGACCAAAATTGCCTCTGAAAGAGTTTCCCAATGTGAACTTCAAAAATGACTACACACCGAGATTTCGTGAAGAACTTACGTCTATGTATAAAGAAATTGAACAAAGAAGGGCCCATGGAGAAAACCTCCGTGTAAAATTTGTTTCCGGTCAGCCGACAATAGTCTCCGTCACCCCAAAAAGACCTCGCGAGGAAGAAGAATCTCCAAATAAGTATGCTGCTAAAATTAACAAGTGAAAAGCTGATTTTTCAAAAAACTAATAGTAAAATATTGGAATTGTCATTGATATAAGAATGTGTTTAATTTGGATGGGACTGACTTTGATATTTTGTGCCTGACTGAAACCTGGCTTAGCTTCAGTAAATTGTTGTCTCAAAAGATTCACAACTCTTATACTTAATAGACTTACGATGTGGGTCGATGATTGCAAAGCATTGCCAGAGTGTCAGTCTGGTTTCCGCCCAGGTCGAGGATGTATAGACAATGTTCATACGCTGAGCTCAGTAATAAATTTTCATATTAGACATAGAAAATGGAAGCTTTTCGCTATTTTCGTTGATTTATCTTTATACGTATATATATATATTTTTTTGTACTCTTACACACACATATTCCTTGCTGTAAACCCGTTTTTAGAAGCAATAAAAATTATTATTATATATATATATATAAAATATTATTATAACTTGAAAAAAAAAATTTATAACAATTCCTTCACTAATTAATCGAAAGGAACTTCGTTCCATCCGGGTGTCCCTTGACACCTCTCAAGTTTTTTTAAATTTGTATATTATGAGTATAGGTTATTATTATTATCATGTACATCCTTTCCTATAATTGGCTCTCTCTTTACTATTATTATTATCACTATGTACATCCTTTCCTATATTTTGCCCTCTCTTTACTATACTGTTAACTCAAGATAGGTATGTTCATGTAAAAAGAATACTGATTAGTTAATCTACTTGCTATCTACCAGTCAGGCACACTACAACTTCTCCAGAAGTTAGGTGCAATGTCATCCTGTTAAAGTATAGCATTTACCCTGTTATGTAACAATAATTCAATAAAATTATCTATCTATCTATCTTTGAGATCAACTGATCTTCTGCTCATGCTGTAATGTCAATTGGAATTCTAATACAGTTGGTGTTATTTGAAGGCTATATTTCAAGAGTCAACAAATAAATTTGAAAAAACAGTTATGGTATAGTCCATCCTATATCAATTGCAGTAAGCTGTTTCTATAGGGAGCAAATAAAAACTCACTTCGCTAACACGAGCGTATATGCGAAGAAACGAAACGAAAAATAATCTGTACTACTTGTATACATTCTCCGTCGGCACGAAGAGCCCGCTGGTCAACGTGGACTAGAGTGACTGCTGTCTGTTCTACAACCGATTCGTCTGGGCCAATCAAGTCGGACATCAATGCTTGCAGCTGTGTCTATACGATGGGAGGTCATAAATCACGCGTTACATTTGTGTTTTAATAGCTCTGAAAGATTAAAAACCAGTAGCGTCTGTGGTCTCGGTGTGTGCCGATCGAAATACGTTTTAGCATATTAAAATATCTAAATAAGATTAGTTATCTCCGCCACTGCTGCTCACAGGATTTCGCCGCAAGACTTTCTTATGCTTCTGCAATTGATATTGGGAAAACTTTACCAGTCTTCATCAGTGTTTCATCTTGTTGATACCAAATTTAAATCAATTGCTTTGAAGTCATGCAGTCATATTACATCCAGAACTGATATATGGATGATTGTGTTTATAAAATAGGAGTTAAATAACTAATATGTAATATGTGATAGTGGGCAATTTATATTTTCAAGATATTGAATTGATCTGACTCATACAGAGATGTCATACCTATCCAAGTACTATATTAGAGTAGAGTAGAGTAGAGTAGAGTTTATTTGGTGCAGCTGATTATAAAACTCTTTACACAAGTAATTGAAAAAAAATATACATGTCTAAGACTCACAATCATATGTCCATACAGGTCGATGTGAACACATACACTCACATACACATCCTAGAAAACACAAAAAAAAAGATGTACACAATAATATATAACGCAATGAGGTTTGAATAAATATATGAAAGTATAATAACACGAATAGTTAAAATCTATGTGTGGAAAAGGGAGTTTGGTAAACTGAAGTAATCATGTAGATTATATATAGTATTTGTGGAAAGTACTTTGTTGATTATTTTCTTGAATTTATAAATTGAGAGGTTTCTGGTTTCCTCTGGCAGTTTATTATAAAGTTTTATGTCCAAGCTATTTTTAGCTGAAATTTCCAATCTATATAATTTATCAACAAGGTTGTTGGCGTTTCTTGTTTGATAGCAATGAATATCTCTGTGAGTCTGAAATTGTTGATTCTTTTTGTGTATTTCTACAAGAGACTGATAGATGTACACGGCAGGAAGAGTCATAATATGTAGGCTTGAAAATAGGGGTCTACAAGAGTCCCTATAATTTGCATTTGCAATTATCCTAATTGCCCGTTTCTGCATCAGGAAAATGAATTTCATCGTAATAAATAAGTATGTTATTCAACTTTTAGATGGGTTTTGTTAACACAGTCGAAGGCGTTTATAGGTGATATCACCGCATAATAGTTATTATATACTTAGTCACGAAAAAAAATATTGGAAATTGAAAGAGTATTGGAAAAATATTGGGACAATACATCTACTGACACAAATATTCTATATAACAACTTTATAACTAACATAACAGAAGTGGTAAATAAAATATCACTTGTAAGATAAATTAAATGTAAATCAAAAATTAAGTGGATTGATAGTGAAGTAATACAGCTACAAAAAGAAAGAGACAGACAATATAAAAGGGTTGAATTTACTAATAACGCAGTCGATTATAAATTATATAAAGAAAAAAGAAATAAAGTAACGTTACACACTAAGGAAAAAGGAAAAGGAACATTCTGAGCAAAATATAGATCGCTACAATAATGTGGCAAATTGTAAAAGAATTAATCGTCAAAAAAAAAAAAATGGGTATCAATTTTGAAAATCTTGAAAATATTGATAACACTCAATCACAGCAAGATGCCCAGAACACTTTTTTTATCGAAATTATACATGATATTGTTCGAGTTTAGAACCTCCAGAAGAAGACTTCGAAGAAACAGATGGTGCATTTCGAGCAAATCTAAATAAGTTCTCTAAAATTTCATTAAATAAACTAGAACGTATTGTAAAAAACTTTGAAAAAAGCATCAGCTGATAATGTGCTCTCACTTAACCTTATCAAGGAGCTTTTTGGTGATGCGGGTTATCCTCTGTTAAACTTAGTAAACACGTCATTAGAAACGGGGTGGTTGCTAGTGATCTGAAATATAGTGTGGTGATTCTGCATAGAATATCTACAAAACTTTCTACTTGGACAAAAAGAACTGTGTATAATACTATTATTTATCCACATTTTATGTATTGCGCTTCATTGTTACTCTCATGCTCCAAGGAAGATATAAACAGCTTGCAAATCTTACGAAATCAAGTTATGCGAATTTTACTGAGGTGCAATAGACATACAAGTTTAAAAGATATGCTGCAAAGACTCAAATTATTAGATCATAGAGGAAGCGTGTCTTACGTTTATATACAAAGTAACAAAAAACCAACTACCAGAATATCTGTCAAAATTTTCAATCAAAAGGGCCGATATGTTGGAATACAACCTAAGAAGTAAAAATAACTACTTTGTGGAGAAATTCCACACGGCAATATTACAAAAATCCCTGTTTGTAGAAGGTACAACAACTTGCTGATCCAAGTTGAAGAAGCTACAAACGTAAGAATTCTCAAAAAAGGCTTAGAAATATGTACTTTGAAGTATAAGGTGTTGGAAACAACTATTTGTTCTTATATTCATCTGTATTTATTTTTATTAGTATGTCCATATCACTTTCCTACCAATGTGAAATTTCAAATCTGTATGTACTAACTAGCAAATTTATGGCTAAATAAATTTATTTATTTATTTATTATTTATTTATTTATTATTCATACTTATGTAACAAGGGTATCAAGTTGATGTTTATGCCCTGAAGGGACGACCTTACAAACTTGAAAACCTCTGGATCGAGGATTCTGTAAGTCGCCCAAGGGCATACACACTTTTTTGTCATACTGGTTCGTTATTGAATCCACAATATAAATATTTGAAAAAATCGAAAATTCAATTTAATTCTAACAACATTTCCATTTTATTATATCGTTGCTAGAGAAATGCTGAATTTACTAGCTGGAGAAAAAAAATTGCTAGCTGTCAAACTTAAAAAGTCAAAATGCAGGAAAGTTTTCAAATTCCTGACGAAGATGCAAAAATTCGGAAAAAGCAACACAAAACTGTCTACACAGAAAAAAACAAATTGTTGAACGAAAAAAAATTATTTGAATTAAACGATAAAATATAATCTCAAAATGAATAAATTATTTCTTGGTTTTGGATCAAATTTAAAGTTCCAATTAACTTAAACTGATTTGCATGAACCGAATATCTTATTCGACCAACTCTATTCATAACTTGTTTTGGCAATAATGTTGTTTTAAATTAATTTAAATAAGCATTTATGTCGAATTGATATATTCAATAAAATGTCAATTCAACAAAATAAGCTGATCTCTTCACTAAAATTATTTATCCGAATGAGTAATCATTTTGTTAATCCACTGAATTGACACATATAGCAATCGAGCATGAGAGCCTACAGCAGACATTTAAGTCCAGACGTCGCAACAATGATAAGTTGGCTTTGCTATTAGGTAACATTATCTAAGTCAGGGTCAGTTGTGCGAACGCTTCGCCATCTAACGCATATAATTCAATCAATATAATATTCTTCTATTTGAATTAATCTATTTCCGTTGTTTAATTCAAATAAATATTATATTTGTTTTGAAACAAATTTTCATTCAATATTAGTTGGAGATTGTTTCATTAGATGAATATATATTCAAATCAAAGAAATGTTAGCAAATAAATCCATTTTGTCGCCGCAATGATGAATAAGAGTGACCAAATAATTTTTGAATTGTCAAATCATTTTTTTCCGTGTACAATAGAGTATATGACAAATTACTAAACTGGATGACAGAAAACTGTGTAGAAAATTCAATTTGATTTTAACATTTTCATTTTATCATATCGTTGCTATGGAATTGCTTATTTGTTTGTTGGAGAAACAAATTTTGCTAGCTGTCAAACTTAAATATTTTGAAATTCCTGACGAAATTGCTAAAAAAGTGGAAAAAGAGACAGCGAAACATGAATCAACGTTTACTGCAGGCAATCTAACTATCACCGGATCCTTACAGAATTGCCAGTTTTATGTGAATTCAACTAAATATTGTTCAGTAGATATTTACATAATACTTCAATCTCATATGTTGTAATATTATTAATAAAGCTTATTTTAATAAGTTAATTAAAATTATATTTTCTGTCTTTATGCCTTCATGTGAAGTTTTGTTCCTAAAAAACATATTCACGACCTAATATTTGGTAATTTTATGGTTGGTGAAAACAATCAACCTCTATTTCGATTTTTCAGAAGAATAATATTGATAATGATGATTCAAGGCATATTCAAAACGCTCTAAGGTCCAAATATGATCGATGTAATAAAATCAGTTCGGAAATGGACTGAGCTTGGCAAAATTTACATTTCAAGCATGGCGCCGATATGGCCATAAAGTTTCTGCTCTAATTTATTTGTGGAGCTCAGCAGTTGAGGCCGCCAGCAATTGATATTTGAGATATATATCCGCCTGGATGTTACAGTTTTCATTGTACAAATTAAATTTTAATTGCCAATAAATTTCGGCCAATTGTACCTGGAAATTTTGCAATAACACGTACTACTAGGGGAACTGAATCTTCAGGATTTATTGCTTGATAATTTTGTTTATGAATTTTCAATATTGTGCGAACGTCGCGGAATTTTGTGAAAACCTTCGAGATGCATTGTTTTGTTATCGATTGATATTACTTCGCTTACTTCTAGTTGAGTATTATTGTTCTTCCAATTATTACATTTGACTTCTGCCTATTTCTTTAGCGATCCTGAATTGAAATTTTTCAGTATACTGTAAAAAGTTCAGAATGCAAATATTCAATATATGAATGGAATGAAAACTCTACACATTTTTCTGGGGAAACGCAGATTCTGTTTTAGGGAACGCGAGAACATGATTCAACATTTAGCTGTTACCAACTCCGAAAAAGCCAAGTCAAATGAATACGGTTCATTTCATTTTAATGTTAAGCAAATACACGATGAGACATTCACCAACTTTCAAATAATGTAACATGTTTCAAAACAAAGCTAAACGTCAGAATGAAAATAGCAGTCAAAGCCCACTAATTTTCTTTTTCATTGTTTCGTTGAAAAATTCAATTAACTATAGCGAATTACAAAAAATGATTTGATTTTTTTTTCGATAACTGTCGCAGATGCGTAATAATTACAAGAGACGAAAATATGTATAAACAAAACAAAGAATTCATGTCATATTTTAGAATCCACCAGCGGCGCACCACAAAAAAGTTTTTGAGGCGAAAATGGGCTCGAACCTTCAAAAAATATATCCCTGTAGATTCTTACAATCACTCGGCATACTGGATGATGTAAACCTTAGAACGTAACCTATGTTTCAAATTTGATCTCTATATCTCAAAAACTGAAAGAGCTATGGAGAGAAAAATAAAAAAATCTTGAAACTTCAACGCTCTGTAGATCGGTAACGAAGCGTTTGCGTACACATGTTTTTGGAAAAAAAGGCTTATTTCGACCTAAAAAATACGCCCCTGAAATCTTGATAATGAATTTTGAAACACCCTGTATATTTTTATGTTACATAGTAGAACTATAATAATGCGAAGATAACTCAACAAATTCATTTTCTATGCATATTTTCTTGTTCTTGTTTCTCTCCTCTCTTTCATTCCAATTTCCATTCATATTTTTTTCAGCAAAGTTTAGTTTTAAAAACATAAATGTCTAGGAGTGAGTATTGTTTATGTTCGATTTGAAATATTAAAGATTATTTGATATTATAAATCTAATTTGTCCGCCAAAAAGTCAAGAATAAGATGATAAGAATGTGCAGATTACTATAAATGGGAGAAATTTCTTTAGGATAAAGAAATTAAATATTTGGATACAATTTTAGATTCCAACTTGAAATTTCATGCACATGCAGTTATGAAAAAATTCTTGAAAAAAATTGAATTAATAACCAGAATAGGCAAGAATCTTTCAAAGCACACAAAATTGTCGTTTTGCAAAGCCATTGTTCTTCCTCATTTACAGTTCTGTTCAACCTTATTGTTTCATTTAACACAATATAAAATAAGCCAGTTCAAAAAATCCAAAACAAAGCTATAAGCCTGATTTTAAAATGAAATCGTTATACATCTATTGAATCCATGTTGAGTGTCCTAAATATGTTCTCTGTCAAACAAAATATTATGTTTTATGTAAATTTGTTCATATTTAAATCGGAACAAAATCTGTTACCCGAATTTATAGGCATCTAAAAGTTTTTAGAGATGTACATAATTATAATACTAGAAAATATATACAGACTTTATCTCACTGGATAGATGTAACACCACCCCAATGCTAAACTTCGTTTTATACAAAGGCTTGACTGAGCTCAATAAACTACCTGTGACTATTAAAATCTGTGGTAATTTAAACCAGTTCAAAAAGCTTTTGAGAATAATTGTTAATAACTAATTTTAGCGTGTTTGTCATCTTTTATTTTATTTTTTAATGTCATACCTACTTTAAATTTTATTTAATTAGGTTTAGTTTTCCTATATATAATAATGTTTGCCTGATTGCCAACTTTTTTAATTCTTATATAGCACTGATGCTAAATAAATATATTATCATAATTCCTCAGAACACCGAATAAACAGCGGTGCTACTTTTATTTGTATTCTACACTTTCCTGATACTTTTTATATATCAGATCTTAGATCGCTTAGTAGTAACGTCTGCCGGTCCAAGCCCGGAAAAAAAAATCCGCCTATGGTCGGCATTAAAAATACCTTACGTATAAACAATAATATTTGTTTGACAAAAACTACAAAAATTGCAGAAAAAAGTTTTTGTGATATTTCCGAAAAGCGAAACCATGATTCCCTAGAATCGAAAAAAAAAAAAATTTATAATTCAATTGTGGTATTCGACATTAGAAAACTAAGTTCACTTGAAGTTTCACATCTTGTTGAATTTCTCATGGTATTATGAACACTTTAACTTCTACAATTTGTACATAACATCCACCGGAATCACACCCAACAGCACTAAGATTAAAAAAAAAAACAGACATTTTGCATTTTATTCAAAATTCAAATATATCAATGTGGAATTTGACACTTGATTGAGACGTTAATTTTCAAATAGTCCGAAGTTCATCCAAAAATCTATCTGAATTGTATAGTTAGACGATAATTTACCTTACGATAGGATGTTGTATATTATCTATAGCAGTTCCCGTCTTCAATTTTTCAAAATCCTGCTCTTTTTTGTCATGAATGGTAGTGCAGTTCAGGATTGTTTCAGAAATTATCTCGTGAGTAAATGAAGAATCTAATAAAGAGTTTGGCGTGCAAAAACAAGTCACCGATATCAGAAGTATATTATTTAACATGCAAATATAATAGTTTTCATGTAATCCTCTAAATGAACTTTTCAATTCAATATAATATCGAAATCATTTCCTCTAATCCGCAATCATAACAAATATTTACTGGGAGTCTGTATGAATTAATAATGGATCGGTATGCCCTTCGGCAGGCAAATCACGTGTTATTGTTCCATACGTTTCGAATGGAAATTTGACGCCAGAGGGGTTTTTCGATGTTTATTTCTCATTGAACCGGCAAATTCTGGACCAATAGTCGCACAATTGTTAATCGTTCAATGTCAGACTGAATAGTTACAATAAACGAAAAGGAAAATTTCATTTATGACTTTTCATATGATGCTCTTGAGATGAAAATACTAGATTCAATAAGTAGGAACAATGCTGTTCACCTTCAAATAAAAAAAAAAATACCACTCACTAGTAGAACTCCATCTTCAATATGGATATTCTGTTGGGGAGGAGCGTAAATATAATTGTCAAGCTACACATATATATTTTTGTTGAATTATTTTCCATGATAAACGAAATTATTCTTTTCAAAGAGATTCCCATCATAGAAATCATGGAACTTATTGTAACAAAGTCATCAGCTTACAATATTAAAATAAAAAGTAATGCGCACCAATGAAACATTTCGAGTTTCCTCCAGAAAAAACTGCAAAAATAATAGTTTCAAAATCATTCTATTACACATGTTCAAAAATGTTTTGTGAAGTTTCCCAGTCTATTAGGAATATGAACAATATAAATTGAAGATTTGGCCAAAAAACTTGTCTATAGCATAACAATATGACTTATATTCCTAGATAGTTATTCAAATCTACTATTGGTTCCTTTTCCACAATAAAATATGTATATATATATATATATATATATATATATATATATATTGCTATGTTTTGATGAATTGGAAATATTATATACAGTGCTAGTCAAAAGTCCCCTCCCCCCCTCGTATCTTTTGAACGGGTATACTTATAATAATGAAATTTGGAGGGTGGAAATAAACGGATGTAGGCTTCTCAACTGGTCATAACAGGTGACGCAATAGTCATAAATGACGTCACAAGGCCACTGTGACCAATAATTTTAAACGGGACCCTATGGCAAGTGACAGCTCGTTTGAAAGGTATTGAAAATACCTATTCAGTCATACCAATTTTGTTTGGGTTTAGGCTGATTTTGATTGATAAATTGAAGAAATACGAAAATTATAGTTTCGCATTTAATTAATAAAGATTTAAGAACCAGTTCTTATAATAAGTGTTCAAAATGTGCTCCATCTACTTCCTGGCAGTAATGCATCCTATTGCTAAACTCTTGTCGTACTCGTCCCAGTGTGTCAGCGGAAATTGCCCTACATTCTTCAACAATTCGTTGTTTCAGAATGGCAATACTGTCAGGTGCTGTAGCGTAAACCTTAGATTTCAAGTACCCCTATAGAAAAAAATCTAATGGTGTAGGGTCCGGTGACCGAGCTGGCCATTCGATCGAACCTCGTCGTCCAATCCATCTACCACGATATTCTTCATCTAGGTAACGTCTTACTGCACCGTAATAGTGTGCAGGAGCACCATCTTGTTGAAACGTTATTTCCAAGTTGTCGAATTCATCTGGATTATCTTCTAGAATTTCAAGAATTAACGCCTCAATATCATTTTGTAACATCTCCAGATACAATTCACCGGTTAAGTTAGCATTGAGAAAAAGAGGCCCAACTATGTGGTTTCCCAAAATACCTGCCCAAACATTTACTTTTTCGGAAATTGAGTATGTTTTTCACGAAAGATGTGAGGATTTGTGTCACTCCAATACCTCACATTTTGAGTGTTAACATTTCCATTGAGAAAGAAAGTACTTTCGTCACTAAATCAAAATGTCTGTATGTAGCCTGGTTGTTGGTTCATTTTATTGGACATAGTTTCACAGAATTCTAGTCTTCGGTCGGGGTCATCATCTGAAAGTTGGTGCACCATTTTTAATTTGTATGGATGAAATTTGATTTTAGCCAACACCCTATGTACTGTCCTCTGACTGACTTCACAGATAGACGCAACTTGGGCTGTGGAAGAAGTAGGGTTTCCTACCATTTCTCCAATTATGTCAATTTTTTTGTCATCACTAATTGTTGGTCGACCAGATCGTTTGGCATCTTGAACACTACCTGATGCTTCAAACTTCCGAAGAAGCTCCCTCAAATAAACCCTCGATATAGGGCGATCGGGGTACCTCTCATTAAACAGTCGTTCCGCTGCATGGAAATTGTTTCTACATTCACCAATTATTAAGATAGCTGCTACTTTGTCGGCTACAGTACGTACCATTTTGCCTATGTAAACACTTAAACGTCTCGTTAAACAATAGCTTAGGTAAATTTTCAAGGTATAAACACTTTTGACAAGTAGAGAATTCAAAAACGTCAACCTTTTTGACAATTAACCAGAGGCGTACTTTAAAATCTTTATTAATTAAATGCGAAACTATAATTTTCGTATTTCTTCAATTTATCAATAAAAATCAGCCGAAACCCAAACAAAATTGGTATGACTGAATAGGTATTTTCAATACCTTTCAAACGAGCTGTCACTTGCCATAGGGTCCCATTTAAAATTATTGGTCACAGTGGCCTTGTGACGTCATTTATGGCTATTGCGTCACCTGTTATGACCAGTTGAGAAGCCTACATCCGTTTATTTCCACCCTCCAAATTTCATTATTATAAGTATACCCGTTCAAAAGATACGAGGGGGGGAGGGGACTTTTGACTAGCACTGTATATTGTTTTTGTATATTGAAATTGCCAATTATTTTTGGTTATTCTTTGTGAGCCAATTCGATATGATATAGATAGATATTTTCGTCCTGTATATGTATTGTATGCTGTAATAACAATTGCTAGCGAACGTCACTGTTCTCTCGTCACGCTACCAACAATTATTATTTTCCTCACCACGGCTAAACTACAGTTGGTACGCCCTTACCTCAAGGTGGCCGGTTCAAAGCAATAGAGCCACTTGCCACTGCTGGCTAACTTCAGTTTATTGAATGGTCTTTGGTATGTTATTGATCATTGTGAGAAAACAAACAACAAAATATCATAAAGCAATTATCTCCTTTATTCAGGAAGACTTAATAATACCTGGCCTACGAGAAATAACTTATACTAGGGTGAATCAAACAAATATTCACGAATAAAATAATAAATCAGATCATGGATAGATAAACAGAACCTCACTTTTTCCGTGAGAGTGAAGTTTTCTGTTATTGTTCAAAATAGAGTGATATAAAGTTCTTCGAATGTGAAATTCGTTATTGGTGAAATAGTTCAGGACCGGAAGAGCACTATTAAAGTTTTATACCTGGTTAGAACTGTTGGTGTTCTAATTATACCATGAAACAGGATGTCTCCTCTCTCCAATCGCTGTCAGGACTGCAATATCATGAATCAGGAACTATATAGATGCGGAAATCAGCATTTGGATCCGTGGATATGTTATCATTAAGGTAATATTGGTTTTGTTTACCAAATGATGGGATTATTCCAATTTTCTTTCAGTAAAATTTTTGCGTGGCATCCGCTTGGAAATTTATTTTCGATCTCCTCGAAGCTTTGTTTTTCTATCGCCTAGCTACATCTTTTTCTCCTTGTTTTTTCATTTGAATTTTTGAATTGGTGCACTAAATTGTCACTTTTCACTGTTTATATTTATATTGCATAATTTATATATACAATTATTTTTCCACTCTTATCATTATTTACAAATTTCAAAAATAATTGCTTCTGATACCATCTCATTGCTAATCTCCCACAATTTCCAATTTTACACCTGACCATCTATTCCCTGATTGGCTATTTTTATAAAGACATTTGCTGTTCTATCATTGGCTACTTTTTGTTAGCTACAGTTTCATATACTGTATGTTTCAAATTTATAAATGTGTTGATTACTGTTTATTCCTGAAAATTTTGTAAATTTAGACTTTTTATTGTCTTTTGAGCAATTATGAGTTATAATAATTTTGACAGTGTATGAAATTGATTGTTTTATAGTAATTTGACATTTTTATCTATCCATATTCTACCTAGGCTCACAATATACATAGAATTTCAAAAGTTATTCACAAACAAACTCTTGAAACCATTAACCATCTAGTAATTATTCTTTTTGTGGGTTTTTCGTCTTTTAAAATTTAGAACTGCCATAACATAACATAACAATATATATATATATATATATATATATATATATATATATATATATATATTATGATATCAAATATATGTGTAACTATTGAAAGAATAGAAATTTCATAAAATGATACATATGCATCACTCGAATAATTGCCATGCTGATTTTACAATTTTTCTGTGCACTTTGCATTTCTGAAACCTTTTACTATCTTATGTTCCACGCAGATCATCAATAAGTTTAGCAGTGAAGCTCTTCTATTGACATCAATAGGTTTCCAACTATCCATTTAGATTGCCCAACCTATAAAAAGAATAGACATCAAACACTACAAACAAAATCTTACAATTCAAATAGATAAAAATTATATATAAGCAAGAACATCCCGTATGCTAACTTAGACATTCAAGAGAACATGACAGGGACATGTCAAATAATTTCTCATGAAAAAATTATAAAATATTAAATTTGAGAACAGAAAATGGTTGAATAAGAATTTATAACCACTTTGTATAAATAATATTAAGTGTAGAAATATAAGCTGTATATAAAATAAGTAAAATTGGTAGTTGCTACGGGAGGAAGAAAACAAGGTGGAAAAAAAACATTTTGGTCAAGCGTTAACAAAATTTCAACAGATAAATCAATCAAATGAGCAGAAAACACAACTGCGAGAGCAATTCCAATCAATAATCCAAACCAAGAAACAGCCTACAACTATTTGAGCAAGAAACCACTTACCCGCTATCCAGATCACATTCCACGCAGGACATAACCAACAATAAAAGGGAGCCAACGTCGGACAGGTTCACTTTCGAAAGCACTGGACACAGCCAGGAGTCTTCGTGTGTGCACAAACGCAACGAACTACAGGTACTTTTTAAAAACACAAATAAACGAAGTGATATCATTGGTATTAGACACTTTTTGTGGTCTTTGGTAATATTTATCCACAGTGGTGAACTTTATTTCATACTTATAACCACTTTGTCAATGTAACCTGTAATATTTATTTGCTCATTCATTCTATTGCGCATAAGCAAGTCATGTGATGATTTTTCATGTTCATAGATTCAATTATATTTAATATAAGCTAGATCTCGCAGGAGTAGGAGTTAGAAACCTTTGGAAATATTCATTTCAATAAAATGAAAAAACAAATTTACTTATTTTCTGTTTCATTATTCATCATTTGATCATATCACGAACTATATTTTCATGAAACAATAATTTGACTTCAAATAAAGCAACTAGATGGCGCGACTGAACTCTGCTGAGCTGTTGGATGATCATGTCACCATAGGCGTACCGACTGAACTGGAATAAGGTAATAAAGGAAAGGTAAAATGGTGTTTGAAGGAGAGTAAGAACAACATAGCCGGACTTTCTATTGTTATATAAGTATTTTTTTTAAAGAATCAAGTAAAATTGATAATAAATCAAATCAATCAAGCTTACTATCATAACTAATTGCAAAATTATTGTGATGACTAGTGGTTGATAAAATAATAATAATAATAATCAATCAATAGAAAAAGCAAAACAAACAAACAAACAACCCACATCATCATGATTATATATATATATATATATATATATATATATATATATATATAAATATATATATATATATATGTATATATATATATATAATAAGCCATAAATTTAAAAAAAAAATTGTACCTACTAAAACTTTACTGGGTTATACAGGGTATAATCTAACCTCTTGTACAACTGCTAACAGTCTATAGTCCATCAAAAAACAGATCCCCCTTTGAAATGTTTTCCTTAATAAACCGGAAAAAAAAATGTATTACCTACCAAAACTTGTTGTTTCGCGATTCCCAAAATATTGAGGAATTTGACAGCTGGATCAGCTCTTGAACTCATTTTCGAATCCTGGTACACGTCATCTTCTGATTTGAGAAATTTTCGAATTTATTCGAAAGTTTTATATCATATGCGGATTTATTGTCTGTGCCGTTTGTAATGACTACAGCTTCTACGATAACCGGGATTGATTATAGAATAAGTAATAACCTTTGGTAGCTAGCAATTCCGAAAATTGATCAACACAAGATTGTTCGAACATTTATCACATGACATGTTGCAGATGAATGTTTAAAATTTGTGTTTTCTTCATCAAAATAAGCATTAGTGTTTCCATTTTCTCCTAACATCCACAAATATTGTATTTGGGGTTTAACCTTTTCTCCAACCATTTCCATAGTCAGTATAATCCTTATGTCTATACTATAATACAACGAGCATTTGAATTCTTCGATTAAAATATTGTCATATGAAAGGCTGCAATTTGGCAGGTAGAGTCACATAAAAACTGACATACAACAATTATAATGATAAGTAACAAGAAAAAAAAAAGAGTTGAAAGCATGAGAATTAAAAAACAAAAAAAAAACAAAACAAAATTTTTTGTTTTAAAAACGACACATGGTCATTCATGTTGTATTTGAAAAAAATATAACGCGAAAATTTATTGTTTATAACAAATTGTTTATTTAATAAACGAATAAAAGAATTTTTAATTTAGAGAAATTTTTTTTCCAGAATAAGGGGAAACAATAGAAATAATGAATAAAAAAATGGTTCCTTAATATTAATATTTACTTGCAAAAAAAATTGTTAACCAACAAGTGCGATTTTAAGAAATAATTTTTTTTAAACGAGTTTTTTCTTAAAAATCATTATTTTCATTATTAATTACATTTCCAAAAAAAAATGTACCATTTCATAAATAATGTATTTGTTTATAACAATTTTTTAAACAATTGTAGTAAAAAAAAAAAAAAAATCATATGGCTTTCAACAATAAAGAAATAAATCAATTGGCATATTTAAAAAAAAAAATGTCAATGTTAAAAGTAAAAACATAAATAATTTTTACTTTTTCAGCATCTTCAATTGTAAATTTTTTCACCGAATATCTTTCCTAAAGCCTCTAAAGAACATCTGGAGAAAATCTGGCTTCCGGTTGAAAAATTATGGAGGTTTTCTTGTTTATTTCCAACTTTGTTAATTAATAAATGCATAATTAATAATAAAATTGAGATAAAGAATTTTCAATGGCGGATTATTGTTCATTCTACTTCCAGCAAGTGCCTAATTTTTTAACCGACGAAACCAAAAAGGAGGAGGTTTTCTAGTCGACGCGTATATATTTTTTTCATGTATGATCACGCATAACTTTTTACTGATAATTCTTTTTTCAGTGGATAGGGTGTACTTCGGAGTTGGTCCCATTTGAATTTAATCCACCCCTAAGGGTAGCAAAATGAAGGATATTGATCACTAACCCTCTGAATTCTGGTCCTTTAACGATTCTAGCAGGTATAACTTTGTACTGGGATCTTCGATTTGGATGATTCTTTTTTTATAAGATAGGGTATACCTCATAGTTGATCATATTTGGATTTCGAATGGAATTATCCACCCTTACGGGTAGAAAAATGGGGTATAATTGATTTTTCACTTGTGAACATTGGCACACATATGTAGTTGACAATGACAGATCGCTAGTGTCATTAGTTGAAGTAAGGTGGGTAAGTAAGTATTTTGGAAGTAATCAAAAAACAAGTAGTTAGTAATTAGTAGATTTCAGCCACAAAAAATTGAAAAATAAAAACTTTTCAACAAGAAATTAAACCGACGAAATACAGAACTGAAAAGTAAAAAATAAAATAAACCTTTTTAGTCTTTATAAATAAGCTTCTGAACTAATGTAAGTAACTAATTTTGAGTCGGCGCCAAACGAACAATCAACGAAGATCATTAAATTACTTCAAAAAAATTATCAGAATGTCACCGCCCAACTCGATGTCATCATTTTACGCCTCACCTAATTCATTTGCTGGTTTTTTTGGCGTATTTTCACCGCTCAATTAAAATTATAAATATTGATGCTACAGTACCGGGAGACGGAAGCTCGTTTGTTTTTTTAGGAAATTCCCAGGTATATTTGGGTCTTTCTTCAGATTTCTGATAACTGCAATAGTTTTCGAGATTTGCAAAAAATCAAGCACTATTTTTTTCATAACTAATTTGATTATAACTTTTAATCTATTTGTTGAGGACTTCTCCAACGGGACGAAATGGCACTTGTGAACCATACTACAATTATCCCACTTGAAACACATTCGAGCGACTATAGGAGAGAAACATATTGGGAACTATACAGGTGTGATCTTTTATATGTTTATCAAAATACCATCACGTTCTTTAATATAAAATATATATGAAAGGGTTTTCACAATTCACGTTTACTTTAGCAATCACAATTACAGTTTCTGGACATTCTGAAATTTCAAAGAACAAATAGTATTCAATTTTGGAAAGCCCACTCTAAACTGGACGTTCTAACGAAAACACGAAATTGTGATCGCCCACTCATGGTGGAATTCAGGAATGCTCTAATCGCCCCCAGAATATTAACAAATACATGAGTGGTATTTATATTTCAATTAACGCATCCAAACCGGAAGACTTGAGCAAACTTTCAAAATTTATTAACAAAACTTCCTGCGGACCTGAGTCGCAAGAAAGGCATTAGAGCCGAAGCCGTGTCATAATCCGACTCGTTAGCATACCCGAAAAATAACGAAAAAAGATTGTACATTAAAACTCTATTGTCTGAAGCGACTTGTTTCTTGTACGAGGTTAATAAAGCGTCTGCTCAACACTAACTACAAAAGTTTCTCCCGGTAATTGTAAAACTTAGTACAAATTTGTGTGTAGCGGAGGCCATTACACGAATGTTTCGCACTTTTAGGGGTGAAAGTTCCGCCAGTTACTAAATAATGCAAAGAGGGTACGCGTGATGTATATCATTCGTGATGGAAAAGAATTTCTTTTTCCAGTGAAGAATCACACCGAAAAACAAATTGCTCCATCCGACGCCTGACATCCCCTTCAATTTTAAATTTTTTAGACACATACTTTACTCGGAGCAACTACGTATTGGGCACCAATATATTTTTAAAGAGATTCTTTCCAGCGCGACATAAGCCATCTTTATAGGTGTGGCCTCAGTTTATGATTGTTGTTTCTCATTGAAAATAACCTTTTAATTGCAGTTGCAGATAAAAATACCCTGCGTTGTTTCAATGCAATGATTAATAATTAAGCTATAAAATGAACACAAAATCTGATTTGATGGAAACATTCAAATAATAAAACACTGTTTTTGTTGAATTTCAATCAGCCATTGGTCGAAACTATATGTCACAAATACAGTGCCGGCAAAGGACACTTGACTCGTATAGACGATCTACATGAGAATTTCGAAAAAATTACGTATTTATAGACTTCGTCCGCCTAGAATTTGTTTTTTCCTATATTTTTCTTTGTATTATCCTGTGTCTTTGCCGGCTTCTCGTTATCCCATTTTGCTGTTAACCCGCTTTCCCGTTAACAGTTTTCCCGTTAACCCAATTTTCCGTAAACCCGTTTCCAGATATCCCGTTAACCCATTTCTAACCCGTTATTCCATTATCCCATTATGCGTGTGTTTTCCGTGTTCAAATATCTGTGCGTACCAATTTTCATTGCGATCGGTATCAACAAAATATGTTAGTAACAATATATTCATGAGTATTTTTAGGTGTCTCGTAGTTTATATCCGTTCAAAATTATCTTAGTTGATTGTAGAAAAAAAGACAGAAACCTAAAATCAATATTTGAAGGTCGCTCGAAAACGTCTAATCTGTAATAGTACCTATATTTATAATATATATATATATATATATATATATATATATATATATATATATATATATATATATATATATAATATATAATTTATATTTTAAGATAAAATTCTCAGGTAGTCATTTTTTTGTAAGTACAACGAATTGCCGCAATAAGAAAAGAAATGAAAAAAAAACGAATTTTTATCATTTTAGAAATTATTTAAATTCCTGAGCGACCCCTCAAAAATATATCAAGAGTTACAAAAAAATTACATATTTTCGTGTGAGACTTGGGTCACCCTAATAATAAATATTAGTTCTTAACTTGAATTCACAATAAAAAATATCAGCCACTGGTTGGCAACAATAAATTCAACACGCGATATTCAATGTTGTTTTACCAGATATTGCGAATGAAACACCGAAGTAGTTCAACTCGTAGTGTAAATAGTTTCGTAGCATTTCCAATATTTACTATACCCTTTTCACAAACAAAGAACAGAGTAAATGATCCGTGTTTTTATTTTGTAAATAGATTGATTTCACAGAGTATTCGATAAAAATAACGGCCGTTCACATTCCAATAAAATGAGCGAGCATTTTCTGTGCATGTGTTTTTGAGCGCTTTGATACCGATTTGTGACATGAATATCCAACATCTATTGATATATTTTTCCACTGGAGACCAGAGAAAGATTGAAATGATGTTTTTTCAGTAAATTGTTAAAAAGCTGAATTTATAATTTTTCAACCCAATTCAAACCTCTATCTTCGAATAATTCTATTTAATACCTTGCTTTTCTATCTGCTGTATAATTTTCATATGATAATAATCTCGAGTTGTCCTGAATATATAATTATTTAAAGAGAGGAAGGCGGTTTTTACAAGGATATGAATAATGGGAGTCATAGTTTTTCATGGTTGTATTTGCAAAGTTCAATGTGAAGTTGTGTCGTATTTTGAAAAATGAAACACATTATTGTTTCAAGGCATTATGATGAGGAATTACCCTATATACATATTTTCATCTACATTTCTATTCGATCTGCTAGCACATGAGTGAGTCTATTGTTTCATTTATGTTCATCAAATACCTTAGCTTCAATTAAGATATCTTCGAGAATGTCCAATACCCACTCGTAACGTCTATACAGTGCGGCTCATAGAGAAACTAAAAATAAAGAGAGTTGTCAAACCTGCAGTAAAAGTTGGCACCACGTTTAGACAGTGGCGACATATCTCGCAACTGGCCGAACTAAATACAGTTGGTAACACCGATTGAAATAAGGCGGGTTTTTCAAATGTGTTACTTTCATATGATTGATATGATATATATTTTATAAGTGATCGATTTGCCATTCTTGTATTCCATATGAATGGTTGTATCATATGAAATACAGGAATGGCAAATCGATAACTAATAAAATATATACAGTAATCGATTCGTAGAATCTGTTAGTTCGTTCGTGGTTAAAATAAAGTTTCAAAGTAAATCTTTATTTAATGATATCAAGAACAAAATTAAAGATCTTATAAAACAAGAATAATAACTATAAAAACACATTTTATTGTATCTAGGACAAGGTACAACTACAGACAAAACAATAAAACTACAGACAAAACTAAATTAAAAATATTCTTCAGTCTCATCATCAAATCAACCAAAATAAAAACAAATTACATTTACAACAAACCTTCAATAATTTTGTTAATTTATTAGCACAAAGGAGAACGAGTAGGTATACCTAACAAGTACTCCAGTTTGATGATAATCTTCGTACTTCCTCAAATGGTGATAGGAAATGGAAACTGATGGACGGAAATATATCAGTTTGTGAAAAAATGTCTGCAACTGATGGATGGAAATAAGTATCAGTTTGTGAAAAGCAGCTTATATTTTACCTTGTGAAAGAATATTTCGAGGAATTTCAGCGTCAACTCGAATAACAAAACATTCCATTTTCGACGTTGGGTTCATAATTCAAGTCCATAGTATAATTTCTATAATTAATTTTTCGATGACAACAGTAGAATTATTCTGAAATTATTACGTGGTTTGTCATCTTCTGACAAATGTCGAAATTGGAAAATTATCATGTCAGTCGTCTGTTGATTGCGGGCAGCGCCTCCATGCGCGACTGGCCGTACCAAAAACTTGGTGGTCAAGATCGCCAATGTTTCAAACAGTCTCTTTATTTTTAATTTGTCTATGGTGCGACTTTTTATAGGTCCTTCCCCTCCTGTTATTTTTTGAACGGTCCGACGTAAAACAATGGGACAAAAACTGTTTTGAATGATATCGCCGATAATACTTTTTGATTGCTTGATAGACGGCGCGGGGAGGCACATCAACATGAAAATTTCAAATAGCATGGGGGGTCAAGTGGCACATCGTTGAAAAGATAATTCAATTCTCTGTTCAACCATCAATTTTTTTTTAAATTTCGTTCATACGTTTTTTCACAATATGCATTTGAAATGAAGTGTGGATCTGAATGGTACCCTTACCTCGATACCTTTTGAACGGTTTGATATGGAACAATGGGACAAAAAATATTTTGAATTGTATTAACGAACCTACTTTCTGAGAGAGGATACATTTCAATTACTCGATAGAGGGGCGCTGGGAGCACATCAACTTGAAACTTTCGAAAGGCATAGAGGTCGAGTTGCACATCGTTGAAAATGTAATTCAATTTTACTTTCAACCATCGTTATTCCGCGGAATCACAATTGCGTTGAGTAACACGAAATACGGTCAATAGAGGAAGATTCATGACTTGAAATAATTTTTCATTTTTGAATTCGTTTCAAAGCTTAATTAGGTAGATATTTTGAATACATGCAATAATCTGATTTCCGACTCAAACAATACCAATTCATTTATTATTTACTAGCTGGTGCCCGCGACTTCGTCCGCGTAGAACTTGTATTTTCATACAAACTTTCATCCCCTTTTTCATCACCTTAGGAGTTTAATTTCCTTAGTGCTCAACTACAGTGTCAAAGAAACCCACATGAAAATGTTCACGGTCCTAGCCCCAGAAGTTTGGGCTGTGCGTTGATGTCAGTCAGTCAGTCAGTTATTCTTCTATATATTTAGATCAGACTAGCTGACCCGACAGACGTCATCCTGTCCAAATTTCTATGTTCCCTAAAATGTTTTTCCCGAAAATTTTCCCGTTTTCCCATTTTCCTGTTACCCCTTTTTGTCTTTACCCCGTTATCCTGTTTTCCCGTTATCCCCTTATCCTATCATCCCGTTATCCAGTTTTTTTCGTTATCCCGTTATTCCCGTTATCCCGTTATCCAGTTTTTTTTTGTTATCCCGTTATTCCCGTTATCCCGTTACCCGTTTTCCCGTTATCCATTTTTCGTTATCCATTTTTCGTTATCATGTTATTCCCTTATCCCTTCCCTTATCCCTTTATCCCTTTTCTTTATCCCTTTTTCCTTTTCCGTTTTCCCTTATTCCCTTATCCTGTCATCCCGTTATCCGGTTTAACGTTATCCCGTTATTCCCGTTATCCCGTTCCGTTTTCCTGTTATCCCGTTTTTTATTATCCCGTTATTCCGTTTTCCTGTTATTCCTTTTCCCGTTATTCCCGTTATCCCGTTTTTTATCCCGTTTTCCCGTTCCTTTCCCGTTTTCCTGTTTTTAAAAAATAAATAAAAATAGGGGTTGATCGTAGAAGTGTGAAATCTTAATTTTTTTCATACTTTCGACACCCTGTATCTCAGAGGGGATGCATTTTACGACATACCTTGATAGCAACTTTTCACCTCCAAATGAGGTGAGGAATCTGTAGTCGGAGTTTGTCGGTCTTATTCTTACTCATCCTGTAGAGACTGGCAGATCAAAATAAATGACAAACCATCGCAAAGTGGCTTTTCTTGAAATCCACAACGTTCGAAAACTATTTGAAATGTAATAAATTTTACACAACCGCACGGATGAAATGTTGTATTGTATAGCACGTCACTTGACGATATTGTATAGCACGTCACTTAGACGATAGGTCCGTTTTTCTATTTTTCAGGTGTTCTTTTGGGTTTTCCCTATTTTTTTTTACCATTAATGGGATTTGGTAAACTGATAACCAAGCAGTTACCTGGAAATGCCTAATAAGACGTTGGATTATTTTGTCGATGTTCAACATCTTCTAATATATAACACTAGTTACCTGCTCTACATATTGAAAACGAATTATCGCAATTGTAACAACGAATAATACGGGTATGTGCTGGTATACCTGCAGATATATTACTTAATGTTCGGAAATAATTTTCGAATGGAATATGTTATTGTCAAGAAACATTAGGCGGACATTTCGAACACCTATATCATTAATTGACAGCAATTTTCCTTCTTATTCCCAATAAATATGAATCCTACATAATAGTTTTGGTTTTTGTTATACTTGACATTTCAAATGCATATTATAAAAAAACGTATTGAAAAAGTTTAAAAAAAAATTGATGGTTGAACAGAGAATTGAATTATCTTTTCAACGAGAGTACCATTTGACCCCCCATGCCGTTAGACATTTTTAATTCGATGTGCCCTGTCCCCCCGCGCTATCTATCGAGCAATTACAATGTCTCTTATTTCAGAAAGTGCTATCGGTGATATAATTCAAAACTGTTTTTGTTCCATTGTTCTACGTCGAACCGTCCAAAAGTTAACAGGGAGGGGGACTATAAAAAGCCGCACTGTATTATATTCTCAATACCATATTCTGTATCCAATTGAATAAATATCAATTTGTTCCGAAAAGGAACACATTTATACAAATCCATAATCAATTCACGAGTATAACTTTTTCCCTTTTTTTCAGAGAGATGCTCTAAATCTGGAACCGACGAATGTTGCCAGTTGCGTATCCAAAGGGAAATCAGAGGTGAGTGAAACTATACCAGTATTTTTTTATATATCCACTATCGAAAATAGGATCGGTAAAAAATACTTTATTTTGTTTAATAATTCAGTTCCCATTGTTTTCTTTATAAATCATCATGTTCCTGGAAAAATCAACAATATCATGTTCAGAATAATAATTTCATGAGAATTGATAAGTATAGTAATATAATGAATGGAACTGTAGAAAAGAACATATTTGAATTATTCATCTTGGTCTTCGAGATTTCATTGTTTCAAATTCGAGAAAGACCACAAGCCGTCCTGATGATTGGAAAACCATGAAACAGCTGTGAGCGTTACTCTGAACGCACTGGAAGATTGGCTTCTGGTGTTGTGGATTGGCCTATACTGACATCATGTTGCATGAAATTTCCTGAATTGAATGTTCCATGTCAGTTGTTGTAATTATTATCAGTTCAATTGAAAAAAAGTTTACCTCTCATGTCCAACCTCGTAATTGCAAAATAAAATCCAGGAACACCTTTGAGTTGGAATAAGAAATATTTTCCAAAACACAGAACTGTGCGGACTATCATTCGTCATATTCTGTCCTGTCGTTGTTGTCATTCTTGAAGTTATTCCTTGAATCTAAATTTATTTATTGTAAAATGGCTTCTATTTTATTCACATTTTTCTCACGCTTATTACTATTCTTATTACTATCGATATCATTCAACCAAACTTGACTTAATACAGTATTGATCTTTTTAGCAGACTAAATAAAACATTTAAGTCGGTTTGGAATGGAAAATGATTGGGACCGATAATAACATTCAGTTTTGAAATAGTTCAAATATAAATTCCGTTATATCTCGACGGTAATGAAACACTTTTCATTTCGTTATTGAATATACCATATTAGTGAACTTGCAATTCTCGAAAATTCAGGTGGTAAAATAAAAATTTCATGTAAACCGAAAACAGTCTTACGCTTGAATTGGTGATTTCTGCTGCGAAGAACTACATCATGAGAAAATCCAGCCAAATTGACGAAAAGCCGTTTTTCATAATGTTTTTGCGCGATTTTTCGTTTGTACCATTGGATTACCTTTTGAAAAACATGGTCAAAATGTTCGCATTGACTGTAATATGTAATTTTCCCTAATTCGTTAACAAAATAACCTCTGCTTGAAAATGCAAGAATCCACATGCTTTCTACTAAATGAAATGTCTTTCTCTCACCGTATCCGCGTGAAAGTTCACAAATGGAAAGAATATTTTCCAAGATGACATATATAAACATAAAAGACTATATTTTCTACTAGCTCAACGACCTAAATTATTCAGGATGCACAAGCTGCAACATCATTCTTTCGCACTGGAATAGTTTCTCTACGTATAGAAAAATCGCTTTTCATTCTGAATTGAAATAGCCGCTCACTAGGCTAGACGCTTTCATATCAGTGACAACGCTATATAGAGCTGCTCCTCAACTTCAGCGGAGTTCCACCTGAAAGATTTAACAGATGTAAACAGTACTGTTTCGAGAGATGCTCTAGGCAAACCTAAAGAGATTTAATTTATTTAAGATTTGATTAAGGGTTTACAGTCGTCCCAAATATGTCGGAGACGGCAGATTCCTCTTTTTTGAAGGAGATCGAAGGTTGAATGGTTTCTTCATTTTCCCATTCACGTATTGAAATGAATGCACCTTAACAGTTGAAATAAATTCCATTGAGAACCCAATGATAGGTACATTATACAAAGAACCCCTCACCAAATACATGGGAAAATAGCTCTCAGCTAATTTTTTTTTATATTGTGGTACAAGTCACTAGAAGTTGAGGCCATAATGAAATTATGTGGATTGACTGTGAGTGCTTCTACTCTTATTATGGACTATTTGAGTCACAGAATACAAGTAGTGAGTTATAACAACAGACTGTCTCATTACTTAATCAATAGCATTGGTGTTCCACAAGGCTCAATACTCGGTCCGTTATTATTCTCCCTATATATTTCCAACTTCACAAAAATATTCTTATCATGCAATCATCACTTTTACGCAGATGATACTCAGTTATATATATCATTTCAGCCTGACGAATATACACAAGCTATAACTTCTCTGAATTTTGATCTTCAAAATTTACTCAAATATTCCTCACAGCAGTGAACCCAAAAAAGTCTACTGCTATATTGTTTGGAAGAATCAAAGATCGTCTAAAAGTAACTGGGTTGAGTGAAGATCATCCAATAGTAATCAACAATGAAATAATTAAAAGGGATGAATGTGTAAAAAATTTTGGTGTATATTTGGACCAAGACTTGAGGTTCACTAAGCACGTCTTTATCTGTCTGCAGAGAGCGTATGCTAGTTTAAAATTAATCTACCAAATACGCCAGTACCTTACTAGATCCATAAAAGTTCTATTATGTGAAACGTTGGTGTTGTCAAAGTTAAATTACCGTGATGTTTTATACGGTAACTGTCTCAATAACGTGGATACTCTAGGGATTCAAAAAGTGCAAAACTCGTGTATAAGACTCATTTTTGGGCTTCGAAAGTACTGTCATATCAGTCATTATACAAAGAAATCAAATGGGTGAAAATGAAAGAACGTAGATATATACATGTATCACAAAATATTGAATCATAAAACACCACCCTATCTTTATGAAAAAATCAGTTTTTGCACAGATGTTCATAACCTGAATATAAGATTCAAGGGAAAGCTAACACATCCCCTACACAATACAGTACAGTTCGAACGATCATTCAGCTACGACATCGCCAAAGTAGAAGTTAGAATATCCGTCGGAATCATGTTATTTAAAACTAAACTCTTCGAGCATCTTTTTTATTAGTAAGAAATGTATATCTTGCTTTTTCAAGTATTGAACTGAACTGAATTCCTCAGTATAGGTTACTTCTCTGCGCTTTTTTGTCTATCTTTTTCAGGGTTAGGTGGAAGAATAGACATTCAGTTTAGCCACTGAATGAATTGAACCTCGCCCTACTATCTTGTATTGTTGTTACGTAATCAATAAAGACCTTTATTATCATTATTATTATTAAGTTACAAGTGCAAGTTCAAATTAGTTTCGGAGATATTAATTTTTGTAATTCATAAAAATGGCTGATTTACTGAAACATAGTAAGGTTCACTTATCCAAAAGTATTACTTTTTAGTTGATTAGTTACTAAATAATAGCGTTGCTAGTTTGGAGGAAGTCAAATGATATGTCAGTCAGTCGTTCGTTGGGACAAAAAAAGCCACCTATGATACAGGGTGGGTCTAAAATATCGACAATTTAGCATATTTCGCCAATCTTTATCATTGGTTCCATTAGCGGGACTGAGCATTTTTCATTAAAATCATCTTTATTGCGAGTATTTTCTCATGACAAGAATAACTTCTTCCAAAGTTTTAACTTTCTTCCAAAACACTAATTGTTTCAAAAAAATGTTTGGTTTTTAAACTTCATGTTACTTCATGTTAATTATTAGTCACATAAAACAGCCTTTTTTGAGACAATAAATCCGCTTCGAAGCCAAAACTGATAGAGGAAGACTCATAGTAATTGCTTAACATGATTAGCTACAATCACGTTTCATACAGGGGGTGTTTACAAATATAAGTTGAAATAGGTTTTGCACCTTATTAATATATATGTTGTGAATTATTCTTGTGCGGACCTGTCAATTTGAATTATATTTTTCAGTTATACTCTCAAGTTATTACCCTAACTCGTGTAAGTTTCATTATTTCCAGTCTGATTTTTGAAATATAGATATTAAAAATTGATATTTTATAGAAAATATTATCCAATCTTATTTCTGGATGAAATGAATATGATCTTGCGGCGCAAAACAATATTAATGGCGTGGCTATTGACACGTTGGTATGCGGTTTTCCACCTGCTATACGAAAATTCGGTGTCCAGATCCATATAAGTTGTACGCTACGCTTCGTGGCGATTCCGCGAATATCCATAAATAATAACTATGAACCTTCCCCAACGTGTCAATAGCCACGCCGTTAATAGTCATACGGTTTATGGTCATGCGGTTTTTAACGGCGCAATCGTTTTGCGCCGCAAGATCATATTTATTCCATCAAGAAATAAGATTGGATAATATTTTCTGTAAAATGTAAATTTTCAATATTTATATTTCAAAACCGCATAGGAAATCAATGATACACGAGTGTGGTATAATTCATTTAGAGTCTAACTGTAAAATATGATTCAAATTGACAGGTCCATTCAAGAATAATTAACAAACATATATATTAGATGCAAAACCTATTTGAACTTAATTTGTAAACACCCCCCCGTATAAAATGTGATTGTAGCCTTTTGTAGCTAATCATATTAAGCAATTACTATAAGTCTTCCTGAAGTAGTTTTGGCTTCAAAGCGGATTTATTGTCTCAAAAAGGCTGTTTTAAGTGACTAATGTTAAAACATGAAGCATAAAAACAAAAAATTTTTAAAACAATCAGTGTTTTGGAAGAAAGTTGCAACTTTTAAAGAAAATATTTTTGTCATAGGAAAAGACTCCCAATAAAGATTTTTTTATCCCTATTTTTGACCCACACTGTATCATAAGCGGCTTCCTCTGTCTTAACGACCGACTGACTATTATTCAGTTACTAATTATGTAAAAAGTGATACTTTTGGATAAGTCAATTGAAGTTCAATATACTTCAGTAAAATTCAATTAAAATCGAGTTGTTTCGAATGAAGTAAGAATCAATAGAATCTCTTTTGGCTGAATTCATATTTTAGAATCATCTTTACTTTTGTTTGAAATCTAACATCCATACAAAGCTAAATCGTGAAAAATTGCCGTAAAAGATTTATTTCCATTAATAAACCACTTTTCTTTGGGTATACTTTCAGTATTGCAAAAATTAATGGATAAAAATGATGGATAAAAAGATGGTTATACTCATTGGAGACAACTTAAAATTTGATGAGGTGAATTTTCTGTACACCGTGTTCTCGCTATATTTCCTTCGACGACACAGATTTGATGATGTCAATCTCATGGAACGTAGGATTTATACTGTATATATTTTTCAATCAGTATCTGTACAGAATGTACCGGCCGAAAGTTTGCAACCATGAGAAAGGCTTTAGATATATCCACTTTTATTCATTCATATCTGTAAGCTTCACACACTTCCTAATTTTTCCTTTTTTTTCTTTCTTCTTTTGATATTATTTCATTGTCTTAGGTAACCTTGATTTGTATGAATGTATTGATTTTTATTAATACAGCAGGTGTTTTCCCGGGTTTTGATTTGGAATAACTTTTTTCCAAATCTCTGGAAAGTTCAAGATTGAAAATATAAAAACCTAGTATTTTTACACGTTTTTTCTATATTTTTGTGAAAGGAAAATTCTGAATATTACAGCGCAATGAGTACAACGATGAATCGTCAAGAAATCCATCTTTGAAGCTCTTCCTGTTTCGATCATAGTTTTGAACAAAATCGTTGTAACTTCAAAGTAATTCATGGAAGATGAAGACGGAATTTCCCAATTTTTTTCAGCAAATGTTCTGCTGAAATATTTTTATTGCATTCTAAATCATTGATAAACCTTCCCGTCAATAACTTTGACTTCACCCTGTAAATACACGTATCGATTTCGGTGAATATCATATATACAGTGTCACCACTGAAATTATAAAAAAAAAATGTATGTAGAGGGATTAGAATTGTGTTTTATTTTTTTAAACCAATTTTTCGACATTTTCGTTAATAAATGGCAAATACGATCAAAATATATGGTGTGGACTGTAATGGTGACACTGCAGAAAACGATATTTTCCAGAATTTTTCAGTGCATTCTGAATAAATAAACGCCCATTTCTTTTCATATGTAAGTCAACAGCTCGCCATATTTCAATAAAACCAAGACAACCGAGATAATGTGTAGAGTAAAAATGTGCCATAATTCAAAGAGACCGAATCTGCATGAGTTCTCCGAAACGTTTTCATTTCGCGAAACTGCGGTCTAGAACACAGGTTCATTGTTTGCAATCATGAGTATAGCTTATTGCTCTCTGGATTCCATCAGCTGAATGAACTTTGAAAATATTGTATTCAAAAGTAGATCATGATCACAAATATAATAAACAGTTGATTTTTCGACAATCCAATCAAATACTGCAAATACATATACCAGCCGTATTACTCAAGATTCTCCACGCTCAATAATTCTCATAAATATCACCAATTCGGGACTATTTTCTTTCAGAAGTTGGGTACCATAAATACTTACGACCCCAAAATGATAAATCATTGAGTACCAAGTCTGGGAGCAAGCTGGGCATTGTGCAACTTACCCATTTGCTTGGATAATGTTTCGTTAGCCATTGCCTTCCATATCGTTTGAAGTTGATGTTATATGTAGTAGTGCCATAATCATCCAGATCCGTATTAACAGCATCTATTATGAGTGCTTCGATCAGATACTGCATAGCTCACACAATGACCTTTCCTTTGGGGTAACTTGGAACCCGTCATATACAAAACTCAACCAACCGACCTGAATGACTTGGAAGAAAAATTATAAATGAATGCCAGACAATTATCGGGAGTTATTTTGGACATTTCTGTGAACGAATGTTTGATCATCTATAACGCTAATTTATATACCCAGAAATTCCACAATTTGACTTTGAATATCTCGAGAGCACCTTGATTAAGTCAACTTTCGGATCAGCTACTTTTGAAAAATGTACGAAATTATTTTTCATTCGTTAAAACTTCCTCCCTCATATAGTTCGCTAGATAACGTTTGATACATGTCTTGGGATAACAAGTTCAAAACAATTTCGTTTTATAGTTTTGAATTAATTTTAATGAAAAGATAAACCACTTCACTACATCATACCAGTTGTAGTTAAACTCAACTAAAATTGCTCTATTTTAATATGTATATAAAATACTGGTAGTTATAAGATTAATAGGTTAATGGAGATACAGTTTAAAATTCAAGAAAACAACTATATCATCTGAATGTCTCATGTATGCAGACGACTGTAAAACATTTCGCGAAATCAAAAGCCTTGCAGATACCACTAGTTTGCAATACCATTACACAACTGGACTATAGAAAACAAGCACACATTGAATACTCAAAAATGCTCTCTCCTAACTTTTAGTATAGAGCAAAGAGTATTATTTCGTCAGCATATATGTCGGATAGCTTAATCATAAATAAATGCTGGAGTATATTATACTATTTTCTATTATTTCTAATGAAGTCGAAAAACCATTGGAGCCATTTTCAAAAATTAACTCTTCACTATTATTTACGTTTACATTATTTACAAAATAGGACTTAATTTTTTAAAAACAAGGCATACATACATGCTATAATTTTCGATTATAAGTCGTAACTGGAAGTCAAAATGTCTCATTCTGACCCGCAAATCAGAATTCTGGGATATAAGTCACAAAAATTTACTATGAGATATGAGATATTCACTACAAAAGATAATTCTTGGTTATTTATTAGAAAATTTCAAGTAATATTTTAAAATATGTGATTCTGAAGCCCTAATCCTTAGTAATTAACTAAAAATATTATTTTTTCTTTTAAATCTTCATTTCTCTCTTGCAATTCAGCTTTCTGGAATTGGACTTAAGAATAAGAATTCTGAGATAGATGTCAGAATTCCGACTGGGAAGTTAGGAAGATAGATTGATCTACAAAGTCACCTACCTTTTCTTCGATATTTATATTTCAATACAATTTCACAGATATATCGACTACACAGCAAAATTGATTTATCTGGGCCGAAAATGTGAAATTTGTTATTTTTTAATGAGCAATTTCTAGTTAAAATTAAACAGGATATTATATTGAACAAACCACACCAATTTCCTCTCCTTCGATAGATCAGCTGAATATTATTTATGTTCATTCCATATTACTTTTATAAATAAGGCAAATTGTTCGATTTTTTACAAGAAGGATATAAAAATCTGAATTTTACATTTCGTTCCGCATTCAATGGCTATGATCGGCAGAAGCTTTAATACTCATATTCAAGAACTGTATTATTTTTTTTTTCTTCAGTTTCTTGCCCACATATACAGTGCGCGGCTAAATTATGGAACAAATTCGATATTTCGCAAGCAATGTACTTTTGACAAAAATCCTGAAAGAGGTCGATTTTTGTTCTTAAATGCCGAGTTTTGAATGTCACTGGTTTTGATGTGGCGACGTAATTGGTAATTTTTTTAAATTGAAATAGATGTCTTGTGATACTCCAGCTGAAAGGTCTTTCGATACTGCATTCAATGATAATTAATAATTTGATTTGTTTATACAGGGTGAACAAAAATTAATATTTTATTTGAATGTATTTTATTGGATATAAAGTTATTCTCTTACTTAAATAAAATATAAATTTTTGTTCACCCTGTACAAACAAATCAAATTATTTATTATCATTGAATGCAGTATTGAAAGACCTTTCAGATAAAGTATCTCAAGACATCTATTTCAATTTAAAAAAATTACCGATTACGTCACCACGTCAAAACCAGTGACATAACCTCTTTAGAATATACTTTCAAAAATCGGCATTTTAAAAGAAAAATCGACCTCCTTCAGGATTTTTGTCAAAAGTAGACTGCTTGCGAAATATTGAATTTGTTCCATAATTTAGCCGCGCACTGTATATATTTTCTTCAATTTCTCGGAATGAAGGTCTGATTCAGTCAATTCGTATAATTTCTATTACCGATGTTTCGACATAGTATTTGTCATCATCAGGTTAAAAACATTAAAATAAAAAATATGGAGTCTGAGAGATATTTAACTTAACACAATATTAAAATTTATGCACTGAAATAATTAAATAAAAACATATGGTTCGAAATATAACACGTTATTCAACACAATATCTGTAATATAAAGAGTATTCACTTACAAATTATTTTATTTGAATTTCTGCGTTTGCATCGTACGAACGTTATTGTAGGTGTGTGACTTCGGAGTTATCGGGAATGGTTTGTTTATCTTTCATACATTTTTACCCTCCTCATAAGTACACTGGATTGTTTAGATTTTGTTCTAGTTAGTATATGAGCCGGATTGTATTTTTTTGCAGCATGTAAAGATCAGTTTTCATTATTATTACTATAAACAAAGTTAAAAGAGGTTGTTATAAATCTGGCTTAAGTTTTTTATATCATTTCTATTGTTAATGTTGTTGGGGTCTTTTTTAATATGTATCATTTCAAGGAATGTTCTTACTCTTGGATTCCTTTCTTTGGTCAAAATTTTAAGGTTGTTAGTGTAAAACTTATGTTGATTTTCTTTTTCGTGTTTGGATAAGGCTGTGGTTATGGAGTATGTTGAAGAAAAGATCATCAAATCACTAACTTTCTAACCAATATTCTCTAAAATAATGATTTTTAAATTCCTACTGACAAAATTGATGAAATTCTAGAAAAATTTAATAAATATCACCCTAGATTAAAATTTTCAATAAAAAAAAAGAAATTGATAAACAAATAAACTTTCTCACCCAACAATAATACATGACAATTCTGGAAACATTTTCACAAACTGGTTTATTAAATCAAATGCCTCAAATCGTCACACAAACTTTTTGTCAAACGCACCCCTTGATTACAAAAAAAAAAGTTATTCTAAATTCAACTGACAGAGCTATAAAGCTTGCTCACCCAAAATTCAGGAAAAGTATTATAGAAAATCGAATACATGCGATCTACAATAAGAATCATAATGAAGAAAAGAAAACAACAACATACATACCTGTTCGATACATAGACAAACTATTGAATACATTTAATAAAATAATGGAAAAACACAACATAACTATATCACACCGATTGCAAAATACGATCAAAACCATTAATTCAAAATTTAAACCAGAAATACCAAAAAACAAACAAACCCATACAGTATATAGAATACCGTCTAAAGACTGTCAAAGTACCTATATAGGACAAACAAAACAATATTTGCAAAAATGAGTTACAAGCCCACAAGTACTCAAAAACTGACATTACAGTCTTATCCAAACTAACAACGTTAAAATTTTCACCAAAGAAAGGATTCCAAGAGTAAGAACATTCCTTGAAATGATACATATTAAAAAAGACCCCAACAGCATTAACAATAGAAGGAATATTAAAAACTTGAACCAAATTTATAACAACCTTCTTTAATTTTGTTATAGGAATAATAATAATGAAAACTGATCTTTACATGCTGTCAAAAAAGTACATTTCGACTCATATACTAGAACTCAATCTAAACAATCCAGTGTACTTATGGAGAGGGTGAAAATTCATGAAAGATTAACAAACCATTCCCGATAACTTCGAAGTCACAGACCTACAATAACGTTCGTACGATGCAAACGCAGAAATTCAAATAAAATATTTTTTAAGTGAATACTCATATATTACAGATATTTTTATATTGTGTTAAATAACGTGTTATATTTTGAACCATATGTTTTTAGTTAATTATTTTAGTGCATACATCTTAATATTGTGTTAAGTTAAATATGTCAAATTCAATATTTTTAATTTCACCTGATGATGACAAATACTATGTCGAAACGTCTTCAATAGAAATTATACAATTTGACTGAATCAGACCTTCATTCCGAGAAATTGAAGAATATATATATATATATATATATATATATATATATATATAGTGACAGAAGTTTCAGGCGTTAGTACTGCCGGCTGCATCAACATTTTTACAGAGGATACTAGGCGCTATTGAGCTACTATTAAGCGTTTATTGCCTAATAGTTTACGTAAACTTTACAAAATGTGATTTGGCTCATGTGTTCTTTCGAAATAAAATATTTTGTCGATATTTTTTCAACAATAAAACATAATACTATTCTGTATCATCTTTAGTAGACAATCCAAGCCGTTCATTTCTTCTCCGGCGTCCTACTACATCCAAAATGAGAGATATCTTAAAATTTTAGAAATGTAAACTTTGTTGTAGGGTGGGAGTATTGATATTCTTATTTATAGTTCATTTTGGGCCCCAAGAAAAACCCTTATCGGCGCGCATCTCGCCAAGCATTGTTGAATTCTGCCAGTCCACATTTGAATTACAAATAAGGCTAGAGATGAGAAACGGAGTTGAAATTAATTTTAATTCATGTCGTGACATAGCACCTCTTCGGAAGACTGATTGAAAGTTCAATTAACAAATAACAATATTTGGCGAGAGTCGAAATTGATATGTAAATTTGTTAATTTCTTCTGGTGTGCCGTCGAACTCGATTTCAATGAATATTGGGTTTCATTGGGGGTAATTTCGTTGAAAGTGGAAAATACAAAGGACTGTCTATTCCAACTTGGCGTATAATTATTTTTTTGCGTTGTTCATTAATTTCCTATATCCTTCAGATTCTCGGTGAGTGACAAATATTCATTAATATTCAAGGAGTTCACTGATTTGTCCCGTTCACGAAATAAAAATGGTGAATTTTCGAAATGAACATGGTAGAATTTTCATTCAGTTTATGTATATGATGGGGTCTTAAAATATATTGGTAATAAGGATGGTTAAGTTAATGACCTCAGTAGTCGATTTTAACGCAGACAGAAAATCATATGTTTTTCTCGCAAATTTTGGAACAATTCACTTGCTTGTATAATGAACTGTCATGTTCAAACTGACTGAATGAATTTATATAGTCATTCTTTTCACCGTCTCATATGAAACAGGATTTTATTATTTGGAAACGACGAATAATTTTTTGCTATTGTCGCACCAAAAGTCGACAGCTCACTGCCCGATGTATCAAGATAAAATGACTCGATGCATTTTCCATAAGCATTCAATCAGCCCATAAATTATCAAAAATTAGTTCTAACCTAAAACTAAAAGTGTTCCTTTTTTCGTTGATTGGATAAACCAAAAATGTTCACTCTGGTGGTAAAAAAACAATTAGACAAACTGCCACAACGTCAACTTCCTCCCTTTCCCATGTTTCAACAAATCACGCAACATGAAGTTTACATCAGTTATTCAATTCGCGAATGCTCAATACGGAAAAAATGTTGCGAGTCTAAATGTTTCATCCTGTCACCCATTGAACAAACTGAAACATTTTGGTTCCAAACAATTTGTTACGAAACAAATGTCGCCTTAGGCCTGCCGAGACTGGATGCAACATTTTGTATCGAAGGTTGTGAATGTTTCGAGTGTTTCAGGCGATGCGTTCACCATAAGATCACACATGGCGACGCACACTTGGCTGAAACATTGTTGCTCAACGTTTCAAGGCACGACTTGCAACAAAAAACGACGGCCCAGTGCCCGATGTATCGAGGCAAAATGTCCATGAACATTTCCAAGAGCTTGAGTGTGGACACCTACTAATTAGCACAGGACTCCGTGCGCTGTGTATTGTAGTTCTTAGATGGTGAGCTAAATACGTTTTTCATTTTTGAATTGATTTAAATTTCTGTTGAGAATATAAGGGCAAGGCCAAACAGATTTTCGAATGGACACTGATAGAATATTAGTATCGGTACAGGCCAGGCCTGAAATTTACGGCATAACTTCGAAGAACCACTACAATGTGGACAAAACTACGAAATTAGGGCAAGACATTTGGTAGGAAATTAATGCTCCAAAACTAACATATTCAGTTCACGATCACTATTGCTTGCATTAAATGGGCTTAATGCACAATGCAAAAAAACCGTTACTAGTCATAATGTTTCATCCTATCACCCATTGAGGCAACAATTCGAAACATTTCTGTTCGAAACAATTTGTTTCCCAACAAGTGTTGCACCCAACCAAAGTACTTCGTTTTCATGCAAGGTCAAAAATTGGCGTTTTTGTAGAGGAAAAATTCCAAAGATAATGTATAGGCAAATAAAACGATGTCGATCAATATTAATATCAACTAAAAGTTTAAATAAGTGTCGCTGGAGCCTGCCGCATAAACAAATAAATAAATATGTACCCATAAACAAATGTTATAAATATGTACTCATGTTTAATGAGAGTTCCTTAGATTTCTTCTTTCATTTCTCAATCAATTCGATATTCTACATTCCAAATGTATATCAAAACAATTGTGGATTTTTATCAATGTGGCATCCAAGGATGGCCAGTGTTTTCTTGCTGCTCCGACTAGTGAGTTATAGCCAGGTGGACAGTGGTTCTCAAAAAATATGCTTGAATTTGACGTTCTTTCATTTCTCAACTACTGTAGGTACTTCATTATAAACTTGCATCATACAGGGTTATCCTCGTGAGTTAACGCGATCTATATAAAGAGTACTAGGTAGCATTATTCTGAAAATGTGTAGAGACGGTGAAGGATATATTGTGAATCCAACTAAAATATTTTCGTTATTGTGATACTTCTGGTGACGTCATCTTTGTTATTTTCAATAGAACTCTCTATATTTTATAAAAATTTTGGATTCCTCTCATGATTCGGATTCCAATTCATGTATCATACTATTTACCCAAAATGAACAGTTTTTGAGTTATTCGAGTTTTTCTAGAAACAGTGGCAAAGACTGCCTATCGAACATACGCCATTTTTATGTGAATTACAATTTTTAGTAATATGCAGTGACTAAATCATGAATATTGAAGGTTGAACGGATCACTCACTATTATCACATCAATTGAATAATTTACAGGGTGCGCAAAAAGAGGGTCCAGAAAGTTAATGAGAAACATTGAAAATCTCTATTTTTTCAAATGGAAACTCCATTTTCCCTTCTCCTGATTCAATTCTATTATGAAAATGAGCTCTAGTTCTGATTCACTTCCCTATACCCAAAACCCATAAGCTCAGAGATATTCCATAATAGTACTTAATTCTTCCTATTATCTGCCTGAAATTTTTATTTTTCTAGTAAGCTGTGCATATCTACCGACAAATGTCGGAGTCTTCTATCACTTTTACTAAAGACGAGTGTAGCCTGAAGGCTTTTACTCTTTGGACTCAAATAAGTGGGCAACAGCCATTCACTAATATGGAATTTTGACTGAACAAGGACTCGAGACCAGTCTCTAGCACTGGTTTGGCCCCAGGCGGCTGAGGCATTCAAAATGACAGGCCTGAATATCATTTTATAAATCATGACTTTGTTCTTGAGAGAAAGTTTGCTTTTCCTGTTTATACAACGAGCAGATTTTGTTGGAAATGTTGTTCTTGACAATTTTGACGTGTGGTCTCCAGGTGAGCCGGCGATCCACCGTAACTCCCAGGTACTCGACCTGCTCTGACCATTCTATCTCCCTTCCAGAGATAGACACTCTCCTCTCCGGGTTGTTTCTTTTCCGACCCATCGAAATCGCCTGCGTTTTGTCAGGATTCAGTTTCATTTTCCACTCCAGGTACCACTGCTGGAGGTCGTTCAATGCATTCTGCAAATGATCGGCTGAAGAGGAAAGCAAAGCCGTATCGTCAGCGAATAAGGAGATCTTCACATGTTCGCTTCTGGGTATATCAGACGTGTAAAGAGCGTATAAAAAGGGAGACAGCACTGCCCCCTGAGGAACGCCAGCCCCAATTTCTCTCGAATCCGAGAGATAATTTTCGACCTTGACTGCTATCGAGCAAAATGACGTGAGCACTGTTGTTAGTATTCAGCGATATGATGGTGTCTTCCACCAGCCTCAGAACCTGAAGCTCGGTGGAGTGAGCGCGACGAAAGCCGAACTGTTCATTTGGTAGGACACTTGTTCCACTTGTTCGTCAAGCCTTTCCAGAACGATTTTCTCAGCCAACTTAGCTGAACTGCAAAGAAAACTAATCGGGAAGGTCGGGTTTTTTCCGTTTTTTGAAATCATAACCACAATGGCATGTTTCCACCTTCGATGGAATCTTTTAAGACGCAGTGAATTGTTAATGATGTTCAAAAGTGACTGCACCTGGTGATCCGGAAAATTCCTAATCATACGATTAGTAATACCATCATAACCAGGTGCTTTTTTAGGATTTAATCCTCTAATATGCGCCTTGAGTTTATCCATCGAAGCTGGACGGATGACATCATGATTGGGTTCTCTAAGAGTGCGAAGAACCTGATCTTCCAGCGGAAGTTCTCGATCCAGATCATCGTCTGGATGCTCGTTCAATCTAAATTGCCTTTCCATCGAATCTGCAAAAGCTTGAGCTTTGGACAGAGTCGTAGCACATTGCTTCAATACATTGCTTCCGACTTCAAAGCATTTTTCACATCTTCGTATGACGTCTTTTACAGCCTTCTTATAATTTCAGGTGGAATAGAGTTGAATGCTGTACGAACTTCTGCTGAAAATCTTCTTTAGTTGTTGGCGTATAAAAATACACCTCATTTATAACCTCAAATGAAAAAATCATTGGAGTTGAATAGGGAAAAAGCGGTGGCCATAGTTGCGGACCGTCGGTTCCAAATCATTGGTCAACAAAGTTCCATCTAAATAGGTTTTTAGCATATGCCAATCATGTGGGGATGCTCCATCATAATTCCATATTTTTCAAATGTCGGCTGGCGTCAGCTGTTCCAAATAATCGTATCGAGATTCCTCAGGATTTCTAGGTATCGTTCACCTGAAAATAAAACAATCCTGTAGATCTTTTCTTTGCTTTTCTACATGTTATGAAAACGCATAGCTCTTTGGAGGTATTTTCAAGTATGATTCAGACCATTATACTAATACAGATACTTCATAATATCATAGATACTTCAAACTTACCATTCAAATTGTCGCCATAGAAGTGGAGCATCACTATGACAATGTTTCTAATAGCACAGTGCATATTGAAATTCCAACGGTTTTGAAATCGATGTTTCCGAATAGAATTTGGATTGCTATCGCTCCAGTAGTGAGAGTTTCTTTCGCCTGTTGAATATTCAATTTTTGGTAAATTCTGATTCGTCGCTCCATATAATGTCAGTGACAAATTGGTCATTTCCGTGGTTTTCCATAATGATGAAATCCGCAAAGTTAACACTCCTTTCATAGTCGGATAGCTCCAGGCCATGCACTAAATTATGAGAATCAGGATGTCATTTGTGTTTTGCCAATATTCTCTGAGCGGGAGTACAATAAGTTGAATTACACCCTGAACAGGCAGAACGGGCAGAAACAGATAGCCAGAAATGTCTCATCTTATTGGAGGCACGGAAAAAACTTTTACAGTTTTAATCTGAGAATGTTTCCTTTTTCGAAACTAACCTGCTTACCACTGACTTAACTATTTGGAATTTCACTACCAGTCTAATATGTCAGAAATTAATGATCGATACTCTATGATACATTACTATCAGGAAACATATAGATTATATAATAAACATAAAGATTATACAACAAATCTATAAACCAAATTCTGAAATCCAATGACGGTCACTTAGTATAATAGAGCAACGCCAAAATCCAAGCCACACAATCTCAATGATAGTTGTGAAATTCGGAAGGTAATGTAATGTATTTGAATGTTTCGACTATAAAGCAGGTTTTCACAGTTCATCTCGCTTCATGCAATGCTTTTCTTTTTCTTCTTTTTGTTTCAAACGCATGTTTCATTACAAATTATTTAGATGTTGAAAACTTAACACTCACAGATACCCCATTTTATCGAACCAATTTTCTGAGTATTTCCCCTCTATAATATTGAAAAAATCCCAGGAAGGTCTTTTGTTCTTCGATGCCTGGATTGACGAGATAAAAAACCGTCAAGCACGGAAGTCATCCGCGGTTCTCTCCAGCAGAAGACCCGGTTTTTGATTCGATGGGGGCACACTCTCTGAGTATTTGGAACTTATAATTGAATAAAGTGAAGGAGATATTCAGATTTCCATTCGACTAATTGTGGAGACAAAAACACCATCTCGACTCAAGATGAAACCGTATAACTTTCCATTTTCATGAAAGCAATCTGGAATAACTTATCTTATTAGCTGTCGAGAGCGAAAGCTAAATTCTGCATTAGAGACGGTTAATATAATTAAAGCTCAAATCTCGAATGCTTTTCGAAAGTTCCCTTCTTTTAAACGCCTTAACAATTACTGCGAAAGGGGACCAGTCTGATATAATATACGATATTACGTTTCGCTTTAGAGCAACAGTCTCACTTGTCGACTACCTTCAATTAAATTACGTCTTTTCAATTACGACTCGATTCTCAAGTCTTCTGCTGCAACGAGTTGAGAAAAAGGGACATAGTCGTCTCATGCCATCCATCAGTGTACGTGGGGAAGAATGGATATTAAACAGTATAGGAAACTGCAGAGAAAAAATTAATACTTTGAAGAATGAGGGACATTCGCTAAGAATCATGTCTTGGCAATATCAAATATTCACTCAGTGCTGATTATACTAATTTCAGTAAGGCTTTTGACAAAGTATCCTATCAATTGATATTTTGTGAACATATACAAAAATTGATTGATTTTTATTCTGTAATTAAAAAAATTGCATTGATGGCACTTTCGCTTTCAAATATGTCATTGATACCACAATCTCAAATGCAATTCATGATATCAACCCTAAAGCCTTCGGTACGGATCGAATTAACATAACAATCATTTGTTTATGCTGCCCAATTATAATTCCTTTTCTAACAAATATAATAATACAAAAATTGCACAAATAACACCTTCACCACACCTGGTCACTTCACACCTATATGCGCATTTCGATAACTAAGTTATCATCATCAGTAGGTTAGCTACACTAAATAAATTGTAACATTTTATTACAATTTATACCTGGTGTTTCTAATTGGGTTATTTTATACTAATTATTGTTCCTCAAGTCGTTAATGGGATTTTGATGGTTCTATGGGGATCAAAGTGTACAAAGTGGAATACATAGGCCAATGATCCTCATTAAGTAAATTTTTATTATGGTTTTTGTGTATTACTATACTCTCCAGGCAGTCTAATTGTCTAGTGTCGTTGACCGATTTGATCATTTTCAAATTGAGAATATTCATTTTGTGACCAGATTGGATCATATGGCTTGCCTCACTTGACTTATTATCCCTTCGGTAGGTAGCATGGACCAAATGTTCGTGAAACCTTTTGGAAATTGAACGTTTTTTCTGACCGTAATACTTTGTCACAATTTTGACAACTAATTTCATAAATTCCCGACTTATCTAACATGTCAGTTTTGTCCTTCGGGTTTCCCGATAACGTTTGCAAGTTAGAAAACAAGGGACTTTGGAGTCTTCTTCACATCGAATTCAATATAAACTGAAACAAGTGGTAGACCACAAGCTAAAAACAACTACTTCCCTGGCAAATACCACGCCGTTGAATGATATTCACCTGAAAATCTATCCAAACTTCCATTGAAAATAAAATTTGACTGCAAATGTTTCTTTCTTATAAACTTGATTATGTTTAATTCATGCCAGGTCCGCCTATCATGTACTGATGAGGGTCAAAAGCCTGAAACCGGTATGCGGATTATTAGGTAGACCTGGCATAAATTAAACATAATCAAGTTTATCAGAAAGAAACATTTGCAATCAAGTTTCATTTTCAATGGAAGTTTGCATAGATTTTCAGGTGAATATCATTCAGCGTTCTGCGTGGTATTCAACGAATTGAATATAAATTGAAACAAGTGGTAGACCACAAGCGAAAAACAACTATTTTCCTGGCAAATACCACGCAGAACGTTGAATGATATTCACCTGAAAATCTATGCAAACTTCCATTGAAAATATTTTCCATTTTCTAATATTACACTTCACATGGTTCTCTTGTTGGTTTGCAAGTTATTTCTATTGCTATGAACTGCTTGGAGATTTGCACAGCGTTCAACTCTGTGTTCGGGCACATCATTTACTATCGTGAAATTTTGGGCAACTGAATTTAAACGTGACCGTACCAACTTGGGAGACGATGAACGTTCGGGACGTCCAAAAACTGCAACCACTGACGATAAAGTTGCTCAAGTTCACCAAATGGTGCTGGACGACCGTCGAATTGAAGTGAGAGAGATCGCAGGAGGCTATGAATATGTCCAAAGAACGTTTTTGTCAGATATTGCATGAAGAATTGGGCATGAAAAATATGTTCGCGCGTTGGGTAACGCGGTTCCTCACGTTAGACCAAAAACTTTTCGAATGAACATTTCCATCACTTTTTTTTCGCATTTCAGGCGCAATAAATGAGAGTTTTGGCGCCGATTAATTACTGTCGATGAAACTTGGTTACACCATTATACCCCAGAGAGAAAAATAGAGTCAAAACAGTGGACTGCAAAGGGGGAATCGGCTCCAAAAAAAGGAAAAACTGTTTTTTCGGTAGAGAATGTGATGGCGACTGTTTTTTAGATAGTCGTGGACTTATCTTGATCGATTATCTTCAAAAAGGAAAAACCATTATAGGAGCATACTACGCACTTGGCAAACTGAAGGCAAAAATTGCGGAAAAACGGCCACTTTTGCAGAAAAAAAATTCACAAAGACAATGCGCCGTCTCACACCACAGCGGTTGCCATTGTGGAAATCCACGAATTACGGTTTGAGCAACTTGACCACCTTCCTTACCCACCAGATATATCCCCAAGCGATTCTTTTCTGTTCCTTAAGCTGAAGGATGCGCTCGGACGACAGAGATTTTCGTCGAGGAGGCCATCACCTTCGTAAACAATTATTTTGCAGAGAAAGACGCCAAGTACTACTCGGACGGGTTAAAGAGATGGGAGCACCGCTGGGAAAGGTGTGTAGACTCACAAGAAGACTGGTGGAAAAATGAATTTGAAGAAAAAATGTCTTGTGTCTTGGATGGGTCGGAATTTTTTCAGTCCACCCTCGTATATTAACAACCAAGTATTATGTTGAAAAGGGAAACATTCTCAATTAAATATTGATAGAAAGATTTTTCTGTGAATTGAAAAATCCACGATTAAAATGAAGTTATTTTTGTGAATGTCTAACAGAAAACAACTACTTCCCCGGCTAAAGCCAACGCTGGACATTGAACTACATCTGTTAGACATTCACAAAAATAACTTCATTTTAATCGTGGATTTTTCAATTCACAGAAAAATCTTTCTATCAATATTTAATTGAGAATGTTTCCCTTTTCAACATGAATACCCCACAAGAGGTTATCTTGACGATGGAAGATAGTGACTAAAGTTTATCTTTCAGTCGCAGATGATTCCACATCTGATTTTATGAACATCCTGTTTATAATTTCAACAAATCAACCAAGTATTAATTATGCTGACTGAAATATATTTTCCATGAAGTCTTTCATATGATCATAAAGCAGCAGAATGTAACTAGAATGTTCAATCAGATATTTTCATCCGTGCTTGGACCATCCAGTTGGGTCCTGATTGATGAAAAAACTGAAAGAGGGCAGAAGTTAATATCGACCAGAAAGTTTCATAATGTCGCAGCCAGTAATTACACATTGCTGAAAAACCCGTGTACATCCCCCAGTACATTTGTTTCAATTCCGGGCTCTTTCACTATGATCATATTCACGGCTACGTCATTCCATTTTTCATAATTCTATATGAGAAAATTAAATTTTCATGCGGAGCACGAACAAAATTACGTATCTAATTGTATCGCAACAATACACGAGTAAAAATATGCACCCTGTATTTATCTCTCGAACAGGCAATGACATGCAGGGTGCAGGACAGTTCTTGCATTGTAGATCTTATAGGGAGACCAGAGGTGGATATTAAGGGATAACACAATCTATTAATTGTTATTGGATGGAATGTGTCTTCCTTCTATTGGTAGTTCGGGAGACGGGATATTTTTAAAGACCAATGCACATTGGGACAGATTATCATACACCCTGGTAAAATGTCTCTTAATGAAAATACACTGGAGAAATGAGAATAAAATGCGGTGAAGCTGAAAAAGAGAGAGAAGCTGCTCTACCGTATCACAGTGATCGGTTTTCTACTAAAGTATATCTGAATTCAAGGGACCAGACGTAAACATCGTGATCGCTTCCCTCCTGATTTCTGATTTGCCGAATCGCCATGAAATTTAAATTATATACTATAGAGATAGAGCCTTTCGTTGATGTGCGTCACTTGCGAAGTCTTCAATTACTTATTTATCGGGGTCCCCAATTTTGTATTGGTGCTGTTTTCAGCAGTTCTCTCTTATGGAGAAGAACATTTTGCAATGGCACTTCCAACTGCAGGTTCGTTGTGCTAATAAAAATTGCCATTTGAGCTCATTTTATTTGATGAGCGGGCCACCACTATAAAAAAAATTATATTCGAATGTTTATGGGACTATATAAGTAAAAATAATTCTTTAATTTTTTCTGCAGATTTTTGCATTTTTTTTTCGTTAGATGGAGTTTTCGGGAGATGGTTAAAAAAATAAAGTGTATGTGCAGGGTAGAGTGAGGATCTTCAACTCAATGATACTTTCCCTACATGTTTCTCTCCTCTTTTTTCCTGGCATTATTCTGACAATTCTTCTTTGAATCACGAAAACTCTTGTGGTGTTTGGAAATGCACCCCAAGCGGAAATACCGTATGAAATTAATGAGTGGAAGTGGGAGTAGTAATATACCAGCAGCGCATTTTTATCAACAATATTGCGTAATTGTTAAATACAGAAAACTGCGGATGTTATATTTCGCATGATTCATCAATATGGTGTCCCATTTGCAGTTCTCACTAATTACGACACGTAAGAATTTAGTACACTACAATTGTTTGACACTTCGAGAATTTGATCCTACTAGTAGTATTTTTTTGTTCATGATGAGATTATTCTCCTCGAACCAGTTTTGTACAAGACTCATGGTTGTAGTCGCTTCCTTTGTGAGATTTTCAATATTGTGGCTATTCATAAGGAGTGCAGTATCATCTGCATACATTGTAATTATCACTTTGGAAGTCATTTACATATATTATGTCCTAGGATAGAGCCCTGAGGTACTCCTGTTGGTGTATAATTTTTTTTTCCTTACCGTTTGCTTCGACATTATGAACTCTATTTTGCAGGTAACTCCACTGTAGGGGTATGCCTCAAATCCCATAATTTTCCAGTTTGTTTAGGAGTATTTCATGGTCGACCATCATCTCAAATGCTTTACTGAGATCCAAAAATAATCCCAATACTTCTTTCCCCCACCTGTTATCATATCCAGAAATGTTATTATTGAAGTTTCAGTACATTTACCTTTCCTAAACCGAACTGATGGTCGTTAAAATTGGGTATGAATTTGCAAATTTTTTCATACACTTTTGCAAAGATATTGGTCTGTTGTCCAATTGTCTCTTGGTCACCTCCTTTGTGTATCAGTTTTATTTTTGCCATCTTTAAATATTCAGTTTTGCCATCTTTAAATATTCGAAAAAATTTATTTGTGATAATGAGCAATTTATTAAGTATGTAAGTGGTTGAGCAAGACAATACGACAGACACTTTTTTGAGAATATTAGTGCTTACTTCATCAAAGCTTCAGATTTTTTATTATTTCTATTATGTCATTTCAGTGACTGGTTTGAAATATATTGAGTGTGGAAAATCTTGAAGGTCTTGGTGGTATAGGTTTTGTTTCTGTTTTTCCGTTTAGCAGCAGTGTGGCTGACGTTATAATATTGAGTGTTGTGTTATTTATTTTTGATGTGGTAGTCCCAGTTTCATTGTTGTCCATCTTTATTGTTTTCCATGTTGTTTTTGATTTATTATCTAATTCTGCTATGCTTGGTATTGCAGAGTTTTTTGCTGCATTGAGTAGTTTCCTATATATTCTCTTATAATTCTGGTAATAGGTTTTTGAATTGATGTTAGCGTTAGCGCATAAAGATCTTTGAGTTTTTGTCCTGATATTATTAGACCCGAAATCAGACCCATTGTCAGCCATGGTTTTCCTATTTTTGGATATATTGTTTATCACTTTTTTCCGGATTGGGAAGGCAATATCAAAGTAGTGTTTGGAAATATTCAGGAATGATTCTAATTTATTACTTGCGTTATCATTTGTCACACGTAGATTTCGTTCCAATTTTCATTGCTTAAGAGATCTTGAAAGTGTTTGATATTTTCAGATTTACAAGTGTCTCTACTGAGGTAGGCGTAATCATGAGGGTCGCTTATGAAGTTGTTTTGAATACTTATGATTTGGGGTGATTTGTGATCGCTGATATTGTTGATTATTATCCTGCTGGTATTCAACTTTTTTAAAGATTGACACAAATGTTATCTAAGCACTTTTCTCCTCTTGTTTGATCCTTAACGACCGGATATGCATGAAATATATTCAGAATATGTAAAATAGCATTAAGACGGTCTGATTTCTTCGAAAAATTCACATTAAAATCCCCGCATACCAACAGTTTGGACTTTTTATATTTTTCTACAAGATTTTCGATTGTCTCAAAGTGAATCAGTAAAAATATTGAAATCGCCATCTGGGGTTCTATATAGAGTCAGAATTTATTAACCAGAGATTGTTGTCAATTCTACAGTGAATAGGAGTGCTTTCGAAGTGTTTTTAGATGGATTTAAATTAAAATCCTTAAATGCTTACACATCCGTGATTATTTTAGGTTCAACAAAAAATGTTCGCCATTTCATAATAGTCCATCTTTGCTGCGCCAACTTGCTCTTTTTTTAACCAATGTTCCGATGCACAAAAAACATCTGCATCAAATTAATCTAAGCATATTTCAATGTGACTTATTTTGTTAGAGATACTTTGAATATTCTGATTTATAATATTGAACAATTTATAATTGTTTTTATGACCTTAGCATCGAAGAAACTGACATTCGGTTTGATCACACTTTTAACGTTTTCACAAGTTTGATTGTTTTGAGTACAATTTTATTATAGCCATTTTGAGTATCACGAAATTACTTATCTGCTGAGCAACGTTATGTTTACTTCCCTGGTTTTTGTCGAAGTTGTGGTGATAATGAAATCTTGAAATCAGTTCGTTTTCTCAACTGTCTATTAAAAATGCAGTACAGAGAGCGAATCATATATCATCCACATCCTTTAAAAATAGTCATAAATGAAGACTACTTCATATTCATATTGAAGTAATCTTAATTTTGACCACTTTTCGCTATATCCCGATGGCTCCAAACAATTTGAAGAATTATATGATTACTATTATGCTTGAGAGAACCTAGGTGAGTTAAGAGATGGACATTGAAGCAAACGCAAACCTAGAAGCTCAGAGGAGGAGTTCTCCTCTCTCCACTACCGAATTCGAAGTAGTCAGGAAGGATTTTTCCCCTTTTTTTAGAAGGTGGTTTGTAAATAATTTCGGATGCTCAGCTGTTTCCCAATTAACATTATGGGAAACATTATACCAAGTAGAAAATCAAATTGAATTAAAATTTTATTATTTTTGACAAATCTTTTTTTTCACAACTCCATTCAGTTTTAAAAAACATGACTGGACCAACAATCTTCAAAATAATGAAACCCAGAGGAAATGCGTGGTTGAAAATCATTATAACAACTCCAAACACAGCCCCAAGGGGTTGAAAGGTATTTATTTTGTGTAATTTAACCCTAAATTCATTAACAGAATGTTTTCGAAGACCACTAACTAAGGATATTATTTGAGTAAATAGATATCTAATTACAACCACAAATACGTTCATATAGTCAGGAACTATAGAAGTCGATATATGGCTCAATTTTTACCCATTTCCTACCTTAAGTGAAAAAGAACTTGTCATCGACTCCTTGATCTATCGTGAAACAGTATCAGTATCAGATCTATCGTGAAACAGTATGATCGAACTGTTTCCGCAATGGAATAAAAAATGTACGCAAAGCGACTTCATCTTACACAATACACAAATAATGAGACAAATGTAACCAAATTTCACTTTCAGAATTAGTTTTTGGAGTGTTTCACAGAAAAATTTACAACTCTCCGACTTTTTGAAATTTGAGTAAAATCAACATACAAATACACGTTTGTATGTTGTATGTGAATTAGAATTACTACTAAAAGAAACTACATGCATCTCCTCCTTCTGTAAATTCGGACCGATCGTTATTTGCCACTTTGTTCATATTATTAACTATAATGCTGTCACAGTATGATAATCATCTAAATTGAGATGATACGCAGTAAACCTGTCGTTTTCTTCTAACCGCCAATTTATTGAATCCTCATTTTTAAGTTTGGGCGATGAATAGGTAGAAACGGCCGCTATCAAGTCAGGTTTACCTCAGTATATAATAATAAACCAAGGTTAGAGTCTTGTTCATTGATAAACGTTACAAAGATTAGTTGGTTAATCATTCTAGTATAACCTAAAATAGCCTAAGTGGAGTAATATTAGATTTTATCTTCAGAAAGTTAAGGACTGCGGTAACTTTTTACTGTATATTAGTGATAATGATAGGAACAACATTCAAAAAGTTACCAACCGTAAAGTTTGTGCTTAATTTATTATTTAACAAATACATTGTTTATGGAATATATTTAAAAATAAAAATAAATTAAAAATGTATAGTGCCATTCGAAAATGGAAGATTTTACATAAAAAAGTATATAAAGTTTTTCTTAAAATGAAAACTGTAAGGCAGTTTTTTTTTAAAGTACGAAAATGTTGGGCGACGACACTGGATGAAGTGCATCGATCGAGGAGCACGTAGCCACGAGCGTGCTTCACTTAATTTGTTATAACTTTAGATTTAATTGATCAAATTAGGATAACAAAAATTTAAATAAAAGAAGAAAAAAGTAGCTAACAAATGTCATGTTTTCAAATGTAAAAAATTAATAGAAATAGTACATATATTAAGTAGAATTTTCTATAAAATCAATTAAAGACTGCCATCTTTAAATTTTAAGATATAATCTGAATTGTACAGTTACTCCCAAAATGGCACTTGAGAAGGGTGTGAATGGAAAAAAAATCTTAAAATTTTATTTCAAAAAATACAGTGGTCAAAATATTGAATAATTTCGAAAAATGGCAAATTTGAATTTTCAGGCCATTTTTCAAAAACAGAAAACTTTAGTTCAAAATGTGATATCAAGATTTTTCAATAGTTTTTTCTGAAGCTTGTAATCTGTCTTCAAGAAGGTTTTATTGGTTTTAATTAAAAAAAATTAATTATTAATAAAGTTTCGCCAATAACGAAAAAATAAACAAATGTTGCTCCAAAATCCGTGAATTTTTTTTATCAAATTTACTTAGATAACGTTTATATAGAAAAAAACAGCTTACCTAACCAACATATATTTATATTTAGACCTCGAACAAGGTATACGCAGCGTAAATTTATTTTTTCTTTTTTAATATAAGTGTAAATTGTATCAAATATTACGTTCTTTAGTAAATTGACGAAATGTCCATTTTTATAAATGAGTTCCTGCTTAAAATTCTTGTTTAGAATAGAAATATAAGTTTATCTTTTGATGTACTATATTGGATCGAAAATATCATATTTGAATGGAGAGAGAAATAGAACACGAGAGAACAGTTGATCGGTAAGTTTAGTGCTCACCTGACGCTCTACGTATACTAGTGGAGTAATATTATATTTTAGCTTTTAGAAGTTGGGAGAGGTGGTAACTTTTACTGTACATTAGTGATGATGTTGGGACAACATATAAAAGTTACCAACCGGAAAGTGTGCTTAATTAATTATTCAACAAATAAGTTGCCAAATTACATGGTAATTGAATATTAAAAAAAAATGAATACCTAATGGTGTCACTCACAAAAATGGAAAATTTTACATCAAAAAGTTATATGAAATTTTTCTTTAAAATGAAAACTGTAAGCAGCAGAATTTTTTTGCTAACGTACTGCGAAAATATGATCTAATTGGTCAAATTAGGCTAACAAAAATTTAAGTGAAAGAAAAAATGAGCTAAAAAAGTCACGTTTTTAAATGTGAAAAAAAGGAAATATGTATAGGAATAATACGTATATGAAATTATGTCAAAGCAGAATATTCTAATATCAATTAGAGATCTTAATTTTTGTTATTTTCAAGATAAACATCTGAAATTTTCACGATTACTGTCAAAATGTCAATTAAAAAAAAGCAAAAAAAAAACTTTAGAAAAATACAGATCTCAAAATATTGAATAATTTCGAAAAATTACAAATTTGAATTTTTAGGCCATGCTTCAAAGACCAAAAACTCTAGTTTAAAATGTGATATTAAAACTTATATATGGGATATAACGAAACTTGTTAAGTAGGCCACATTTTTCAACCGAATGAAACAAAAATACTTCTCATCAATACCTCGGCTAGTTTCGAGAATGGTCCAATAGTTTCAAAATGGCAGCTTTTGATAGATTTAAAAATATTCGCAATATTTCATTTCCATACCCAATATCGGAAAACTATCGGTCGTTTGATAGAGATCCATTAGCTCCACAACTTTCAACTGAACAGTTTTTCTCCTAGATGTACACATAAATAAAAATAGCTTTCAATTATCATTCATGGAATCTACTTTTACGACTGGACACGCAATCGTTTTTCAATGTCATATTATTGTTCAGTGGCCTCGAAAACCCCTATTGTATCAATTTGGGTGAAATTACTTCGAAATTCATTGAGTATTCAAAATTTGCCTTACAAAATTGTTTTTCATTGTTTGAACAATTAATAAACAATCAGCGCACAAATATAAGTTTATAACTTTTTTCTGAAAAATTATAGCAAGAATTTACTTAGAAAGTCATTTCTAAGTAATATCAAAGGTTTTAGGAAAATCCATGAGTCCCCAGGATTCCGAAATAATGCATAATTTTAAGATTTTTACTCCCTTATAGGTCATTCAACGAATATTTACTTCAGATTCAGAAGTCGAAAATTAGGATATCAAGACATTTGGTCCAATAGGTCGAAGGTATAAATAAGTAAATTTTTCCCTTAAAAGAGGTCCTTTCTACCTATTCATAACCTAAAGTTAATTGAAAGATATCAACAAAATGGGGGAAAATGCAAATAATATAAACAACATGGCATTCGGAAAATAATTGTCGGTCTGTCTGTCGGGAAACTTTGAAGTTGATAATACGTGATTTTCCACTATAAACTTGGACCCTGGAGTCGATGGATTTAAGATGATATTTTTTTGTCTCAACGATGGTTTTTACAACCTGAATTATGATTTTGGAGTTGTGAGGACTACAAAGTAAATAGATTTGTCAGACATATATAGATTTATACTTCTTGAGGACATTTTGTCTTGCATCTCGGTATAATTTTCCTATAATGTTAGTTGGCAAAATTTCTTGATAACCTGATATTAATAATTTCCTGATTTACTCCTTGGTGGTGAATCGGATGTATATTTTTATATACAGTATTTGTTTGCATGGTTTGTGAGAAAGAAGTCGTGTTAATAGAATGGCACATGACGCTTAAAAAAATTGAAAAAACATGTCAGCTGTTCAAAATAAATGATTTTATTTTTAGTACTTATTCATATTTATTTTTCAAGATATCGACCATAACTACTATATCCTCTGTATTTTTCTCCGTGTAGTGAATACATCAACAACTGTATCTAAATGGAAAATTTAAATTTTTGTGCAGAGAACGAGCAAACTACATATCTAATTTTATCGGGACAGAACACGAATAAAAATGCAGACTATAGTTATCTCGTTTAATGGAAACCAACAGACGGTATTTCATCACGCTTTCAAATGTAGTTTCCTCGTCGAAACGGGTAGAGCGCCAAAGTGAATACCGGAATATATACCGAGAAAATATCTGATAAGGAGTGTCAATTGATAGAGGGAGAGCCGTATTATGGTCCCTCGTCAACGTCGTTGAATGCCGTTGAACAGGATCGGGATGAAAATTTCGGTGGCGAAAATTCAGTCGGAGGCTCTAGGTGTGAATATGAAAACGTATATAAAGGAAATTACATTCGTTATATGTCGACAGTTGGGAGAGACTCTGCGAATAGTTCGTATACAGATTGTATCTCTCACAAAGGAAATTGTGTTTGTATCCATATTCCTGGGGAGCATTGTTGAACTGTTTTTGATGGGAAATATGATATAACTCGAATGAATTCGGAAATATGGAATATAATACTACTATTGATTTTGACACATTTTTTTGAAAAATCGTGGAAAAAATAATTATCCAAAGCAGGCAACAAGTCCTCAATACCACTATATTTACTTATTTCTAGTGAATTGTTCGTTCTACAAATATTCATGACGTCTAAAAATCATGATAAAGACTACAAAGTATCCTTTAGAATACATCAACTCCATAGGAAAACGTGTGCAAAATCGTATATTCAGTTGGATAATATCTCAACAGGCTCATGGGCTTGATTAATGTCTTAAAGATCTTTTAAGTGAATATTCACCTTATTATAACCTTAAACGTATAGTAAGGTGATGAAAAAGTCAGTAAATAGCTAACATGTGTACTTCTTTTCCTACCAGTAAGTCAAAAAGGAATTTGTACACATTTTATCAACTCATAGGTCATTCGTCAAACTAACTGCATATTTGTTTGCTTGCACTATTTTCAGCAATGAATAGAAAGTCGTCAATAGTTTCCACAAAACACCCACATCCATGAGACACATGTAAGCATTCTTCACCTTTCAAACTAGTTGTAGAGTGTTTTATAGAAAACGTTGATAGAATACAGGAATTCAATTTGATTTTTACCCAGCAATTGAATCTTTTTGGTGCCTCAATCGTTTTACACGAGTAAATATCAACATTATTACAGAAAAGTTTCGCAACTACAATTAGGACTAGAAGTAACTTCATCGATATTCATCTTCAGTTCTGACTGACAATTATTTCTGAACGCCTTGTTTGTATTATCATTCGCCTCGCTCTCGCAAATAATAATAATAATAATATCGTCTTCATTCATTTAAGAATAGAAGTGGATAACAACTTTTTTAAAGTGTTGGCGACATTCGGCTACAGCCGTTCTTCCATGCAACCAACAAAAAAAAACATAGTGATGAACATAGCAACAACAAAAAATAGATTTATACATATACTGTTGACAATTATAATATTCCGTTAAAAATTGCGATAGAGTTTTAATAAAACAGTATGATTTTCATTCAATTGAGGTGAAAATGGAAGAGATACGAACAATTCTCAATCTCTCCACTACTTGCAAATACAGCGCAATGCCGCGACAGTATGAATACACTGAATGCCTCCTTGTACACATAAAATAATTTTCACATATTTATTATAATTGAGCTACTAATTGTCTATTTGAAAGAATCCAGGACTTGATATGTTTCCTAAAGTTATGCCAGTTTTGAAGCGACTTAATGTGCGCAGGAATAATATTGAAAATTTTCACTGCATTGTATGAAAAGCTCCGCTTAAATCGTGTGGAAGTGTGCCTAGGGATACAATAGATATCTCTAGCTCTTGTCAGACAGTTGTGATAGTCCCCAAGTTTCATAAGTTTGTCTAGGAGATAGGCCGGTGTTTTGAAATGATTGATTTGATATACGAGTCCAGCTAGTCTGCTAAAAATTCTCTCTTCTAAATTCAAAATCTTCATATTTCATAGGTTGAGCAAATATGGTCATATTTTCTCATTCCACATGAGTATCTCACACAAGAATTTTGTATCTTTTGTAAAGTGTATTTATCCCTTGCTAGAAGGGAGGGCCAGTATATTTCGGAACAATGCGCCAAACGAGACATAATCAAAGACTCGCATAATATTAGCTTAATATTATTTGTGAGATAAAGTCTATTCATATATAATAATTTTAGAGTAATAGCTATGTTTCACCAGTCGTGACACATGCGTATCGAATTTCAATGTCGTATCCAGATGAAGACCAAGGTTTTTACATTGTTTCACAATGGTCAGTGTTTTCCCATTCAAAGTTATTTCGAAATTTGGGTCGTTGGATATTTGACCAAACAATATTAGTTGGGTTTTTGATTCATTCAGCAATAGCTTATGTGATTTCGACACTGAGGCAATAGTTTCAAGGTCTTCGTTGATGCTAACACTTGCGAGAAAACTTTCAGATGTTGAGAATGAAAAATACAATTGCGTGTCGTCAGCGTATTGATGAGTTTGACAATATTTTAAAAAGGAAGCGAAATCCGCAGAATACGCTGAAAATAATAATGGTCCCAGGATGCGTCCCTGTGGAACCCCCCTAGAAATATTTTCAAAGTTAGATATTTTTTCCCCATCACCACTCTCTGTTTTCTCCCACTCAAGTAATTTTTGAAGAAACATATTGACTTATCATCCAAACCGAAATATTTAAGTTTTTTCGATAATAAACTGTGGTCCAACGTATCGAATGCCTTGCTGAAATCGAGTAGTATTAAGCTTGTAATTTTTTTATTGTCTATAGATGTAAAAATGTCATCTGTTACTTTGAGCAACGCCGTGGTGGTGTAAGTTTTTTTCTGAATCCTGACTGTGTTGCTGACAATATTTTATTCTGCGTAAAATATGATGATAATTGGTCAGATACTAATCTTTCAAATATTTTTGAGATAGTAGGTAAAATACTAATTGGTCGAAATTGTGATATATCATTCGGGTTTTCAATTTTTGGAATGGGTATGACATTGGCATATTTCCAAGATTTCGGAAAAGTGACATTTGAAAAGCAAGTATAAATTATATGAACTAAGAACGGGATTAATGTCGGGAACACAATTTCTAGCATTCTTAGATTGATATCGTCCGATCCCTTCGCCTGTGTTTTGATTCTACGAAGAGTTTGTTCCACCTCATCATTTGTAGTACACTCAAAATATTTAAGACAATCTTTTATACAAAGGCACTAAAAAGGAAAAAATATGTTCTTTACTTGTTTGACTTGGGTTATTCTGAGAGTAGCAGATTCAAAATCTTGCCGCGCAAGAATAGCTACTTATTTTATATTCGCGGCAAGCTTCGAAACCTGCTACTCACAGAATCTAGGTCAAACAATTAAATATTTTTTTCCTTTTTAGTGCATTAGTGTAAGAGCTTGTCTTAAAAATTTGTTTTTAATCAATTTTATTCAATTCCCGATCCCAAAAAAACCCACATACGAATTTTGAATAGAATCGGGCCATAATAACAAAACACGTCGCCATCTTGGCCATCTCAAATTCATGAATTTTGACAAAAACATCATGATGTTCGACCCCAAAAATCCCCACACACCAATTTTGAATGGAATCGGGCTATAATCACAAAACTCCTCGCCATATTGGAGCCGCCACATCTTGATTTTATGTTGAAAAGAGAAACATTCTCAATTGAATATTGATAGAAAGATTTTTCTGTGAATTGAAAAATCCTCGATTAAAATGAAGTTATTTTTTGTGAATGTCTAACAGAAAACAACTACTTCCCCGGCTAAAGCCACGCTGGACATTGAACTACATCTGATAGATATTCTGAAAACGCCCTAACTCAAAAGAAAAAATCTGAAATTGAAAATTTGCATTTTCATTCAGATAGTTATTTGATTTTCTATTCCAGTCTTAATTAAGAACTCATAAATATGAATGAGGCAAAGAAGAATGTTTTCCAAAAAACTTTTTAACAGAAAATTAAACCGACGACATACGGAACTGAAAAGTAAAAAATAAAATAAACCTTCCTAGTCTCAGTAACTAAGCTCCTAAACTAATGTAAGTAACTAATTTTGAGTCGGCACCAAACAAACAAGCAAATGAATTAGGTTTTGTTTTTGTTTTGTTTTTTTACCGCTTTCTTAGTTGTTTGAACAACCCTCAGAAGTTAATGAAAACTTGTACGAGTTAAAATCACGGGGACCTTACCTTTTATGGTGGGATCCGAAACCACTCTTGGGACCTTGAAAAATTTTTTCACCAGCTGCGGGATTCGAACCCGCGCTGGGTGGAAACAGTCGACACAAGACCAACGCTCTTGCCACTGAGCCACAAGCCCCGTCATTAGGTAAGGCGTAAAATGATGGCATCGAGTTGCGCGGTGACATTCTGATAATATTTTTGAAGTAATTTAATGATGTTCGTTGATTGTTTGTTTGGCGCCGACTCAAAATTAGTTACTTACATTAGTTTAGGAGCTTAGTTACTGAGACTAGGAAGGTTTATTTTATTTTTTACTTTTCAGTTCCGTATTCCGTCGGTTTAATTTTTTGTTAAAAAGTTTTTATTTTTCAATTTTTTATGGCTAAAATATACTAATTACTACCTACTTGTTTTTTAATTACTTCCAAAATACTTACTTACCCACCTTACTTACTTCAACTATTACCAGTTAAATGATATGATTATCTACTTTTACTATTTGTTGTAATATAAATTATTTTTGTTGTTCTGGTTAGTTTATTTAATTACTTTGTATATAATTCCATCCTCTCATAGAATATAATGGTTTTGACGGCTGTGGAACAGAAATGATGTCAGTAGCGATCTGTCATTGTCAACTACGTATGTGTGTGCCAATGTTCATAAGTGAAAAATCAATTATCCCCTATTTTTCTACCCGTAAGGGTATATAATTCCATTCAAAATCTGAATATAAGGTATACCCTATCTATTAAAAAAAGAATTATCCAAATCGAAGAACCCAGTACAAAGTTATGCCTGATGGAAAATCGGTTAACGGACCAGAATTCAGAGGGTGAGTGATCAATATCCTTCATTTTACTACCCTTAGGGATAGATTTCATCTTTCAAATTCAAATGGGACCACCTTCGAAGTACACCCTATCCACTGAAAAAAGAATTATCGGAATCGGACGTCTCATTAAAAAGTTATGCGTGATCATACATAAAAAAAATGATGGAAAAAAAAATATACGGGTCGACTAGAGAACCTCCTCCATTTTGGTTTCGTCGGTTAAAAAGAGAGTACTCACCAGAAATCATTCGTAACATTGACGCAGGAGAGACATCGCATTCACTAGGTCTTCAATACATTTTTGTCGACGAAAATATATTTCACGCTTCCAACGATCATCAGGAAGACCGGAAGAAATGGGAAACACATTTTCAAGAAGCAATCTCACTTTGCAAAGATGGAAAAAGTTAGAATCATTTCTTCTGGAGAGACACTTTGAAATGAGTGTTTTCTGACATTTAAACCTGTCATGGGGTATGATAGATTGATTTGTTGAAAATATAAACAGGATATTCATAAAATCAGATGTGGAATCATCTGCGACTGCAAGATCAACTTTAGTCACTATCTTCCTTCTGATTTTATGAACATCCTTTTTTTTAATTATGAATTTTGACAAAAAAAATTAACATAATAACATCATCTTCTACTAAAGTTCAGACTAACTTGATATTCAAATGTTCGACTTCTAAACTACTTACACTCTTACTAAATATGACATAAAATTTACCATCTCCATTTACCTTCGTAGGTCGAAATGATATAAATATTACCTTCGGGAAAAAGCTCTGATAATGGCTAACAGCTGAAAATAATCAGCTAACTGAGCTTTTGAAATAAAGATAAATTTATTCATTGAAAAATGCATTTTTTCTAACCTTCCTATTATCAATATAATTTTGCGAATATGATATTTCTAAACATGAAGCAATGTTATTTATCTTGAAACGGTTTCAGAACTACACGAATACGGCCCTGATTTCATGAAAATTGAAACTGTTTACTTCCGTGTCTTTGTATATCTAGTGTCTGGTTGGTACCCTTTAACGCTAATGTAATCTTGGGACAGACAAGCTTCGACAGCGGACGCAAGACCTTTTAATATAAGACTGAATCATCTATCCTGGGTATGAAAGGGGTAGAATAATGTTCTCATAGAGAAATAAAATTGGGGAATATTGAACTTTGTCAGGTAAACCATAATATATTGACCAAAAATGACCCAACATGAATCTTTGAAATAATATTTTTATCCATCTGAAAATGTGTGTATATATATATATATATATATATATATATTATATATATATAATATATTTATATTGGTATGATGTATGATTATATTATTATATTTACGTATATTTATTTTTTTTATGTGCTTTCCAAATACTCATCACAACAATAAACTCCGGTTATGGCATTCTTGCCCTTTTTCAATATACCATTTCTTTATTACCTTTCCCAAGCTCAGTCGGTACGCCTATGTGGAGCGGATCGTCTCAAAACTCAGGAGGATTGCAGTTGCGCTATCTAATTGTTTTGCTTGAAGTCAATTTACTGTTTCATGGAAATATTGCTTGTAATATGATCAAATGATAATGACGAGTCAGAAAATAGATAAATGATTGGTTTTTTGTTTATTCAAATAAATTTTCAAATATTTCAAATACCTTATCCTGCGATATCTACCTTATGATTGATGTAATTGAAACAATTCAAAATTCAATACATCTAATGCTTGCTCATGCGAAATCAGTGGATATTGCGAGTAAATATTTAGAGGTTATATTTATACTACTTCTCTCCAAAATTATTTTTCGACTCCGGATTTGAAATTTCATTTTTTGCACACTTTCTTGAAACACATTTTCTATTCAAACATATGATACAATTTTTATTTACACTTTCTATATCTACATCTAAGATTATTAACCGACGAAACCAAAAAGGAGGAGGTTCTCTAGTCGACGCGTATATTTTTATTTTTTTATGTATGACCACGCATAACTTTTTACTGAGACGTCCGATTCCGATCATTCTTTTTTCAGTGGATAGGGTGTACTTCGAAGTTGGTCCCATTTGAATATAAAAGATGAAATCCACCCCTAAGGGTAGCAAAATGAAGGATATTGATCACTCCACCCTCTGAATTCTGGTCCGTTAACCGATTCTATCAGGCATCACTTTGTACTGGGTTCTTCGATTTGGATTATTCTTTCTTTATTAGATAGGGTATACCTCATAGTTGATCATATCTGGATTTCGAATGGAATTATCCACCCTTACGGGTAGAAAAATAGGGGATAATTGATTTTTCACTTGTGAACATTGGCACACATATGTAGTTGACAATGACAGATCGCTATTGTCATTATTTTTGTTCTCCTACATCCGTCACAATCATTATATTCCGTGAGAGGATGGAATGATATACAAAGTAATGAAATAAACTTAGCAGAACAACAAAAATAATTTATATTACAACAAATAGTGAAAGTAGATAATCATATTATTTAACTGGTAATAGTTGAAGTAAGGTGGGTAAGTAAGTATTTTGAAAGTAATCAAAAAACAAGTAGGTAGTAATTAGTAGATTTCAGCCACAAAAAATTGAAAAATAAAAACTTTTTAACAAAAAATTAAACCGACGAAATACGGAACTGAAAATTAGAAAATAAAATGAACCTTTCTTGACATGTTTCTTGGGTAACCTTCCACAGTCTGAAAATTATTATATAATCAGGAAAATCTATAGAATTGACATCCGTCAGTTGAAAAAGCGAAAAAGACTCTGCAAGAAAAAATCCAAATTATTAAAACAAAGGAGATTTAGAAGATTTTGAGAACGAGGGCAGATATAGTCCCCGAAACGTCAATCAAAAACTATATAGAGAAGTATCTTTTGAATTTTTAAAATTTTTTTTGGATGGCAAATTTAGAAAACGGCAAGTTATCGACTAATTGAATCATTTTTCTATAGGAAATATAATTTGGTGAACGCAATAACTTATTGGGGTGAACTAATTAGTTTGCCCTTTCTACATTTTCCTGATTATATAATCATTTTCAGACTGTGGAAGGTTACCCAAAAAACATTTCAAGAAACGTTGTTCCTCCACAAAAAACCACATTCATTCCATAAAATAAACCTTCTAGTATCAATAACCAAGCTCCTAAACTAATGTAAGTAACTAATTTTGAGTCGGCGCCAAACGAACAATCAACGAAGATCATTAAATTACTTCAAAAAAATTATCAGAATGTCACCGCGCAACTCGATGCCATCATTTTACGCCTTACCTAATTCATTTGCTTGTTTGTTTGGCGCCGACTCAAAATTAGTTATTTACATTAGTTTAGGAGCTTAGTTATTGATACTAAGAAGGTTTATTTTATTTTTCACTTTTCAGTTCCGTATTTCGTCGGTTTAATTTTTTGTTAAAAAGTTTTTATTTCTACAGAACTGTTCAAAATTCATATTCACCCATTTTCTGTTCTCAAATCTGTTATTTTGATTATTTCCAATGGAAAATAGTTTGACATGTCCCTGCCATGTTCCTTGTGACTCAAGATTAGCATACAGGATGTTCTTGTTCTAGTAGATTATTTTTGTCTATGTGAATTCTAAAGTTTCATTTGTGGATTTTGATTTCCATACTTCCATATTTCAAATGGATTCTTGGAAACATTCTAATGTTAATAGAAATGCTCCACTGCTGAACTCTTGGATAATCTGCGTTGACTATAAGTTGGCCAAAGGTTTCAGAAATGCAAAGTGCACAGAAAAGTTGTAAAAACAATCATAGCAGGTATTCATGTGATGTGTAAATATCATTATATCAAATTTTTATTCTTTTATATTTAACATATACTTCATATCATAACAATATATATATATATATATATATATATATATATATATATATATATGTAAGTGGGTTCTTGAATTTCAAATACTATATATATATATATATATATATATATATATATATACATGTATATGTATATAAATATATATGTTTTCAAATGTATGTTTTGGAATATTTCAAGTTTTTCATAAATGTTTTTTCAGTATGGAATAACTAGTTAACAAAAACTGTTATGGTGATAATAAAAAGATATGATCATGAGGTCGGAAGGCTACACCTACCTCTCATCAATTCTCCTCATTATTCCGGTTCTTTAATGTTCAATGTCACTCAACTCCGGACAATAGAAGTGTATACATTTTCAGTAATTGTTTCCCTATTTCCGGAAAAGAACTAGGTAGCTGGGAATATCAAACCCTTTTTATAGAGCTTTTTATCTTATATCGAAATTGCCCAATTCATTATTCTTGTCACACGTTGCATTAAGCAATGCCTGTATAATATTGAGATAAAAGATGTGTTGAATCCTTGAAAGCATATGAGAACATCTTTCAAGCATCAAATACATTGACAAAATGTCGAACAATCGTCAATGTCATTACTAAAAATAATTTTTCGTGTGTGCTGTTGGGATTTTCAATTCCCCAAATGTCCCAATATATCAGTGTTTTTTGTTTGTTTTGGAACATACAGCATTTCATTAAAAATGGCTCAGAAGTTCCGGTTTCATTTGATGCGATCATCAAACAAGATAAAAGTCACATCGATAGGCCCGAACAAAAGACACGCAATTATCGGGAAATCTAACTGGAGGGCTGTTATTGGAGACATAAACAAGGCAACTTTTCCTTTCGGTTCCAATATAATAAGAAATATTATTACAATGTGGTCTCACGCAAATCAGACATTAAGACTCGGCAAATACGTTAAATGGGCGTTGGGCCTACGAATAAATTTCACTAAATTATAGGATAGCGGTAACGGTAATGCACTTAGAAAATCATATCTCAAACTATGCGTTGGCAACCGGGATAATTCATCATTTATATAGTCCCTGAGACGGGTGCGCCCTGACTCGCGATGGTTGGAATGATGTTCGCATAGCACAACATGGCCCCATGTTTTCATTAGCGAATTACGCTGATGATTGCTCAACAAACATTTTCTAAGGATGTTATCCTTTTAATAGGTACCACGTTGCACGAATTGCAAACTACCCGAAAAAAAAATAGTATAAATAAATAATAGTTTAAAAAAACTAAAAAACACGCGTTTCATAAAAAACCCAACTAAAAAATAAATAAATAACTGTTTAAAAAAAAACACGCCTTTATAGAAAACCAAACTAAAAAAATAGAAAATAAATTTTAATAAATTTGAATTAGGAATAGTGTAAAAAATTTAATAAATAATAAAATGATAATAATGTAAATAAGAAACAAATTTATTTCATTTAAAAAAAGTGTGGGTTGCTTTTCAAGATTCAGATTATGCACCCCACGCTTTTTTTTTAAATAAAATAAAAAAAAATCTCATTTACATTATTAATAATTTATATTCTTTAGATTTTTTTACACTTTTCTTAATTCAAATTTATTAAAATTTATTTTCAATTTTTTTAGTTTGGTTTTCTATAAAAGCGTGTTTTTTATTTTTTTTAGACTATTTATTTATTTTTTGGTTCAGTTTTTTATGAAAAGCGTGTTTTTCAGTGTTTTTAAACTATTATTCATTTTGTACTTTTAAGTTTGGTTTATTTATAAAAGCGTGTTTTTTTAATTTTTTTAAACTATTATTTGTTCTAATCTACCATTAATTCCGTGATTACTATTAGTATTGTAATTATTTTCCAAATCATTGATGTGTACAGCTGTATCAATAGTCAAATCTCGACTTTAGAAGTCATTCAAAGATTTTAACGTTGTCAATATATACAGTGAGCCGCCATCTTGAATTTTTCAATTTTCACGAAAGAATCATAATATTAGACTCCAAAAACCTCCACATACCAATTTTGAATAGAATCGGACCATAATCACAAAACTCGTCCACCATTTTGGAGCCGCCATCTTGAGTTTTTGAATTCTTACGAAAGAATCATAATATTCGACTCCAAAAACCCCCACATACCAATTTTGAATAGAATCGGACCATAATCACAAAACTCGTCCACCATATTGGAGCCGCCATTTTGAATTTTTTTTTTCACAAAAGAATCATAATCTCCGACCACGAAAACCCTCAGATACCAATTTTGAAGCGAATCGGACCATAATCACAAAACTCGTCTGCCATATTAGAGCCGCCATTTAGTTTTTTTTTTCACAAAAATTTCTTAATGCATTGTCACCGGAATTATGTACACCTCCAAATTTCAAATCATTCGGACGTCTGGAAGTGGGTGAAAATCAAGTCCAAAGGAGTCGGTTACAAACATACAAGTGAAGCTAATATAAAGCGTGTAAAAACGAAAAATTCTGCACTATATCCCAGCAGAAGAGGGTTTATATGGATTGCTACCAAAACGGCTACTTAAGGAATTGAAAAAAATCAGAAAAATGCTCGGTTTACGGACCGTAAAGTGTCGTCATGGCAACACTTTATGAACTGAAATTATTCATTCATAAAACATAACTGAACATCAACGGGTGTTTATAAATACTATAAAAACTATGAACGATAACATTTTGCCGCAGAAAAGCTAGGAATTTTGATTTTTTCAGAATAAAGTTGCAAACCTACATATATTTATTGGATGATATCAATGTATATATTTCATTTATTCCAAATGTCACTTACTATTCAGGATTACCACGAAGTGGACGACATCTAGCATTCACGATTCGAATGTCAAACTAGGGAAAACATGATTTTGCTATATACTGAATAAATTTACAATTTTCTTTCAAATTTGGAGTATCTTTCTGAATGTTTACTTACAAGTTCATTATATTCAACTATCTATATCCCCATAATACGTCAGTGTAGTTGATCATGGGAAAAATGACTGAAAACACAAGTTCTCCAGCTTGCTTGTATCCAGAAGAATATGCCATGCAAATGGATATCAGCTGCATTTTGTTCATAGTAACTTTTATTGTAGAACAACGCCCACAATATACCATTATTTGTGTTCCTTGAAAATCGGATACCTCCCATATATTTTATATAACGTTCCCAACACCTATAGATAATATTAGTGAGGTTAGGCGGGAATTTTGAATTACCACTGAATTCCCCATGCATTTCTTATGGGTCTAAAAATTATGCGAATCTTTGCCTGTTTTTAGATGCTTTGGCAAATTACCTAAGATTTATTTCTGTTGAAATAGATTCAATGAACCTTTCTCAACAAGCCATAATCAAAATTTTACAAGAAAATTGTATATTTTCAAAATAATTGATTAATATAAAATTGGTGGGCAAATTCGATGGAAGTTTATCTTAGCTTAAATTCGTTATTGATTGGTGGAAGCAAAGTATGGCGGGAAATTCATTGTTATAAACATAAATCAGAAATACATACATAATGATGCAGTGTGCTCTGATGGATAAGGAAACTTAAAATGATGAATAGTTTTGCGCCTGGCTGCAATCACAGACACCCAATTCCAACAAAAGAAAAAGATAAAATACTTGGCAGGGTATGTAACAAATCCATTCAGCAGATGAATTATAATATTATGTTTTGACGTGAATTTTCAGCGAACTGATGAAAAACCCAATAAAATAGTCGTGTGTGTAGTTGTCACTTCAAAGATGGTTTGAAAGAAATAACCTTGATAATTCGTAATCTAGGATCCAAATTACAATTTCTAAATGTTCAGATGAAAGACTGTTTTCACCCCGTTGAATGCATTTCATATAATCCCGAAAGTATTCGTTTATAACAGATAGCTTCATAATTCTCGAAGCCATTATATATTGGTTTTAACTATACCTATCACAGTCACAAATAATATATCATAACCTTAATCGAACATGTAATGATTGATTGGTTTCGTGCACATTTGACAGATAAACCAATCTTACTTTTCCGATTTGTTTATGTTGGAGAGTAGAACATTTTGACCGATTTCAAAAAGAATTCTGTAGTTGGATTACATATGTTATTGTTTAATTCGTATATGATCATGCCTTCATGTAGATGATCATGCTGTTGTGAAATGCAATTTTTTTTTCTCTTTATACCGTTCTCGGTGAACATCCTCTAAACTGGAATAATATTTTCTCATGGTCCATTGTCACAATATCACACTCTAAACACAATAAAAAGAGTAAACATTCTAATGAACCTTCTTTAACAAGCTAAACAAAGCGGATATGTGGAGTTGTTTTATCTCCAATGTCGACCATCTGTCAAATGTCAAATGTGCACGAAACCAATTAACGCACAACAGAAATCATCTCCTCTAAACTGGAATAATATTTTCTCATGTCCATTGTCACAATATCACACTCTAAACACAATAAAAAGAGTAAACATTCTAATGAACCTTCTTTAACAAGCTAAACAAAGCGGAAATGTGGAGTTGTTTTATCTCCAATGTCGACCATCTGTCAAATGTCAAATGTGCACGAAACCAATTAACGCACAACAGAAATCATCTACGACATACGGAAATTTTTCGAACAACACTGGTTTCAATTTTAATTTGAGGATATATAGAAGTAGATTTTTCATGTGGAATGAACGTGATAACACGCACTGATGATGAAGGGCCCCAATATTTGATGTCTAGATATTAACATTCACTTTTAGATAGCGTTGTTTCAGCTCAAAGTTGAACCTCCATAACACTCCCAAATTTGAAAATGGATCTACCGCCCAGAGAGTGATTCTAACCCCACTAATATGGTCCATTAGAGAACATACCAACAAACGCAAATGGACTAGTTGACATATTTGACATTTGACACGTCGCGCGTCGGTAATAAAAAAATCTGATTCAATATTTCACACGGCCTTCTACCGGTGCTGCCTACAAATATATTTGCGTATTGATAGCAGGAAATAAAATCATAGTTCCTGACATGAAACATTCATTGGAAAGCTTATACAAAAAAAAATATTGTATGCAACACATACGCAAATGGATTTTGCGGACTCGTCCGTAAAGATTACGATTCGTCCGCAGAAGCCTCATTTTTCGTACTTGTTACATAAACTGCTATTTCAGTATCTAGGGACTACGAGTGCAATTGAGCACTTTCAAGTGACGTCACAGTATGGCGGTCATCAGCTAATGGGGAAACAATCAAAAAGCATTTGCATTTTTCGTGGCTGTCAGTGCTTTGTTGTGATTTTTATAAACTTTGCAGACATTTAGTGAACATATTTTTCAATAATATATTATGAGACTTATTTCATGTAGATTTAATAGATATACTACCACAAGAATGGACTGAACAAATTGCGACCCAACAACAAGTACTATTTATTTTTTCTCCAAATGTATTTTTATTTTTCTACATAGTCTTCTTCTGATGCTCCCATCTTTTCAACTCGTCCAAGCATTACTCGTATTGTTTACGAAGGTGATAGGCCTCCCCATTTGACGAAAATATCTGATATCCAAATGCAACTTCCAGCTTAGGGAACAGAAAAAAGTCGCTTGAGGCCAAAGAGAGTAAACGTTATCTGAATAGGAGGTTCTAACAAGCTCTAGCCAATCGGAATCTTGTAGCATCAACCCGTCATAGTGACGTGCATGGACATGAGTACAGGTGGCCCACGTAACACACAGAGTTGTCCAGTATACATTCAAGAGCCTGTAACTCTCAGACACCAGAGTGCGAAGTGCGCTAGTCCGCCACTGTCCAGAGAGAATGGTGGCCATGACATGTCCATATACGTCACTATGACTCACAAATGATCTTTTATCTCTTTCTATTAGTGTCACCATTGTCTTATGGGGAATAGACTCTCCTACTCAGATAACGTTTGCTCTCGTTGGCTTGAGGCTAGATGTGCTTGAGTAAGGAGGATTGTCAAGCAGTTCAAATCGCAATTCGTGGATTTTCGTCATGCTAAGCGCTGAGGTGAGAAACGGCGCAATGTCATTTTTTTCTGCAAATTTGAATGCAGAAATTACGGTCCTAAACATAAATCAAGTAATGATGCGTAGTATACTCCTGTAATGGTTTTTCCTTTTTGAAGATATTCGATTGAGATAACTCCATGATTAACCCAGAAAACAGTCGTCATCACTTCCTCAACCGAAAAAACCGATTGCCCCTTTGCAGTTCACTGTTTTGACTAATTTTTTGTTTTTGCGGTATGATGGTGTATCCGAGTTTCATCTACAGTAAATTATCGGCACCGAAACTCTGATTTATTGCTCCTTAACTGCGAAATGTCCATTCGAACACGTTTTTGGTATAATTGAGCAAACGCGGCACCCAACGCGCGGACAGCTTTCTCATACCTTAATCTTCATGCAATATATGACAAACACGTTCTTTGGACATATTCATAGCCTCTGCTATCTTTCTCACTTCAATAAGACGGTCTTCTAGCACCATTAGGTGAACTTGAGCCATGTTATCGTTTGTGGTTGCAGTTTTTGGACGTCCCGAACGTTCATCGTCCCCCAAGTTGGTACGGCCACGTTTAAATTCAGCTTCCCAAAATTTCACGGTGGTAAATGATGGTGCAGCGTTCCCGAACACAGCGTTCAACTCGTATTTGATTTACTTAGGCGTATTGCCTTTCACAACAAACAAATATTTAATAACAGCTCGATACTTGATTTTTTCCATTTTCACAAAAACACATCGACTCACTCGAATGATTGTCAAAAAACAACTGCGCGTTCAAAATGGCTTTCAAAAGATGCGCAAAAACATTCCTTAGCATTGTTGACGAGTGCTGTCATCGTCATGTTCAGGTCGGAAATTGTTAGACTACCCTATTTGTGAAGAAAGGAACGTTTCAACAGGAGAATACATTAGATTTTGAGACTCGTAGGTAGGAATGCCAGTTTGGAAGTTTTCTTGTCTTATTCAACAATCGAATTTTCATTATAGTTATTGATACATTTTCTATTAAGATTCAACAATTCCTTTTTCAAATCTTTCAGATTGAAATCTGTTTATGTTGACTTGTCGTTTGTGTTCTCAGGAAATTATTGTGGGCTATTTTCCTTGTCGTAATCTGACTCAATACTACTATAAATATGATGAAAATATTTTGCGAAATCATGAGTTATGGTAAAATGTGCAGAATAATAAAAGTAAGAATAAAACATAAATGAAAAAGCAAACAGAAGCTCTCTCAGCAATGTGTGGATTAGTTACCACAACCTACAATAGCATACAATTTCATGGTACAACTTATCAAATCTAAAATAGAAAATTATTTAGGTTTTTTATGATCATGTTCAAATGTTTTTAAACTGGAAAGTCTGTTTATAACTTCACAGTATTCACAATGAACCAATACTCACAAAAATGTCAAGAAATGTTTTTTAGTTATTATTTTCTGCAGAAAATTCATGACAAACACACAAGTACTCTAATCGAAAATAGCTTTGCTTGTACTCGCATCAACTGTTTGGCAGATAGTATTGATTATAGTAGCGCACATAGCAACACTTACCACTAATTGGTTATGAAAAAATGTATCAAGCGTTTAATGGATTTTAATCAGTATCACGTATGCGAACTGCCAATTGAAATAAAAAAATTAATGATACTGAGGACTGGGAATTAAATAAAAAACGGAAAAAATATAACATTCTGATAATTCAGGAATAGAAAAGTTCAATTCAGATATCACAAGAAAAAACGGAAATGAACAAGGAACTATATTGAACATAATAAATACTGAAATAGATAGGAAGGAGTAAATACAAAGAAAATATACATTTGAAAGTTAATGGTGAAAAGGTTCATCAATAAAAAAACTAGCATTAGTTTTGCCACTCATTTCTCCCACATTTTCAAAAGAAACCGGACATGTTTGGCGAAAGTAAATCAACTGAATGTACACTACCAAGAAAGTGTATTATCAGAGTTTTTATGTTCGCCATGTTAGTAGTCAGGAAATATTATTTTTCCACTCCTATATCAGTAAACATTGTTTTACGTACAGTTCACTCTATAAGTATAAGTTCTCTTTAAATTTCTTTGTTAATTGCTCCTACAGATCACTTTTCGCGTCCAAATTATGATAAATCAATTCGGATAATAAAAATATCTCCTAATAAAATTAAGTACTTAAGATTAGGTATTTATTCATAAAAAATTCATTGATCAAATTGTCTTTATTCAAAGAAAAATGTGGATATAATTCGTAACTGAATATTCTTCTCGTATTCGGGAAATAACCTGTATATATTATTTCTTCTCAAGAAAATGCATGATTTGAGGAGAAGTGATTATCTGTGAGAAACTTGAAAATATTCTTGCTCGTTAGAAAATGAAAACAGCGAAACATAGTCACTGCCTTGAACATTTCAATCAAATTCCATCCACTCCGAAGATTCTTCCGAATTCTTGATTGACCCCTTCATCATTTGAGCTCCAACGTTCAAGCCGAAGGAAAACGTTTTGTAGTGGGCCTTACGTACAAAGTTTCACCGTTAAAACAACTTAACGGAGGAGTGAGTGGAAAAAACTCAGCGAATTGCCAGAACCCTGAATTTTAGCATCTTTTACGTGCAGAAACTGGCAATTCCCTTTGTGAGTCTAAGAGAAACTATCTACGTGTCTCATAAAAACTGGAAACGAAATTACGGAGGTTTCAGTTGAAGTTCTCCTACTACAGGGTGGACGATACTGGAAAGCAGGAAGGCACGTATATCTTGGAGAAGGTCGCTGCTGAAGACTTTCGATTTCCCGTTCCTTCATCATAGAACGAGCTTTTTGAATTCATTTTATACAAATGAGCTTTGAGTTTTTTGCAATATTTATTCATTTGTGTGTATTGCTCTCTAAGATGGATTTGGAATTAATGGAATATAAATCAATATGATTTTACATTGGACAGTATTAGTCGCCTGAAATGATTGTATATTCGTTGGCCAGCTTCTCCGGATGTTAATTCTATTTATTTACTTTCGCAATTAGTATTATATTTTGTGTGTTCGTTTTTGAAATAATGAATTGATAGAAACGAATTTATTTTTACGAATAAACTCTGCCACTGCCGTGATCACATGCCTCAGACAAAGATATTAGAAGGTCCTGTGTAAACAAACAACGAGCAGGTGGCGGCTCACCGCCACACAAATTCCAAAAAGGCAGCGGGACTGGTTGACGTCACGACGAACAATTGAGGTCATTCTCGAAAGTTCACGGGCCTTTCTGGAATATTCAAACGACCATACGAGTGAATCGCATTCGAGCGTGTGTGATCAGTTGGAAGATAGTACAGTTCAGTGCAAAGGACGGTATTTTGAACTGTTATTGATTTATTTAATAAATTGTTGTGTTGTAAAGTATGAAGTGTAATTAACGGATAATCAATATTCGAGTATTTCAATAGACTAACACCAGTTTCGTAACAATTTTGAAAATTTCGATGTGACTAGACTAACGGGAATAGGGACAAAGGAATTAAAACTATTTCTTTGGCGCTGACGTTTCGGAATCTATTTTTGTTCCTCTTTCAAAGCTGGTAACACACAGTTTGCAATAAACATTATTGAAAAAATTATCTACATCTATAACATACTTTTAAAGTCAAGTTTTTTCTATGATGGATACACCATACGTAAAAATTTTGAATAATGAGCATTGATACAGGCTGAAGTCGACGAATTAAAATAGCACCGGCACATTATTGTACAAAACAACATTCATTTCCAATAAACAACAAACTAACCATCCCAATGTAAAACAAATAAGTACGAACACAGCAATAACACCTTGTTCGCAGTGAGCCTTTTTTTCGTGGATCCTCAGCGAGATGTTTCTCAGTATTTTAACAGGGGCGCCTACAACTAATGGATAAATTGACATTCTATAATATTATATTATTGTAATCTCTTTTTTTGAACCGTTCTAAAATATGTGTGTAATTTTAGTCAGGTTCTGGGATCCGTTTAAGATTTACACAATCACTGTTCAAATTTATTTGTATTATTTCATTCAACAATCTTTTCGAGTGGTTGTTCTCTCTTTCTAAAATTTTAACAGCATCAAAATTAAAATTGCAACCAGATTCAAAATGATGCCGGGCAAGTGCCGTTTTTTCTTTTTTTTTTTTGTTCACTTCATAACAGTCGTATTTATGTTGGTAAATTCTATCTTTTATATTCTGCTCAGTCTGTCCAATATAACATTTTCCACAATTGCTAGGAACACTGTACACAATGTTTGATTCTAGTACACTTGGTATTTCATCTTTTATGTGGGAAAATGGACTATTCGTTGTTCTTAAATTGGTAAAAGCAAATCTCTGTCGACAAACATTCTCTAATTTTTTGTGAAAGTCCATCTAAATAAGGAAATTTGAAGTAAAACGTCCTATTAGAACCACTTTTACCTCTTATGTTAGTTCCTTTGTCCCTATTCCCGTTAGTACAGTTACATCAAGATTTGTGGGCGATGAACCTATTATTAAAAATTTCCAGAGGAAAAAAAAGGTAGAATTGATATGGCTACGGAAACGCTTGGTTTAAGTTAAAAGGCGTCAATCTTTTAGTGAACTAAATATTTTTTTAATATTTCAATATATTCTGATATAAATTTGAAATTTTAAATTTTCACTTATTTTGACGACCTGTTCAATTCTGGCATCGAAAATGGCGACCTCTTTTAGGGGTTCTAGGGCTGAAAACTTTTTTGTACGTGTAGTTTTTGTCATTTTGTCAAGTCAATAGGAATTTATGTTTAGAGAAAATCGAGCAATTTTTTGTACATTTCAAAAAGTTTAATTTGAGCCATTTTCATTTAAATTTTCTCAAAAACGATTGCTACTTTCGACTTGACACTGAACACTTAGAAATCTTGATATTTTTATAGTCTTCGGCCAAAAAGTATATAATTAGGTAATTTTAAAACTATGTAATGATTTTGGTGTGCTGGATTTGTATGAACATTCTCAGTTATTTAGACAAAACTGTATTTTTGTGTGAAGTCGGTTATTTGGAAAATGAACTTAAATTTATAACCTCAGTTTTGTCGACAACGGGTGCTGCTATCGACTTGATATAAAGGTTTTTTTTGTATGAAAAGTTGCACAATTTCGAGAGAAAGATCATTACCCGAAAAACATGCGAAACTCTTATAATTCTTGATGTAGATCAAACAACTTACAATAATTGATACGTTTCATCTCTAGATACTTCGATTTTTATTTTATAAAATTGTGCTCGAGTCCGTCAAAAAAATAAGCTCGAACACAATTTTGTCTCGATATTTTCAGAATAAATGTAAACAGTTATTATTGCAAATTTCAATAATCAAAATATTATTTTATTCCACAAACACGTAATGAGGTTTGAGTATTTACAATGGAAATTCGTTCAATATGTTATTCAGTGTGAAGAGTATTTGAATAATATTTTTCAGTGCCCATTATCGAAGCAAAACAAATGAATATCATATTGATTTTATAGGGATTGAAATGATAGATAGATAGATATATTCTATGAAACATGAATCTACACAAAATTAATTCATCATCTCAATTAATATTCAATTGTATTTTATACTCTTCTCCCAGAGGTGAAATTCTTGAATCATATTGTATCCCTTCTCTTGGAATATATAAATTAAACAATTTGGAAAACCATAGAACCGCATAATTATTACTGTGTTTAGTTTAACTCCACGTGTGCCTTGCAATTTTAATATTACTCACTTCTACTCATACATTTGTTTTGGAATTTGGCGTGTGTACATAGGTCGCTAAACAATTCATTGTGACAGATTTTTATGTAATGAGAGGAAAACTTCAAAATGGCGAACGAGTTTTATTATTTATTGTCCGCATCTATTCAAACTTGTTCAACAGGTGTTTGAAATCGGATCTCATTGAATTTTTGTCCAAATTAAATTTAGCGCTGTTTTTCAAAGTACGACTGTATTCAAATTAGACACCTCTATGGGATATCGCGGGCGCAAACCATGGATTTTAGCAGGCAATGAAGGCAAAATGGTAGATATCCAAGTTCAATCATTCAAGATCATATTCGTGAATTAATAAAAGTAACAAATATTTCAACGCACACATGCACTAGCCAGTTTTATTCAAATGCAAGGTTCATTAATTAGAAGGTATCCCCAAACGGTACACTTTTGAATCTGTTATTCACTGATACAAAAATACAATTCACGTCACACAAAGCTTATGTTTTCAACTCTATATGTATCATTATAATATTAATAATAATGATTAAAATAATGATAATAATAATAATTATTATTATTATAAGTACTATTATTATTGTTACAATATAATCATCCGTTTTCTTCAATAATAATAACAAGCAATGCAATTTTTTGTACACGCTTCCTAAAAGGCTAACTTTGAAAACTGAAAAGAGTTCGCAAAATACCATTTTAGGAATAGTACTCTTCACAACACTCAAGCGGACTGAACTTTGTTTCTGCAGAAAACGTTTAATTGATTTTCCCAAAGATATGCAATAAACTATACGGATTTATTAAAATATTGTGGTGACAGCACACAATTTTTTCGAAAATCAAACAACAAAAGCTAATAGTTATCTATATATATATATATATATATATATATATATATATACCTTATCAAAAAGTGTGTATTCAGCTTCAGAGATTGATGCGATATATCAATACTTTTTGTATAGATATCGAAATATAATTATCCGTTTCTTTTCAATGATATTTTCTGTACACGCTTCCCAAATTTCTAACTTGAAACTGAAACGAGTTCAGAAAATGCCATTTTAGCGGAATAGTACTTCAAGTCGTCATGCATACATTTCAGCGTACTGAAATTTGTTTATTCAAAAAACGTTTAATTGATTTTCCGAAAGATACACATTAAACTATATGGATTTATTTAAATTTTGTGGTGACATCACCCGATTTTTTTTTAAACAATCAACAAAAGCTAATATTTCAAATATGAGACAAAAACATCGTTAATACCCAATCGGTATCTAATTTTTGCACATTCCTCTGATATACTACCGTTTGGATGACATTAAATTCATAATGCAAGAATATTGTTATCGTCCAAAAATTAAATAGCGTTTAGAACTTTGGTATATGTTTTGTGTTTTGCGAATTTTCCAGGCCCTGTGTTCACTTTTTCAACTTCAAAATTGAGAATAATTAGCTTGAAAAAAGTATTATTTCATTTTGATTTTCTTCGAAAAAGTTATCTTGAATAATATTCCATAAATCATGGGATAGGATACTTTCTCGAAAAAAATGGGATGAAACAACCTTATGGAAAAACTCTTTTTAAAATGTCTACAGAATTTCCACAAAAACTTCTAATATAATTGTTTTTTTGTATCATGAACAAAATTTCATAACAACTGCCGATTGAAAAAAACCAGTGGAAATGCGAGAAAATATATGCGGCGTTTCTGATATGTTCTGATCAAATGAACATTGTAAGCGGCACTTACTCAAATGGCTTTAGCGGACAACATCTTCAGATCACTGAGAACGGCTGGACCGATTTCACAATATTTTTTTTTAATGTTTGTAATGGTCCGATAAAGGTTTATAGGGAAAGAAAAATTCAAAAAGTATCCCGGAAAATTGTAAAATACGGGAAAATGCTTCTATGAGATTTGTGAATGAAATCAAGACCATAACTCACGATTCAAACGATATATATGCCTAATTCTTTTTTTGTTTCGTTCGTTATGGTCCTAGAAAAGTTTTCAGGAAAACAAATCGAGACAATTACAAAGAAAAGTCGGAAAATCCGGATAAACAGCAAAAATCATAATTTTTATGTACACCCTCGATCATAACTGACGATAGGAACGACATATTTGGTTGAGATTCTTTTTTTGAAAGTTTTCGTATTCATACACATAAACCAATAATGCCAATTCAACATCAAATTTGAACCTCTTTAAATCCATAGTTTTCTTTAGTGACTAATTCTGAGTTGAGTGAAACTTAGTTTATCCTAAGCCTAGGCTTTGGCTGTGAAACCGGACTTTAATCCCATACCCAAACGCCCTAAAGAAGGAAATACACGTGAGCATCTCAGTCGTAAAACGCACTGACTCAACTTTTATCTCCTAAGTTTACCAATCGATTGATTTTATGAACACTCAGTGTGCGATGAGGAGATGAAAACCAACTTCCTCGAAGTTATATCGAGTAGTGTGCTGATGCCACTTAGGTGGTTTTGCTTTCGACTGCTTTAATTATTCACCAGTGTGCAACGTTGCAGCAAAAATGATCTTTGGATGGTGTAAAGCAGAGCAGTGTTTTGTCCCTTGAAACTTGTAGCAATTTGCTTTTCGCTTAGATTGCAGTTTAGAGTGCAGTGTGCGGCTAATGGATTGCGGAGATGTAACCGATACAGGGTGTTCGCGAAAAATCTGTTCAGTTTGTTGATTTGAATTTCGAATGGCATGACTTCTGGACAGCAGTTGTCTTCGCATATCACAATTGTATTTTTGGGTCTCCCAGTAAGCTGCCCAAAACTACATTTTAACATGCTTGGATGACCTCCACAAGTATGATACAGGCAAAGGTTCGCATTATAGATCTTTCGAAACGATTGTCACAATCAATTCTGTAACTTAATAGACGACAATACGCTGATGACATTCTCTGTCGTTTTATGTCTTGAATAAGCTCTCATTCATATTGGCGCAGATAAGAAAATACTTCAGCGTTATGGTAGTGAAAAACAAACAAGCATCTTTCTAGTCAACGATATTCTACCCTCTAGCAAGGCAATGCTGGATTGGATAGATTAGATTTGCCCATAGAAAAGGAATATAAAAACATAATTTGCATGCAAAGAAATACTTCGAGTACGGGGATAGATATATGTCTAGAAACACCAATAATACGAAATGTGGAGAGTTATTCATATGAATTTCCTCTCGGTTCAGTTTTAGATAAGTTTTCTTCAGTATATACAGTGTTCGACAAAATCTTGGAACCATATGAGAATTTTTTCAATTAATAGTTTCTTAGAAAATTTCATTTTTCATAAAAGTTAGATAATTCAATTGGACTGAATACGCGCATACTCGTTATTATCAGGGACGTGCGGCTAAGCGGGAATCGGGCGATATTCTGAATTCACTATAGAGTAAAGTGACATTACTATGGAAAATATCGAAAAATGTTATTGAAAAAAGTTGGTTGCAATTAAAAGATATTCCCAGTCATCCACTTTAGTCTACCAATTACTAATTTCAATAACTGCTAATGAGTGGGCCTTAATTTTGAATGGGAATTATCGACAATATTTTTTGCGTAGTAAATTACTGAATCAGCATAAATTGGCTGTCAAATCAATTAACCGATCTAACAAAATCTTGAGGAAGAGTCCAAAAAAAACAGTAATGGAAAGATAATGAAATAAAGCCAGGATCCTTAAAAAAGAGGTCAATCTTTATGAGAAAAATATTTTCTGAATAATTAATAACCACAAAATAAATATTTATATTAAGATTTGGTAGGTAGGTGTACCTACCTAACTGGATAAGTGGGAATATCTTTAAATTGCAAACAACTGTTTTTAATAATATTTTTCGATATTTTCCATAGTAACTTTACTCCATAGTGAATTTAGAGTATCGGCCTGATACGCTCGGACTATACGGGGTGTTATGAATTAACACAAAACACCTGTAACACCAGACTTTTCGTTAGATTGAGAAAACAAGCATCGAGAGCATCGATGATCTGAGGATGGTCGAACCGAGATTATGTTCCTGGAGCGGTCTACTGGAAATAACCCTTTCCCTCTGTGCTTGATTCGAAGAATAATAATAAAAAATAATAATGCACTCATAAAAATGTTGAGAATAGACATATATATTTAATAAAAGTTGACAAAAATATTCCATCCGTTCTATAAACGGATAATATGATACAATACCAAACTAGAGTATAGTTTACTTGTAGTTATATTTTTATCAGTCTACAATTCAAATAGATTGACGAAAAGCAATAGTGACATCAATTGTTAAAAACGACTGTTAATAATTATCTTTGGAAAACTTTAGTAACATAAATTATGGAGATATTTTAAAGACACATGCACATTATAAATGATTCTATTTGCCAAGCCATAAATACAGAAAAATACATATGAACTCACTTCAACTCAGCATAGCCAACACTGTTCACTTGAGAAGGTTTTTAAACGACCATCAGTTTAATTGTATTATTATTTCGATTAACTCCTCTAAAAATGTTTATTTCATTTTTATCCCGCACGTTATATTAGAGTATCGTTGTATGGAAACGGTTTTCTATGAGGTCATAAACTATCGATTTTGAGGTTTTTCGTTGACTTATTCACGGTCTTGAAGCGTTGATAAAAAAATAGGTGAATTTTTGAAAAATACTGTTCACTCGCACTCGTGCCTTCACTTGGAGCGACCATTACTCGATTGAAATTGATCTGAATCTAATGATTCTTAATGGTTTCTTAAGTTCACTACTTGACTACTATATTCGTACTCTTCTCATTGTTATTTCACTATGTTGTGACCGAATGAATTCTAACCTCATTTTGAGAAGTACATGTTCTTTGGTTCACTGTTGAATACCGAGAGCTTGAAGTTTTCACTTTCTCATTAGTCATCATGACCGTCGGCGTGGTCATATTCTCTCTATTTTATTATCGATTGATTTAACGTGTTGCTGCATTGACTTCTGTTCTAAGAATAATAATTTTTCGTTCCTCGGTTCGCGTTTTATATGAAATCCAATGTCGTGTTTTTGGGTGGGTGTTTCCGCGGAGTGGGATAAAGGGTTTTGTTGTTGCATTTAATCGTGTACTTGTCAAAATGAATCATTTTTTCAATTATTAATGGCTTTTTGCTGTCATACGCGAATGGATAAATACGAGGGAGTTTATCTCTTGCGATTGAATTATATTAATGGGCTGTCATAATCTATAAATTTATAGCGTTTTTCTTCGTCCTAAATACATTAAAACAGTTTTATGATATCTCATAGCGCAATGCGATTAGGGAGCTGTCAAAAAACTCTGAATTTATACTTTTGTTTACGCGTTAATTTTCCTAGATATGGCGATCAGCGATGAGTTATTTAGGACTTATGTGTAAAAGGGGTAATTTTTTATAGGAATTCTTAAGTGCATTTAATTGTCTTCAGATAACGACATATTTGTAATTGGCATTGCTTATCAGCTTTGGTCGCGTATTTGAATTTAGAATTTTTGTTCATTCCTATGGAATTTGTTTTCTGGCTATAAAGTTCGTGTTAAGTAATATCGTGTTGTTTCTTATGAATGAAAGTTTTCCTGTAATTATGGGGCCTGATAGGCCGATTCCCGCTTAGCCGCACGCCACTGATAATAACGGCTATGCGCGTATTTAGTTTGATTGTATGCACCAATTTTTATGAGGAATGAAATTTTCTGATAAACTATCAATAACAAAAATTCACATATGGTTCGAAGATTTTGGCGGATACAGTAGCTATATATATATATATATACATATACATATATATATATATATATGTATATATATATATATATATATATACAAAACTAGGGATATTGGGTAAGCAGCAATGAAAAAGTAAACTCTTTAAGGTTTATCCAAGCTTTCGGAAATGTTCATTTCCATCATCAGGGATAAACTTTGTTGAGGTTGGTTTCAATGATGTAAAACATATTCATCTAACATAGTGATACAAAAGAAAAAAAATGTAGATCGAGGAATAAAACGAAGTTCAAAGTTACTACAACCATATTAGCGTTGTTTAAAATTATATAAATATATGTGGTGTGACAAGTGAAATATATATATATATATATATTCTTTTTTTTTCTCGGAATAAGGGCCTTAGTCAGTCTATTTTTTTTTTTTATTGGTGCCCCTTTTTACCCATTTAAAGCACGCCTCAGCGTGTTTAAATCGAACTTTAAAAAACGCGCGTTTTTTAAAGGTAACCATGACAACATCAACAAATCGAGGAACGTGAAGTCTAAATGACAAATTTTTGATTATTGATCTGACAGGAGTAACGTCAAATAAAATATTACTCACAATTCGTTCATTTATATGTGCTCCTCCATCCATTTGATGAACTTTTCATATTCTTTTTTATATATATATCACTGGAATTTCGCGGTATTAACCGCGATTCTGCCTCACTCTTCATTCATTTTTGAGCTCTGGTGACAACAAATATTGATCTGTGGTAACAAATTGCAAATGAATGTTTTTCTCATTTCCATGACAACGAAAGGTATACTGGATGTCACATCACGAATTCAACCTTCTTGCATTATTAGTTCTTATTTCTATTTTTTGTAGTAATAATACCAGTATATATGGGTCAAAGTGCACCAATAAAAAAAATAACGTAAAGTATTCGTGGATAACTGGTCTTAAAAACACTTGCTCTATTTCGAGCACTCCGGCTGCGCCGTCGTGCTCGAAAAATCGCGCGTGTTTTAAAGCCCTTTTTATCCACTTATACTTTAATATACTATTTTATCCGATACGACGTTTCGATATTGTTTGTCATATTCACGTAAATTCTTAAAATAATGTAAAACTTGTAAAGTTAAAAACATACGTTACATAACATCAATTACGATTGAAATCCAAAGAGACATTCAAAACTTACAATATAATTCAACAGTCATTCTTTCATTACTTCGTGTTCATGCTTCACGATTGGAATGAACGTTGTTGAATGTCTGAGATTGCTGGTATCGAGTTTCTTTTATCTGTTATAGTTTTTTTATTTTATTTTTCAAATACATTGGAGTGTTCGACATATTCAGTTATAGTATGTGGGCTCTATTGTTATAACTCATGCAAGACTTTTCTGTGTAAAAATGTGAAGATCAGTTCATTTTTTCTTTTATATTTTTTGTTGTGGGATGAGTGTTTAAAATTGTAGATTTGATCGAGGTTTTTTATGTCATTTCTGTTGTTAATACTGTTTGTATCTTTTTTTGTGTGAATCATTTCGGGGAAATTTCTAACTAAACGACAAAAAATAATTCGACTATCTGTATGAAAATGCAAATTTTTTGTTTAAGATTCTTGTTTCGGATAGAGTCTCTTCAAAATAGCTGGTAACTGTACTTAAATATCTCCAGCATAGGCAAAGTGCTTTTTTCTGTTAGAGGTTACAAAAAAAATATTCATAGTATAATTTTGCAATTTTGTGGTAACGATTCCTTTCAATTGAGACTGCTTCCATTTAACTATCCCAAAAAATCTCTTAAGCTTATTTTTCAGTCGCAAACGATTCCACATCTGATTATAAGAACATCCTCTTCATATTTCCAAGTAAATCATAAGGGAATGATGCTGATAAAACAACGCTGTTTGACAGAATTTAATGAACCATTCAGTATTAATTAATGAACGTTTCCCTTGTCAGTATTTACAATAACCTCGCGATTAAGCAGTACCCACCCCATCATAGAATTGTTGAGAAAAAGAACAGGACACTTCAAACAATGGAATCAGGTTTAGTTTTTAATTACTTTCAATTCCACCATCATAATTTTTTTTCAAATCCCCTTAAAACAGTGTTGATTAGTTTTTGAATAATTCATTAATTTCGATTCCCAGATAGAGAAGAAAGTTGATTCCCATTGTTGTTCGCGAAATGAATATGAATAAAAAATAAAAACATCCCTATGCGATCAGCCTTGTTGTTCGATGTAGTGAAACAAAAGTTATCCAATGAAGAGAAACAAAAGAAAAAGTCAATTATCATTCATGAATAATTCGTCTCTTGCGCGCTTTGAACCTTCCACCAAGTTCAGGTTACTTTCGCATTGTTTGGGTAATTTTTAAAGCATTTTAAAGCACTTCACGCATTGAAGATCGTATAAACGCAAGCTACTTGAAAGCCACTTATTCGGTCCGCTAGCGCTCCCCAGGTTGCCAATTAACAATGAGCTTTTTATTAAAAGTGGAGAGCTTTCGGCACACGACTCTCTTTCATCTGGGTCGCTTCTATTGCCATAAACATTTTCTTAACGTACCATTTAACTCGTTGATATGCAGTAGGAGTGTCTCGAGTTCAAAGTAAGTTTTTATTTTGAAGAAGTTCAAAGTATCGGTTGTTGCTTGTTTTTTTGTAGTGAAACACCCATTCGTAAGAGTAAGAGTAAACACGTTCAAAAATACTTAGCTGCATTCTCTGATATGGTTGCCAAAACGTCAGCTATGAATTGAGAAGTATCCTCTAATTTATTATCACATTTTGTGATAGGTATTTTTAAGATAAATTGAAGTCAACTTACATTTCTTGAATGATTTTAGTTTTTCCCGATCGTGGGAAGTTAGTTATATCCAAGAAATATGTTAAGAGACAGGTAGAAATATTGTTTTTTGTATACGTTTCCATTCCTTCGGTACGTAAATTTCGTTTCTTATGAGGAGAAAAAATTTCAAGGTCCTCTTCATAGGTATAAGTTCCATTAGGTACTTTCCTTCTATCAACCCAATTTAACTAGCCAACAGTATTGGAAAGCAAACAAAACACACTTAGGTAAATGTCTTTTTTGCTTTAATATGGATTTTCATGAAATATCGGCCGCATCAATTAGAATATTAGAAGAAAGCTTTTACCAACCTCGTAATTATGCTTTACTGGTTCTGGTTCTTAGTTGTTTGTTCATTTAAATAAGATAGCAATTAGTTTCGAAAGATGTTTCATTTGGGTTGATCTAAGAGTGTATATGAGATCAAAACTAGCATATCAATAAACCACAACCCTCAAAAATACCAATTTTAAGTCGAATTGGACCATGACTATCTCATCCGCCATCTTGAATTTCGCCAAAAAATATATTTGGCGTTCTAAAAACCCACAAATACCTATTTTAAACAAAATCAACCCCCAAATCACAAAATCCATCCGTGCTGCCATCTTGAATTTGAAAGTGTTCATGATACGTTCAATACAAAAATTTCCAAATATATTATCATCATCTACACATGTAACATTCGAAGTGTGTGAAGCGTGTTTCAAAGTATCATTCATGATAGACCTAACTAAATAAATAAATTTATTGAATCCTTTTTGATCATAAAAAAAATATAGGATACGTCAGACAACAAGTAGTTCACAAATATTCTGTGCATACAGATACATAAAAATATAACAGTTCCACAAAGTAAATATATAAATACATCATGTGATTGATTAAAATAATACATAGAAATACATAGGAATATAACAGCACCACCAAATGAATATACAAATACACATCATTGATTGAAATACTCATCAGTACTATAGAAACAACCGTTAATCAAGAATTCTTTGAGTTTCATTTTGAAATTATTTTCCCTGTTTAGGTTTTTTATATCTTCAGGTAAGTGATTATAAAATTTTGCCCCCTTATAGGATGGACAGTTTTCATACAGACAAGTTGAGTGTTTCTGAAGCCTTATTAATTCACCGTGCCTGGTGGAATATGCATGAAAGTCACAATTTCGATTGTAACTATGTATTTGTTTTTTTTTAAGTAGAATACATTTGTAAATATAAATGCAGGGTACGTACATGACTTTATTTCCAATGAAGTGTTGCCTACAAGATTCTCTGTATTCTATCCTTTACAGTGCTTCTCAAAAGTCCCCTCTTGCCCTCTTATTTTTGGAACGATTATACATAAACAAGTGAAATTTGGAAACTGAATATTAAAGGTTGTGAACTTCCCTACTAGTGAAATCGTCAAAGATGACGTCACAATGCCATTGTGACCAATAATTTTAAATGGAACCCAACGGCAAGCGACACCTCTTTTAAAAAGTATCGGAAAAACCTATTCAATGATACTAATTCTGTTTGTGTTTATGGCAGTTTTAATGGCTCATTAGTAAACATTAAAATTTAAATTCCATCCAGTATGATATTAATTACAGATTTAAGAATCAGTATCTACTTGAAAAAATTGCTCGAAGTGACCTCCATTTACTTCCTGACAGTGAAATATCCTATTTCTAAACTCTCCTCGTACTTTTGCAAATGTGTCTGCGGAAACAGCCTCACATTCTGCAACAATACGTTGTTTTAAAACGTCAATATTGTCAGGTTCAGTGGCGTTAACCTTCAATATGAGGTACCTCCACAGAAAAAAATCCAAAGGTGTGAGGTCTGGTGATCGAGCTGGCCATTCCGTTGAACCTCGTCGTCCAATCCATCTACCACGATACTCCTCATCCAAATACCGTCTTACTGCACCGTAATAGTGTGGAGGAGCACCATCCTATTGGAATTTTATTTCCAAATTGCCGAATTCATCTGGATTATCTTCCAAAATTTCAAGGATTAACGGTTCTATTGCGTTTTGCAACAGCTCCAGATAAACCTCACCAGTTAAATTAGTATTTAAAAAAAGAGGCCCAACGATGTGGTTTCCCAGGATACCTGCCCAAACATTCACCTTCTGGGGACATTGGGTATGTGTTTCACGAAACAGGTGAAGATTTTCGTCACTCCAATACCTCACATTCTGTGTATTTACATTTCCATTTAGATAGAAAGTACTTTCGTCACTAAAACAAATTGTTTTGACATAGTCTGGCTGTTGGTTAATTTTAGTTTCCATATTTTCACAAAATTCTAGTCTTCGGTCTGGGTCATCGTCTGAGAGTTGATGAACCATTTTCAATTTGTATGGATGAAATTTGTTTTTTTTCAACACCCTGTGTACTGTATTCCGACTGACTTCACAGGTAGATGCAACGTGAGTTGTTGAAAAAGTAGGATTAACTATTACTTCTGCCAGTATATCAATTTTTTTCTCATCAGAAATTTGTGGTCTGCCAGATCGTTTCGCATCATTAATACTACCCGTTGTTTCAAACTTACGAAGAAGCTCCCTCAAATAAGTCCTCGAAACGGGGCGATCGGGAAACCTCTCAATAAAAATACGTTCTGCTGCATGAATATTTTGTCCAGTTTCACCAAGAATCAGGATCGCTGCTACTTTATCACCTAAAGCACGTACCATTTCGCTTCTTGAAGCACTCAAACGTTCGGCTCACAACAGTTTAACAAATTATTGAAATGAACAAAAATATTAAATGTACAAAAACTTGGACAATTACAAAAACGTCGAATAAGGGAGACTAACAAAAACGTCAGCTTATTTGACAACTATCCAGAGGCGGAGCTTGAATTTGGAATTTTAGTATTAACTGATTCAATTCATCACAGCTTTGCGTTTTTTAAAAGCGAGTTGCCAAAACTGCCATGAACACAAACAAAATTGGTATCATTGAATAGGTTTTTTCGATACCTTTTAAAAGAGGTGTCGCTTGCCGTTGGGTTCCATTTGAAATTATTGGTCACAATGGCCTTGTGACGTCATCTATGACGATTTCGTCATCTATCATCACTAGTAGGGAAATTTACAACCTTTAATATTCAGTTTCCAAATTTCACTTGTTCATGTATAATCGTTCCAAAAATAAGAGGGAGGGAGCGGACTTTTGAGAAGCACTGTATATTAGCCTCATTACCCTCTTGTGCGAGACAAATATTTTGTTAATTTTTGTGGAGCAGCCCCAAACGGCAATATTATAAAAAATATGGGAATATACAATAGCAAAGTAAACATTTAAAAGTTGGGCTTTATTGAAATCAGATTTCAATTGTCTAAAGGCATAGTACCCACTGTTAACTTCCCTGCTGACATGATTAATACCTGACTCCCAGGTCATGTTACCATCGATGTAAGTACCCAGGAATTTGGTGTTATCTGATGATTTAATTATTTCATCGCCCACTCTAACCTGAAAGTTATAAATTTTTTCATTTATCTTGGAATAAAACTGCATCAGAACAGTCTTTTTTTCATTCACTACTAAAGAATTTCTACAACACCAGTTTTTAAACTCGTAACTCAAGGTATTCAGTTTTTCTTCGAGTTCCTCAGCATTCGCTGCGATCGTTGTATCGTCTGCATACAGAACTACATGATCTGTGCTTATGTGATTGGGCATATCATTAATGAACAGAAGAAAAATTAGAGGACCCAATATAGAACCCTGCGGACATGTGAACATAAGAACTTATGAAATTGACAGTATTTAATTGAACCACAGGCTTCGTAACATTTTTCTCGAAGCTTTCAAATTCCTGCAGAATAATTTCCGCATTTACATGGAATTATTTGATTTTTGGTAATTTTTTTCATAATTGATTGAAAAGTGTCGATGGATGTGACCTCTGATCGAATAATATTCATAAGTAGCAAACCTCCCCCTAACCTATTTGTAAGTACAGTTTAACCATTTTCAATTGCTGAAGCTGTTTCTATAAGGAGCAAATCAAAAACTCACTTCGCTTACACGAGCGTATATGCGAGGTAACGGAAAAAAAAATGATGTGTATTACTCGTAAACATTCTCCGTCGCCGAACCGAAATTCAAAAGAAGATCACAAGAGCCGACAGTCAACGTGGGTTTGAGTGACATATGTCTAGTTCTACAGCAGATTCGCCTGAGCCAATCAAAACGGACCGCAAGCCAATGATAATGCTTGTAGGTGTGTTGATACGTTGAGAAGCCAAGAAAACTAATAGATTTGTGTTTCAAGAGGTCTGAATAAATAAAAGCCAGTAGCGTCTCTGGTCGGGGATCGAAATAGGTTTTGAAATATTCTATAGTTCTGTTGTGTTTTTTTGGAAAATATGGCTTTTTTTTCGACCATAGGAAATGAAATTATGATGATCCGATTGCCTATTAATACATACTTCCTCGCTTATGGCATATTTTTTTCATTTTAACGTATTTTAAAAATATTTGAATATCTAAATAAAATTAGTTATCTCCGCCTATGCTGCTCAAAGAATACCGCTTCAAGACTGCGAAACTTGTTTTTTATGCTTCCGCAATTGTAAATGGTTCGACTATAACATCTTAACAAGGATAGCATCGTTATCATAAAAATGGCCAGTACACTCAACGAGTTGTTCACGACATTGTACAACATGTACATGTAAAATATTATCGTTAGATCACAACTTCTGAATTGTCTTCTCTCATCGCATACTAGTTGTGTAAATATTGTTACGCATACGGTACGCTTCTGTCGTTGTGTCTAAATCGTGAGAAAACCTCAAGCAGGTAACGTGATCGAGCGCTTACGACGTCACAGGAAGGTCGTGATTAGTTTCGAAACGTTCTAGCATTTTCTACCACGCGACTGATCTTTATAGGCAGCTTCGGAAGCGTATAGTACGTGATTCAGGTAAAGTGTCGTGCATAATATTTCCGTAGTAAACTAGGATTGGTTTATTTAATTGTCGCAGTGAATTATCGTGTTGTGAAGTGGAAATAAACGGACAATGATTAGTTCAGTATTTTTAATAGATACGATTCGTAAAAATATAAAACCACATAATCAAAATAAATCAACTCGGTTATTCTTGATTATTAGTTTGCAAAAGAAATACATTCCCACCATCATATAACGTTAAATGATTTGTTATTGTTCTGTAGATGAGAACCTCAGCGTTGTCTTTCTGGCCACAAACTATCGACATGTTCCCAACAAGCTAAAATAACGAAAAAAAATCGGGCTTCGGGAGAATGGGATTATTTTGAAATAAAACATTAATAAAACATTTTTAGGACTGACGAAGTCAATTTGATAGAGAAATTAAACAGCCAATTGATCGAGGGATCGAGGGAGATACATTTGACCCCAGTTAGCGGTACTGCACCAAACGCGGATCGTCCTAGTCAAAGCCCGGATGAGCGGCCGTCTCGGATGGTAACGCCCAGGAGAAAAATTGAACATTTGTAGTGCCAGAGTGGAAAACGGTGGAAAGCTCAAACTGCAGACTTAATTTGATTATCTTGTTGTGTTGCTCCCTGCCGACTTTAGTTCTAATCCATCGGATAGATTTTGAATGATAAAGTTTTGATCTTTGACATTTTTTATTTTTGACAGATGTCAATTGGAGAAATAATTTGGACTGTTCTGGATACAGTTTTTAGAAGGCTTCCAAATGGGCTTTCTATCAAGGTTACGCCGATGACCTGGATGTCACTATTGGGGGCAAACATGACGGGATAAAATCCAATAGCATGCAGACAGCTCTAAATATAATCAGAAGCTGGTGCGCAAAGGAGGGACTGAATGTAAATCCCAGCAAAACAGTGCTGTTTCCATTCATAAAGAGACGTAAGTATGAACTATGATATACTGGTTATATCAAACGATTATCAAACCGATGCCTCATTAGTGTGGTGCCCAAAAACCCAACAGCACTCGGCATAAATCGAGCTGCTGAAAGTGCAGCGGTTCGCCTATCTGGGAATCACCGGGGCGATATCCATGTGCCCCACTGCAGCACTAGGGGTAATGCTGAATCGTTCGCCACTGCACTTGTGTGTAATGAAAGAAACAGCAAAAAGTTCTTTCAGACTGCACCAGGCATCAAACTTGAAGGCTGGAAATCTGATTGGACGTCTGAAGATTCTGGAAAATATTCCCATAGAATCTAGGTACAAGCCATCAGATATTATGCCAGCTAGGCACTACTTTGAAGTGGATCATGAAGTGGTTATAAACAAGCACCATATATTTACAACGAACGGTTGAAAGGAATGCATCAGTATGGTATACTGATGGTTCCAAATGGACGGAAGGGCTGGAGTGGGAGTAACGAGTCCTGATTTTGGGCTCTCAAAATCCCTAGGCAAACATCCAACAAATTTTCAAGTAGAAACCCATGCTATAGAAACTTGCCCCCAATAATGCCTTGAAAGAGGCTTCAGGGGGGCAATGATCTTTATCCTATCAGGCAGCCAAGCATCACTTAAAGTTCTAAAGTCACACACTTGTGAGTCTGGAGACTGCTGCAAACTCTTCCTAAGACAACTTGCTACGTACAATCAGGTTACTCTGATGTGGGTGCCAGGTCAGGAGGGAATCAAAGGCAATGAAGAAGCGGACAGCCTTGCCAAGGAAGGCGGAAACACTCAATTCTCTGGCCCGGAACCCTTGTGGTATTTCCAAAGCCTACATCAACGAAGAGTTTCGGCGCTGGGAAGCTGACCAAATTAAAACCCTCTGGAATAAGGTTCCAGATCAAAGACAAGCGAGAAGACTTCTGAACCCATCGCCAAAGACAGCCCCTCGAGTTGGACTGCTCACTGGACATTGTCCTCTGAGGTAACACCTCGAAAAAATTTACGAATCAGACATTGAACTGTGCCGTTACTGCGAGAACTTCGCTAAAACTGCTGCTTCGCGACTGCCAAGCGCTGTTTTGCAAAAGGCTTAAGTTTTTCGAAGGGGTTTCACTAACGCCCTCAGACATCAGGAATGGTAATGTACAAAAGACCTTAGAGGTCGAGATACGGAGAGGCTGAAATGACATATCGACCCCCCTGCAATCTAGTTTCTGTCATTCTTTAATAGTGGCACTTCCATTTGACAGATGACATTATCTTCATACCAAATTTCAGCTCGATTGGTCAAACAGTTCGACACTTATCGTGGAAGATTACAGACACACACACACACACAAACAGACAGGCAGACAATCGTCTCAAGGTACCTCAAAACGGATATTTCCGTCAATACCTTTTTTTTCCCGCACGATTACATTATATACTTGACCACTCGAGAGGGCCGGTAAAGTAACAGTACAATAATTTTTTATGAATAGAAATAAAACCTTAATAAATTTTCCAGTTTCTTATTGACATAAGTATAGCGATCGAAAACCAAAATCGTACTTTTCAAAATGAGACTGATTGCATGAATAAATGTTGCCTTCAGGAATATTCGGGTATAACTTATCAAGTCTATGTTATTTGATCGGAGAATGTAACAAATTTCTTCGGATCCTGTAGAGGCGAAAAAGTCACGGTGATTAAGCGCAACTTGCAAATTGTCTGCAGTTCGGTTCTTCCCATGACAGTTTTTGTTGGCTCCGAGGCAAATTAGACGAAAGTAGATTGACATTTAATTTCCCTATTTTAAAACGTTCGAGTTTTTGCCGGTAATTACGCTGACAGACTATCATTCGACAATTACATTCGGTGTGAAAAATGGTTTAGTCATGGTGGAATGATAGTGTGAAATGTTGGCGGAGATGACTACACAGGATATTAACTTTGGAATTATACAGATCATGGATACTCGTATTTTGAATGAAAAAGTGTCACTGTGAGAGCGTATATTTTAATGAGTTATTACGTTTATCAACTCTTGCCAGGCAATGTATTGCGTTTCTAAAAGGCATGGGCGACTCTACCGGGCGGAAATGCTGCTATTATTTGGAAATGCATGATATGTACTTTCACAAATTATTTCAGCAAAACTGTATTTTGATGTAGGTTATTTCAAGTTTAAAGGAAATTTTTGACTCTCCCACTTCTGCATTTTGTATGACTAGTTTCCTCATTATTTTTGAGCCAATCAAATGACCGAGAGAGAACCAATAGAACCAATCAGATCAGTTTTATAGCGATAAAACGTCTTCTCGCTGTTTTATGCTGATAAAACCACCAGTAGCTTCGAGATTGTTTTGCGATAAAACCGCACTATGTCCTGTCATCATATGTCAACGCATTCAATTCATATATTATATATAATCCAATTCCTATAAGGAAACTTGAAACGCAAAACTGATTAAATAAGGGATTTTGTGCTCACTACATACACTGATTTGATAATGGATTTCAAATCCGTGAATGATTTAACTCCCATATTCTCAGACAATCAATAAATGTTGTGGAGTAGTGGTTAGGTATCTTCGGGCGCGGTTCGTACTTAGATGGATGACCGCTTGGGAACACCGCGTGTCGTCGTTGCCTTTTTGCCATTTTTTTGATGATCATAGTTAAAATTTTTATCTATTCAATATTTCGATAATCAATGAGAACCACTTTTGAATATACCTTTTTTCATACTGTCACGCGAAAGGCTCGGATTCGATTCCTAGCAGTGGATCTTTTTTTTGTCAAAATCAGTTTCAGCTACAATAATATTTTATTTCATAGTGAAAACACTATATATATATAAATATATATATATATATATATATATATATATATAAATATATATATATATATATATATATATATTTATATGACAGTGACAGTATGAAAAAAGGTATATTCAAAAGTGGTTCTCATTGATTATCGAAATATTGAATAGATAAAAATTTGAGTTTGAGTTTTGAGTGAGTTCAAAAGCAGTGAATAATCAGTATGAATGAGTGAATCAATATAACAATTCCTTCAATTTTGTATCGAGGAGAATTGATGTAACTTTTCACCTTGAAATGTCGAATATAACATGAAGTGTGGTAGTTTAATTCAGTTTCAAATGTGATTCGGAAAATATTCTCATTGAATATCATTCGTGCTGAAGGATTTTATAATTTTTTTTTTAATGTTTCTCAAGCATTTTGTTTCTAGGAATTTGCGGCCTTATTATCAAAGATTAAACCACTCAAGTTTCGCTTTCGTGCTCAAATCAGATAATAAGACCGCAAATCGCAGGACAGATTTACCAATATGGGGAAATCGGGAGTAAATTAGAAGTCGAAAATTGACATTACAATGCATTACGTTCAATAGATCATAGACACACACAATGAGTGACATTTCCTCTCCTCAAAATTAGGAGAAAAAGACTCAATTTACGGCGAATCTTATCTCCATCTAGTAACTATACTATTAGTCTAAGCGCTGGCTACGTAAATTAAAAATAATAAGGTACAGGCGAATTTTTTACATAGACAAGCAGGCAAGTGTATAGCTCTGTAGGCAGAAGTCAGTTTCGGGACACTGAAAGCGGGGGCGGGCGGTCAAAGATTCTTCCAGAGCGTCGTCCGGCGCTCAGATAACTCCAAACACATTTTTAATTCAACAAGGCCAGGTAGTCCAATTGGATGAACACTCGGTTTCAAAGTGCAAGTGCCCGTGTACGATTCCGAGCTGGGTCACGCAATTTTCATTTTATTTTTATTTTCTATTACACTCCAATCAACCACAAAACTTAACAAAAGTCACAAAAATATATTACCTCAGAATAGTCACCCTCACAACCCCTCAAGACACAAAACAGCATTTTCACAGAGCACGACTGCTGAAAATTTCTCTGAACATGTTTTTTCGGTGTACTTTTTCCAGGAAATAGCTCTAATATGTTCTACCATGATCAAATTACAGATCTTTCTCATAAGCGAATAGCAGGAAGGGATATAAAGCTCTATTTGACTTGAAATAATCTATTTTCTAATAGGGTACCGCAAAACATCGCGTGGCGACCCCCTACTGCCTCTTCACAATGGCATTTTTCCATTTTATCCTTGAAATACAGAATTAAAAGCATTGTGAATAATAAATTACGAGATTTACCGTACTGAAAGATAATAAATATATTTTATATATAATTTGAATTCAGTTTGAATTTGGTCAAACGCGTTAATTTTTAATAAAAATAAAATTTTAGTGCAACCCTGAAATTTTGTGTGGTTATAATTTAAAAAAAATTGGAAACGTTGCCAGAAGTCGGTAAAATTGTAATAACATTGTTCAAATTTTAATGAAAATGTGAGTTCTGGCGATTTTGTTTTTATATTATTCACGGCTTAAGAAAGCTGTACATAATTTGCTTGATATATACAAAATGATAATATCGCTGAAGCGGTGAAACTTTTTTATTCAGTGTTTTTTGTATTATTCAAATTTTCATTTTATGAATTAATTACGAGTAGACAAATCGCAGGATAAGTATAGATAACAGAGAGTGAATACAATCTTGTGTTAACTTTTTTTCATTTATTAATTGAGAAATCTTATTTTTATCACCATTAATAATTTAACTGATCATCTTCATCCCATCGCTGGAATAATTAATATCTGTTTCACCATCTGAAACATAAACCATCATTTTTATGAAAACGAAAGTAATGTATCATGTAATACTTTACCTTCAGATTCTTTCTTATTTATATATAACATCTTCAACTATTGACGGTAATTGTGGGCCATAAAACCATTTAAATTCATACATGGCTTGTTGTATCCAGACACAGTTAGTAGGTTCGAGATGCGTTGGAACTGCATTTGTCTAGATATTTAATTCTGTATAATGATAAAGTGGGAAATGCCCCTGTGAAAAGGCAGTAGGAGGTCGCCTCGCGATGTTTTGCAATACCCTATATAAAAATAATTATTTCATGTCAAATAAAGCTTTATGTCCCTTCCTGCTATTCGCTTAGGAAAATATCTGTAATTTGATCATAATAGAAGAATTGAAATTAACGGATAATACTTTCGTTGAACAAATTAGAGCTATTTACTGGAAAAAGTACGCCGAAAAAACAGGTTCAGAGAAATTTTCAGCGGCCTTCGGCCGCTGGGGAGCAAGTCATGCTCTGTGAAAATGCTGTTTTGTGTCTTGAGGGGTTGTGAAGGTGAATATTCTGAGGTAATATATTTTTGTGACTTGTAGAAGTTTTGTGGTTGATTTGAGTGTAATAGGAAAAAATGTCTGATTCAGCTCGGGATCGAACCCAGGTCCTTGCACTTTGAAACCGAGCGTTCATCCAACGGGGCTACCAGGCCTTGTTGAATTAGAAATGTTATCAGAGCGCCGGGCGACGCTCTGGAAGAATTTTTGACCGCCCGCCCCTGCTTTCAGCCCTGACTTCTGCCTACAGAGCTATACACTTGTCAGCTAGTAAGGAAGGTTTCCATGTACAAATTTTCTTTTCATTTTTTATTTACGTAGCCAGCTCTCCGTCTATATGGGTTAGAGCGTTTTATATGGTAATATGAATGTGGCGTTTGGAAAATAAATATCGGTGTAATCTAACTTCTTGCACAGCTGCTAACAGTTGATAGTCCATTGAAAAATAAAAATATATTTTCTTTGAAGTCTTTAATAAGCCAGAAAAAAATATTTATCACCTACTAAAACAACTTCGCTGTTCCAAGGTTCCCAACATTTTGACGAATTTGACAAAAAAGTTTTATTTTTATTTTTCGAATGTTTTTTGAATTTTGAACCACTATAATTTGTTATGGAATGGCATTATATACACGTCATTCACGGGTGTGCAAGAAGTTCGATTACCCAGGATCGGCTCAGGCTTCAGCTTATCCCGTAATCACCATAATCTCCACAAACACTCATTGAATAATCAAAACAAACAAACGGCTGACCAGTAGGACATTGGCAGTATAAGACACTCGTGAATCTCCGGTAGTAGTCTGAACAAAAAATATGTTTGTTGTTATGTATGCTGACATTACAACTTGAGTACCGGGAGGCAATCCATCGTCAAATTCGTAGGTGTATATTACATGTGCTTCACCAAAAAGTTGAAAAAATACAATTGTTTTCGGAAATAATCACGTATTCTGAAAGCTTGACAACTTACCTTCACGTTTTTAATAAATGAAATAAATTCAGTATTTTGTTTTTTTTATTACGGAAAGGGCGCGTGCCGACACAGTGCTATTGATGCCGCTCTGAACTAAGAAATAAGTAACACCATCTGTTATTTAATTTAGGAAATAATACAGTGTGGCCGACTATACCTTAGGGCCATCTCCCCCGGACTTACCCTATAAGACCCGACAATATTCTCACGAATCTCTCTCCATGAATTCAAACCCGAAAATGTTCCGATAATGGAATATTTCTATGTCGTTTCTTTTCGATTCATCGTGAAAAATATCTAATTCGTTGTTGTCAAGTGTAGCCCTGCACATTCGCCAGAAAATATATTCCATTTCATGCATTGTTCGTCGCCTGATATAAGAACTTGTTCCGTATCTATCCTGCCGCTTTTTCCCGTCGTAATTTATGTGAATTTTCACGAAACACTTTTAATTTGCATGTTTCGCTGTTCCATACACAACAGTCGCTCCTCTTTATGTCCTCCCTATCCCGAAGGAAGGCATTCGCAACACCTGAGGTTTGAACTTAATACGATTCGTTGCCATTACGCGCCCGGATTTCCTTCTATCAATTACACGCATTATTGATTAAAACATATGACTCCAGTTAAAGCACAGCCGTCTTCCACTCGGAATTCAACGATTCATGACGTTTAATTTTGGGTATACGGGGATATTCGATGTCGAATCTATGCGGGTTTAATATAGATAGAGTCGGCTGAGTTAGAGCGGGATTCCGTATTTCAATCATTTATTTTTATTTCGCCAAATCGAATGCAGCTCTTTTGATTCGTGATATATTCAGATATATATTTTTTAATAATCAGAGAACTGAAACTGAAGCACAATACGGATTCTTTTATAACCTAGATCGCATGGGTAGATAATTGAGTTTTGAAGAACTCTGTTTATTTTTCGTTGTAATCCAACTCATAAAACCAGATATGTGAGCAAAGACGTCATAAAACGCTGCTTGTAAAATGTTTTTCTTTCAAATGAAAAAGTTCCGGAGCTCACTTGTTACAAATGTTTTATGACTCGGAAAAATCAGACCTGTTATAGTAGAAATAACTACATGTATAACAAAGAAAAAAGTGCACCATCTTCTACGGTGATGAAGTTGATGTCCTCGTTTCCTGCGGTCAGTTAACCACCCAAGGAAAAATGGCACCCAAGTAGCAATTCAAATGTCATTTGTATACATTTTATTTTTGTGTGGTGTGGTTTTTATACTGCTTATTTATTGTCGCGAATACTCCCCCAGTGCAAGTACATTTGAGGGCAAGTTTTAAAGCACTCCTGAGGACTGAAATATCCTACCATTTAGCATTCACGTTAAATTACTTCTATCAGGGTTCTGCAGTGACCATTTACAAAGCAACGATAAATCATTTTGGTCTTCAAGAAGTCTATATACATGATCTTTGAGTATATAATAGTTTCGTAGCACTCCACAAAACCACAATAAACCTGGAAATTGAGTTTTATTGAAGATTTGTTATGTACTTCTGCGAACCACTATGAAATCAAGGTCTTAAACCTTTCTTTTACTTTAATGCCATTTGCATCAATGAATAGCAATAATGAATCCGAATAATTGCAGAAGTTTTATGAGATCATTTAAATGAATAAATAGCAGTAATGATCCTTCTCATGGTTGTTTTCACACTCAGCTCATTCTAGAATAAGGTTAAGGATTACGGATTTGAATAGGAACAAGTTGCTTCTTTCATGGATCAACATACTTTTCTAGAAGGGAAATGGTCACTATTGTAATATAGTCGCCAACGAATTCGTAAGCTACAATTACATATTAGTTTCATAAAAAGATAAAACGACCCAAAAGAGGACATTCAAAATATAGTTTTCAAAAAACTTCTGGTTTCTAAATGACCCCATTATTTCGTTTTCAGTACGTTGTTAGGAGTCTAAGAATGTGGCAAAACGTTTTCATAACATTTATAAATAGTTCTCAAAACCTTCCTAGGAGTGTGCACTCCTGAACTTTTATGAAAGTTTTATGGGGGTTGTTACATCAAAAAACGTTCATCATGGCCATCAGTGATTTGAACTGAAGAACGCCTTGACAGCTGCCATATAATTCAAATTCACCACTATTAATTTTTTTTTCCAATTGACTAACAACCAGCACATCTGGAACGTGTAACTGTTCATTTATTATTTCAGTTATAGTTTATTATTTCAGTGATGGTTTTCTAGAATCGTTTTGTAAAAGAAAAATTGAACAAATCTCCGGACGTTTGAAGCTGATGCGAGACTGATGCGATACGTGAAATATATTAATTTTAATGAACGTTTGACAAAAAGCAAAAACCACAAAATATATCTCGCGTCCTATATTATTAATAAGAAAACTTCTCGAAAATACGTCACTATTGAAGAAACCTATAAACAACCCTTAAACGTAGCGAAAATATGAATTCTTTTCTAAAAACTTGTCGAGAAAATATAAACATCCCACAAAGCCTTTTGCCTTCCTCCACTCTCATTGACCTTTCTCCACTCTCGTTGACCTTTAAAGTTTAAATGCTATGGAATTCTCATTTCTCGTGGCTGATACCACTCATATCTGACCGATTTTTCATATTCAAATTCGGTGTTTTTTCAACTTTGTAGTCATTAGAATCATTACCGACATTAGCTGAACGCTAAATAGAAGAATTGCTTCTGGATCAGTTGGTTAGTCCTCTGGTACATATTTTTTATATAATGTTGATAATTTATGACATACTTATGTGGGATCTATCCAACTAATACTTTAGAAAAATCTGACTCTAGTTACTTATCAAGTTACTTTAAAACGAGTAAAATGTCTTCAAATATATCCTGAAAGTAGATATGATAGGCCGGTTCTGGGCCACTTGAGAATTTGAGAGTCTCTAAGGGCTGCCACGAAGGTCTGAGATGCCTGGGGACATCATGGGGGCAGTATTTGGGCCCAAACATATATAAAAAATATATAACTGACGTATGTTAAGAATTTTAAAGTATTCGATCTGGGGGGCCCATAACGACCTCACAACAGCCTCAAGCATCTCAGACCTCGGCGGCAGTCTCCAGAGACTACCAAACGCCCCTGGCGGGGCCCCAGAGCAGACATTTGAACCCCAATACTGAGTCATGAATGTTCCAGATCTCAGTGATAACCCCCTGAGACTTTTAAACACCCCAGACGGGGAACCCAGAGAATATTTTTTTTATTCTCAACCCGCAGCGCTCATATTTTTTCGATATTGGGTATACGATCCCCATAATGTCCCCTGGCATCTCAGACTGCCGCGGAAGTCTTCAGAGATTCCCAAACCCTAGACCGGAATATGTAAGAATTGTATTTTGCTCATATGGATAAATTTCACATAAATGTGTGAAATTAAATCGAGATACTCTCCTTAGTTCCAAAGAGTACGATGCAAAATATGTAACATTTTGGAAGAGCTTGGAAGTGAATATATTCCCGACGAATCAGAAAATGTTTCAATAATATTTCTGATTTCACAAAATTGGACTTTTAGGAATGAAACTCTACAGCCTCTGCACGAACTCATCTAGAATGACCCTATATAAATTTCGTATATGTCATGCAGAAGAGGAGAAGCCTCGAGATTTGGAGTGATGGGATGAGTGCTCTTACGTTGAATTTATAGCGTGAAAAATACGAATTGAATTTTAAATGTAACGGGAAAATAAAAGCGGGAAGCGGGAAACAGGATCTGGATCGAATACCTTCGATGCTTGCTCAGGTGAGAAATGGGGATTTACGAGTTTGACAGTCATTATGTACCACCGTAGCTTAGGCGCGAGGAGATTTACTTTCGTCTGGGATACCATAGTTTCGATCCCCGAAGGAGTCATCGTTTTTCGAAGTATGGCCTCTCTGTGGACTACCGGACAACGTTACATTCCTGCATTCTTTCGAATTTCGTATACACTGTGTTTGGCTATCCATGGATCCAGGTTCGTATTCAAGTAGATTCTTCAAATTAGCTAGTAAAGATTTTTTTCGACAAATGTCTGTTTCTAAAAATATTCACTTTTAGAAATCGTAGTTTTTATGGAAAGTAGAACCAGGATTGTGGGTCCATTTTTAATTGAAAGAATATTGTCAGAGAGTGTACCGAAACCATCAAAATTAAAAGAAAATACCATAAAAAAGCACCTTGGATGACAAATGCTCTCCTTACATCTGTAAATAAAAAAAATGAACTATTCAAAAAACTCCAAAAACAACAGAATAACCTGGAATTGAGGCAAAGGTATAATAATTATAAAAATAAACTAACATCATTAATAAAGAAGGCAAAACAGGTTTATTACGGAAATATTATTGAGAACAATCGGAATAATTCGAAAAGATTAAATAAATAACCACACGAAAGGCATTGCAAATGAGTTTAATGAAACTTTCATAAACATGGGAAAGAACTTAGCCAAAAACATAAAAATCAACAAAAATATTCTCTTTCAAACACCACGAAACTTGAACTCATTTGTTATGCTTGACACGGACCATCATGAAATTGGAGAAATTTTGCGTGAATTGAAAAACAATAAATCCCCTGGTTATGATGGATTGAAATCAGAAACCTTAAAATCTATTTCAGAATATCTTATTGAACCATTGACATACATTATAAATAAATGTATGGCCTTAGGATACTGGCCTTTGGCTTTCAAGGACACAATTGTTATTCCAATATACAAGAAAGGTGAAAATGCCTTGGCCAGTAACTACAGGCCAATATCACTGATAACAAACTTTGCAAAATATTCGAGAAGGTCCTAAGAAATAGATTAGTATCATATCTCAATAAGTATAAAATATTATCCGACAAGCAATTCGGTTTCAGGGAAAATGTTTCCACACAAGATGCGATAGTTTCCCTAACAAATAATGTATTTTCTGCCCTAGATAAAAGTATGCCTTGCCTATGTATGTTTATAGATCTAGCTAAAGCATTTGACACTGTTAGTCACCCACTACTTATGGAATCTCTAGAGGATATCGGAATAAGAGGTAAACCCCTCACACTCTTCGAAAGCTATATTTCGAACAGAATCCAATGTGTAAGAGTCCGGGCTGAGTACAGTATAAGCTTCCCGTGGAGTTTGGGGTACCACAAGGGACCGTTCTGGGACCGATCTTATTTTCGATATATATCAATAATTTGTTCAAAATTGAGAGCTCTGGAGAAATCATAGGCTTCGCAGACGATACGGCCATCGTTTACAAAGCAGCTTCCTGGGGGGAGTTAAAAATGACAGTACAAACCGATATTTCTCGTATCAAACATTGGTTTGATCAGAAATTGTTAACAATAAATTTGGAGAAAACCCAGTATATACCATTCACATGCTACGAATCCAAGACACCTGATTTTAACTATATAGAAATATATGAAGAAGGATCGATTTCTCATATACTACCATCAAAAAGTGTTAAGTACTTGGGTGTACTCATTGATGACCATTTGAGGTGGGATGTCCATATCAAATACGTGATAAAAAAACTACAATTTATTCTATATAAATTCAGACACCTTTGTCGCACATTACCTCAGAAAGAACTAAAAATTGTGTATTTTGCACTTGTAGATAGTCATCTGAAATACGGCATCTTGGCTTGGGGTGCAGCACTCAGAAAACACATAACACCTTTAGAAATACTACAACGAAGATTCTTGAAACTCATGTTACATGAAAAATGGGACTACTCAACAGAACTGACTTACACTGAGTCAGGAGTGTTTGACCTCAGGCAGAAATTCAGTTATAAATGTATGATCAATTATCACATAAGTAAGAAATTCAAAAAAAACAATCATGAATATGAAACACGTAGAAAAAAATTACACTTAATTCCCTTCATGACAAAATCTATAGGACAAAGATCAAATGAGTTCTTAGCGCCCAAACTCTACAACAGCATCCCCGATGAACTTAAAAACATGTCAAATAAAACATTTAAAAAAAGTCTAAAAAAATTTGTGCTGACCTGCCCTAGGGCATACGTTCATGGTTTAATAGAAACGAAAATATAATTAAATAAAGTTACATTTCATAAGGTATAAGGATAGGTAAGTATTTTGTTTCCATATCGCATCTCCCGTGCAACCAATCTCCAGATGAAATTGATCCAAATTCAAATATTCTAAAAGTCAATGTTGAATATATCTACTGTTTCTTGCTTCAATTTTAAATTTTGTATTGTGTTCTTTTATAAATTATTCAGTTATTACAGTATATATGTGTGTATTTTTTATTTTTTATATTTTTTATATATTTTATTTATATTTATATTCTTAATTGCTACACTGTCTCGGAACAAGTATTTTACTTACCGAGTATATTTACTCATCATATCATTTATTTTAGTATTTAGTATTTGTTACCCATTCTCCATTTCATTAATGCCTGTCGTGTGATATTCAATAGGACGTTCTAGTGGAGTTTTCATTATTTTTTTTTTTTTTTTATCTTATAAACGCCATGTGAAGTGGAATAAAAATAGAAAAATCGAAGTACACAGTCTTCTTCACACAAAAGATTCAATATAAATTGAACCAGGAAATGGTAGATCACAGGGGAAAAACAACTACTTTCCTAGCAAATACCACGCAGAACGTTGAATGATATTCACCTGAAAATCCATGCATACCTCCATAAAAATGGACATTGAATGCAAATGTTTCTTTCTGATAAGCTTGATTATGTTTAATTTATGTCGTGTTCGCCTAACAATCCGCATACCGGTTTCAGGCTTTTTGGCCATCATCAGTACGGAGTAGTCAGTCAGGCAATCAGTCAGTGATCTACCATTTCCTGGTTCAATTTATATTGAATCTTTTGTGTGAAGAAGACTGTGTACTTCGATTTTTCTATTTTTATTCCACTTCACATGGCGTTTATCTTTCACTATATGCTAGTCGGGCTTGCCACTCCTACTGAGAAGGAATCTTTCATTTAGAAAGCTATCGAGGTGGGAGATTTTCGGAGTGTTTCTTTCTGTCACTAGGTACCGCCAGTCAAAAGTTTTCTTTTCCGGCGTACCTATAGGTGTTATAGACTCGATGATGGTTTTGTTTATGTTGTGTCTCGCTTCGGCCAGAGCTCTTCGGACTTCTGGCTGGTGACTACTCCGTACTGATGAGGGCCAAAAAGCCTGAAACCGGTATGCGGATTGTTAGGCGAACACGACATAAATTAAACATAATCGAGCTTATCAGAAAGAAACATTTGCATTCAATGTCCATGTATGTATGTATGTATGCATGGATTTTCAGGTGAATATCATTCAACGTTCTGCGTGGTATTTTCTAGGAAAGTAGTTGTTTTTCCCCTGTGATCTACCATTTCCTGGTTCAATTTATATTGGATCTTTTGTGTGAAGAAGACTGTGTACTTCGATTTTTCCATTTTTAATTGACTTGAAAAACATGGAGATTCTATGTTCGACTTGTACGTATCTTCGCTTTTTCTCGAAAACTGTACAACCAATTTGAATGCAAATATTTACGTAGTGGTCTTACAGATCTAGAAACGGATCTTAGCCTGTTTTACTACGATTATATTTGGCCCACTTTCATGTCTGTTTGTTTAGTACAAATCTTGCAATCGATTTTAAACTAACTTCCCGATGAGCTAAACACTTGATACTCCAGACATAGCTCAGAACTGGTTGACAATGCAATGCTAACTCGCTTACTTTTTTGTCTATCTGTTCGTTTGTTTCTTAGTAGAACGTTTACGGAGCAAAAAGTGACAGTGAGGAAACCTTTCGATAGCACCAGCAACAGGATGATCGATAAGTCAATGTGCACTAAATTTAACTGCCTTCCAAACAGCCACACAATATAACCACAAAAATAGTTGAAAATAAATTAATAAATAACCCACTGAACATCATCAAGTAATCGTTAGAATATAAGACAGTTTGACACATACATTCGCGTCAAACTGAAAACAAGAAAATTATTGGGTTCATTTTATTTATTTTACCACGTTTATATTGAGTCGCCTCCGTTGCCTCTCTGTCCGTTCGGTACAAATCTTGTTTGTTTGCCGGTAATAATGATGATAATAATAGTAACAATGATAAGGGGCAATCGATTTTAAACTAACTTGCTAGAGACTTTAAACTTTAAACATATCCCGGAACTGGATAACAATGTAATATTAACTCACTCTCTTTTCTGTTTATTCGTGTGTAATAATAATAATGATGAGCTAAAGACTTGAAACTTTAAACAGATCAGAACTGGATGACGATGCAATAATAACTCGCACTCTTGTCTGTCTGCTTGTTTGTTTGCCTTCAATAATAATGATAATAGTGAGGAGCAATCGATTTTAAACTAACTTGAGCAATGAGCTAGATATTTGAAACTTTGAACATAGCTCAGGATGGATTGACAAACGAACAATTATGATCGGATTAAGAGAAACTGAAACAAAAACTAAATTTGCCACATATCTCTGTCATGATTTCATCAAGATGTTCAAAATTCATTGCAAAATTTCACACACACATAACTAAAAAGCAGAAATTAATTATTTAAATGGATAAAAATATATCACATTTTTAAAACTGACCAAAAAGTATAAAATAATTTATCCTAGCCCCATACAGACTTATAGCCACATACATATTGTCTTGAAAATTGTTTATCGTGAATATTCAATGACTCTGAAAATAGCAGGGCGCATGCAATAGATAATAGTCGCCCCACGTTCTCGTTTTGAATCTTACAAGTATGTTCATAGCTTTCAAAAATTCACAATCACAAATTTTCAGCACGACCTTTATGGGGTTAGAAATCTGTATGTAGTTATAAATCTGTATGGAGCTAGGAGAAATTATTTCATAATATTAATAATATTATTATATTATTCGAATAAGTATTTCACCCAAAATGGCCATTGCACGCTAGTTGCGACATCGAACTGGTTGAGCCAGTTGAAATGTTCTTAGTAACGTAAAAAGAAATGAATTTCGACGCAATATCCGTGAAGTTTGTCGAACGGTGTGATTCAGATAATATTTTTAGCACCATCAAAAAAGGTAAGTAATGGTTTGGACTGCCTTTGTGGACGTTCAAATACATCCTAAATATTTTTTGGTATGTTATTCTCAAATTATATGTTGATGCAAGTCCTCTTTTACATATCTAACTTAACGATCTGGATTCATGAACCATGCTATGAGCTGTGAATCTGATTTGATGGCATGTCAGCAATGCAGTGGTAGGAAAATAGTTTCTACGTTATAGGCCGGCACTATATTTTCACAATTTCTATTCTATTCATCGCCAGTGGAGCCAGAAAACGTACAATGGATGTTTGAATTGCATTCCTAGTTAATGATAATAGAAGCAATATTAACATATATGCATGCGCTGTGTGGTTTTATGAAGTTATATGGAATATAAAGTAGGTAGTATGTAAAACTGTCACGTTGCAAGTTCAAATTTATAGAACAAGTGGATAACTGGATAACTTTTCATGCATATAGAACTCACGACCGTTTCAGATTAAATTAGATGATAAAAGTTTAAATGGTGCGGAAAACAAATCCTTCAAATCACAATTATCGATTCTCCCGGCACGCTGGCCTGTTTCCAAACGATCGGAATATATAAGACAAACCATTCGTTTCATGAAATATTTTTAGTATATTTTACCGAGAACGACGATAAAGAGTGGAATTTGGTGAATGTTTGCGAAATTCATAATTTACTATTTGGTTCAGTCGGCTCATTGGATATCACATTTGAGTGAAAAATTATAATTATGTTCTCCTAACAGACTAGAATGAGAATGGGTTGGACATTAGAGTTTTCTAGCAATTTCACATATCAGTATACTAGGTGATCTACGTAGGTCCTGCATTAGAGATTTTTTAACTTGTAGTTGGATAAGAAACTTTAAATTTCGTATGAGATCATGATCGATCATGTCCATTCTTCTGAAGATATTTTCAATCATACAGCTATGCCGAAAGTCGATAGCAACTTTTTAAATTTTAAATAGAAACCTATATTTTTTTCACTCGGTCCGATTGGCCTTCTAATTCAAAGTTTAGGCAACCTAAGTTATGATAACTATGTATTACAGTTTTTGACATTTGTCGATTTTTTCTGAAAAAACTATTGCCGTACAAGTTTACGAAAATATTTGCATCTCGTAAACCGATCTGAATTAGGATATCAAATCTATGAAGCAGTTAGATAATAGTACTGGCTATCTTCTGATGTCCCATCGATGGTCCCATTGTGTACCACATGGGCGTAGGCGATTTTCAAATCTTGTACTCAAAAATTGTCAAAACCTCATTTTTTTCTAATGGCACCCATACCAGTAGAAATAAAATTGAATTATAGAGTGAGTTACTCGAACATTCTCTATACCTAACTCCCACCCTTATCGAGTTATTCGTATAAAATCAATAAATGCCTCATCTTGCCAAGGGATTCGTTGCTTTCTCAAGTATGCCATGGAAATAAAAGTCAATTGTAATTGAGAAGGTGATATTCTGTCAAAATGAAAACGAGTTGTGCTATTTCTTACACAAAATTGGTTTAAAAATGGAAAATTATCCAAACGAAGTTTTGTTAGATTTGTTTGTAATCTATGGCATGTGTCAAAAAATTATTCAGGGAATTGTCCGTGAGTTCAATTTGAAATATTCAAACATGTCAAGCATGACACGGGGAGAGTTCACGATTGAAAAATAATAAAAAAATGGGGAAGGGGCTAGATCCATCAAACCACTAACTGTCAATAAAGATGATCAAATTACCATTCTCGGATATTTTCAAGCTTATCCTCAAGCTCAATGGGATTTTCATATTCTGCAATACAACCCATGTTACACCGTCATGAGCTGTATCCTTTTCACAAGCTTTTATTATTATTATTTAGTTTCACCTGTCCCGGTGTCTGTCTGTAATCAATTCCTCCAAGTCAAATTTGACTCCCTTTGACCCCCTTCTAATCGCCCGATTGATTTGAAATTGGGCAGGTGTACATAATTCCGGTGACAAAGCATTATGAAATTTTTGTTAGTGAAAGAAACAAAATGGCGGCTCCAATATGGCGGACAATTTTTGAGATTATGGTCCGATTCTATTCAAAATTGGTATCTAGGGGTTTTCTGGGTCGGAGATTATGATTTAACATGGCAGCTCCAAAATGGCGGACGAGTTTTGTGATTATGGTTTGATTCTATTCAAAATTGGTATGTGGGGGTTTTTGGGGTCGAAGATTTTTTTTTACAATCTTTCATTTAGTTTCACCTGTACCGGTTGAATTTTACCCACTTCTAATCGTCCCATTGATTTAAAATTTAGCAGGTGTACATAATTCCGGTGACAATGCATCATGGAATTTTTGCTAGGAAAAAAAAACAGAATGGCGGCTTCAATATGGCGGACAATTTTTGTGATTATGGTTCAAAATTGGTATGTGGGGGTTTTTGGGGTCGAAGATTTTTTTTACAATCTTTCATTCAGTTTCACCTGTACCGGTGTCTGTCTGTCTGTGTGTCTGTCTGTAATCAAATCTTGAAAGTTAAATTTGACCCATTTCTAATTTGAAATTTAGCAGGTCTACATAATTCCGGTAACAATGCATTATGAAATTTTTGTTAGAAAAAAAAACGAAATGGCGGACAATTTTTGTGATTATGGTCCGATTCTATTCAAAATTGGTATCTAGGGGTTTTCAGGGTCGCGGATTATGATTTTCCAGAATTCAGAATTCAGAAACAAATTAGATAGGAATTACTAAACTAGTTATTTAACATCATAAATACTAAAAAATAAAATAAACTAAAAAAAAATTCTATGCAAGCTTTTATTAGTTGTTAATAAAAAAACAGAAATAAAAAGTTAAAAACAAAAATTATAAAAAAAGTACATAGGTATACAAATGCACTAAAAAAGGAAAACATAATGTATTTCATTGTTTGATCTAGGTTATTCTGTAACAGATTCAAAATCTTGCCGCGGATACAAAATAGGTAATCTTGCGCGGCAAGATTCTGAATCTGTTACCCACAGAATAACCTAGATCAAACAATGAAAGAAATATTTTTTCCTTTTTAGTGCATTTGTATAAATAAAAGTTTGTTTTTAAATATTTTTTTTATAATTTTTTTCTTTAATGAAAGTGAAACAGGTGACTTTTCCCGTACAGTAACTTTTGGATTTATTACTCAAAATATAAAAGCTCACCGGATTCTTATAAAACATAATTTGGATGGATGAGGCTGAATTTCGTTAGCAGGAAGTTTACAATATGTGAAATCGTTCTTTTTTGTGCTTCTGAAAATCCATATATGGTGTTTTGTTTGGTAATGAACCAAAAGGTACGCTATTTTTTTATGTACGATGGAAATTTGAATAGTGAAAGATACTCAGAAATTCATATTATTGATGAATTTTTTGAACGCTACCAGTATCCATAGCATCGGGTGAAAGGTCTTTCTCGAAATTTAACTTGACTATTTCTCTCATTATTTTTGAGCCAATCAAGTGGCCGAAATTTCAAAAAAAGGTTGGTTCTCAGATTGGTGATCAGTTTTATAGTGATGAAACGTCTTCTTGCTGTTTAATACTGAGTAATACACAGTCTATTCGATATTATTTTGCGATAAAACCCCACTAAGGTCTTCTTAGAATTATATGTCAACGAATTGAATTCCTATATAGGGAAACAAGAAATGCAAAATTGATTAAATAAGGGATTCTCAACTGTTACAGTGATTTGATATTTCAATTGAAATATACCTTTTTCGGCATGTTAAAAGCCTCAGGTTTTCAAGTGAGGCAATGAATAATTGAATTTCGTTATTTTCATAATATCAACAATAGTTCTCATGGAGTAGGGGTTAGCGTGTATTTGATAGTGAAAAATGTATATATATTTTCTGTTTTTGGGCGAGTTCAGGAGCAGTGAATGCTCATTGTGAATGAATGATTCTGTGAAACGAAGCATTTAGAAAGTGACACGGTTCCTTCAATTTTGAAATCTCGTTGGAAATGCAAATATAACATGAATTCTGCCAATTTCATCCAGTTTCAAATGTGATTCGGGAAATTTTCTCATCAAATATCATTCGTGCTAGTGGATTTTATCTCATTTTTTTTATTTTGTCTCAATCAGTTTGCCTCTACGAAATTTAACTCGTGCAATTAGTAAAATTTCCAGGCAAAATGCTTTCTCAAAAATTTCAAAAAAAATTGCGATAAAACCCCTAGCACTTATGATATTACCTTCGATAAAACCCCCAGCACTTATGATATTACCCTCGATAAAAACCTTTTTAAGATCGAATATGGCACAAGGGAAACTCGGCAATTTATCAATGATGTCCATGGAAAATGACTCAATGGTTTCTCTTCCTCTCGACGAATTAATTATAGATTTTGCCATTGAAAAGGCATGTAATTATTTGCAGTTATTTCAATTTCATGTATGTGGCGCATAGCTTGGCGCGGCTCTGGTATGTACCAAACCGTATTACACTACAAAGTGTGTGGGTTTTACTTTCCAACATACTGGCAGGATGGTATAATGAAATTATTACTCATCTATTTTTTAAGTGTACAAGGTTCTCCAAATATTGAAACCCCGATAATTTTCATTTCGCACCCATCTTGATGATTATGTACAGTACGGTGCAAATGAAAGGAATAAATTCATTATTTCGTCATTGGGAGACCCTAGAGGAAAATCCTAAAATCTGTGTGCGCGTGATGACGTCATCGATCATTTTTTCCGATAGAAATGTGGTTCATGTGATACGCCATATGAAAGATCTTCCAATCAGCTATCCAACCATATCAATGATTTCAAGTAATTTTGGTTTTTATTCTAACAAACATTTGTATTAATAAGATAAAATTCATATTCAATTGATACAAACAACGTCAAAGCAAATGTTCAAATTGGCGACCATCAGCTATGATACAGTGACATAGGCGAGCAGTGAACTCTTCTCGAACTCTTCCAACAACTTCCTGAGTGAACGTCCCATCTCGATGCGTATGAGGTCTTTCAGATCATGGATATTTCGAGGTCTATTTTGGTATACTTCACTCCAAAGTGTCCCCATGAAAAGAAATACGGAGGAGTTGAATCTGGCGATCTAGTTGGCCATTCGATTGATTTTCTTCGCCCTATCCACCGATCGTCTTTCAGAAGCTCCTGGTAACTTTGTAGGAATGAATGCCACTTCTCTTTTATTAGCATTCTAGGAACTGTTGAATGGCCAAAGTTATTATTAATTTTTATGCTACTTCCTTGATCTGCTATGGGAATTATCTTGAAACGTTAGTATTACATCTGGTTTCGTGTTTTCTGGCATTTGTTTCTTACCATCTTCAGGCAGGTCTCTTACATGACTGCATTTATTCTCAATTTTGCTTATCGTGGATTGTGAAATTGGTTCTCGGTTGGGAAAATTATTATTGATAAGAGTACAGACCTCTTTCTGCGTCCTTGTTTTTGTCTCCACAACCAATCATTATTAGAATTTCCACTATTTCTGTTTCAGTAAGCTTTATATTGATACTTTTTGGATAATGTCCACTGTTATGACCATTAACATTCGACAAGTCGATTGAGTTTACTTAGAATGTAGCACTTTCAAGAGAACCACATTCGTAAACGGCAAAAAAAACATGTAAGAAACCAACATTTCTTTCCCAGTGCCGGCCTTTCGAAAATTTGTCCTCGGGGATTTACAGAGATTTGAAAATCAATACTTGAAAACAGAATTTAATACTTTTGCAATGAGTGATCTTCAATTTTTGAAACAATTTCTTTCCCTTATAGAAAAACAATTAGACATATTTTTCGATATGGTTGGATATCTGATTGAAAGACCTTTCATATGACGTATCACATGACTCACATTTCTATTTGAAAAAATCATCGATGACGTCATCTCGCTCACACAGATGACGTCACGAATATAAAGAATATTTGACAGTATGCGCGGTGGACAATAAAATTCGACGTGTTTCAGGATTTTTTTCTAGGGCCACCCAATAACGAAATAATGAATTTATTCCTTTCAGTTGCACAGTACTGTATATGGGATTCATTTCGTTGAAAATCCATTATCAACATTAATAATATGTGATGATATTTTTATTTCCTGAACGGTTTTCTCTTTACAAAATTTCGAGGTTTTGGTTATTTAGGTCCTTGATACTTCCTTCAGAAAAAACTCGGTTTTCATGAAATACCCAAATAGCTTCTAGGCTAACTACTATTTCGCGTTCCTACCTGTATTCCTATTTCCCATCTCCATTCCGTTGTACAATGAACTCTGCCTACTTCAGTATCATGACTACATAATTCATAAATCCTGGTTCTAACTAAAAGCCTCCATCATCACACATAATTGAAATCCGATAGAGATGGGGAATACGTTCGCTTTTACAATTTGCTTGAGTACTAAGGGGTGGAATGCCCTTAATTGGAAAAACGGTCCTCTTGAATTCATTTGTAACGTTTAATAGGACCAACTCGCGATATATATTAGTCTCCTTGTCGGTTATGACGAAACTGATTCATTTCGACTCTCATATGATGACTGGTGAAAAGGGAATGGGGAATGCTTCTTTGATTACCTTCCTATTAGTTATCTGGATCATTGGGGTCTTTATGCAAACGCGTATTACAGTAGCTACTGTTGATCAATGTTCCTTTGTTAGTTCCGATCAATCAATTTCTGATGTTAACAATAGACACGCGCTTGCTCACTTACCTCCCGTCCCATTCAATTTATATGCGTATCACAAGTTTCTGAATATGTTTTCTGAAGAATAACCTAACAAGGATGACAACTCCCATAGGTCTACAAAGAATGATACATCAATAATGTCATGATTATATTTGGGAAATGGATAAATATCAGAAAGAGGGGGTTCAACGTTGTTTCACATTTAACAACCTTTAGTCCAAGATCCCAGAGCCGGCAAACCTACGTTATTTTAGCAAAGCTGACATTTTTAGTACTAGTAGTGTGAACGTATGCATACTTGCTAGCTTGAAAGCGATGCCTTTTTACAGATAGCAGGTGCAAAAATACATAAAAACCTTACTTACCTACGTTAAAGTATGGTATTACTTCTGGCAATTAATATGAACCAGTTGGCCAAGTGGTCTAAGGCGCCAGATATAAACTCCAGATTTTTTTCCCATCTAAATTGAGAAATGATTTTTTTTTATTTCAATATTTGTCCCAAAACAAATCATTTCTCAATTCCAAAGTGGAAAATCAAAGAAAAAATCGTCAGGCGTGGGGTTTTGACCACGTTAACTTTCGAGATCCAGAACTCAAATCTGGCGCCATTGAACACTCGGCTAACTCGAAGATATTAATTGTCAAAAGAATTACCATACTTCAGCGTAAGTGGGGAAGTTTTTTATGTACTTTTGTACCTGCTAGCTGTAAAAGGACCCCGATTTCAAGCTATTGAGTTCGCATACGTTCTCAACTACATATCACACTATTCATACTCAAAATTTCTGCTTTGCTAAAAGGACGTAGGTTTGCCGGCTCTGGGTTCTTACTCTACTTCTAGAATAGAGTAGAATAGAGTGTTTCTTGAACGTGGTCTTTTTTTATAAATGTCAAAAAAGTTCTGACATTAATCAGAGAGAAAAAGAGAGGACAATATTGGTCGCTGTCAGCTACATAAATGATAATAAGCATCGGTGATTCAGTGATATAATGCTCGCCTGCCACAAGGGCGACCCGGGCCAGAAATATTTTTATTTTGTGTTTATTTATTTTTATTTCAATAAAAACATTTATGATTATAAATAAGATTAGGATTCTTGAATACTTGGAAAAAAACAAAGAAAAAAACGCACCATGCCATCTTATTCATAAATTGCATAAATGTCTTTGCAGCGTAACGTTAAGTAATACTTTTAAACTGGTTGGGGATAAACCACGTCGGAATTGAATTACGTTTTAACACGTGTATAAATTGTAATCAAAATTTTTGAACATAAAATTCAACCATGTAGTGTGGATGTATGCTTTTTGTTCGGAAATCAGTATATATATATATATATATATATATATATATATATATATATATATATATTATATATATATATATATATATATATATATATATATATATATATATATATAAATTTAATATAATGACTGAAAATTGGTATTAGCAGTGGGGAATAACGGGGATCTTCAGTCAGCACAAGTGTTGAAATATGGAAAACTCTTTTATACTTTGGACCGAGCTTTAATTTCAATTTTGAAACTTCTTCAGGGTCAGTAATGTGAGTGGTTGATTGATGAACATTAACTTTTAGAAAGAGAAAACGTAAAATATTAAAATATTGGTCGGAATGGTGTTATAGCTTTGATGTTTCAATGTCAGTTGAATGGAATTAAACCATTTCTTTAAATATCAAAAAAAATTGTACCTTTAACTGGATTTTGTGGAGAACATAATTCAAATGCGTTTATTTCAAAACCGGGAGTTTCTTATTTTCATGTCATCGGATCCAAGTTATTGTCCAATAAAAATAACAATCAGTTGAAAGTTATTAAAAATATAGAATACGCTAAAAATATCACTAAAACAATAAGTTTGTAATATGAAATTGATTAAAAAAGGGGATAGGAAATCCTACTTGAAAGCCACAATGTTGAAAGGGTTGAATACAAACTTAAAATTGTACTAATATGTTACTTATTTCCCTTGTCCTAATCTACGAATGAATGAAAGCATTATAAAAGAACGTAAATTAACCAGATATTATTGGTTCCAATTTCCAATTTAATTTCATTTAATTTCAACAAACATTATATGTTAAATTTACGTCATTTCGACCTCCAAAAAGAAAGACATTTTGGACAAGAGGTCGAAGGTAAAATTAAGTTAATTTGCCTTGACAGTGGTCTTTTCTACCTATTCATGACCCAAAGTTAACTATAAGGGATCCAAGAATTTGAGGTTAGAATAGGTACACATAAATTCCATGAGTATTTTATCTTAATCTGATACCTGTTACTTGTACTATTCGCGGGATCAATACAAATGATAAAATAAATATTGCGTTCGGAAAATAATTGTCAACCTGAACCCTTAGTAGAGGAATATGAATGACTATGGATGAAATTATTCTCAGTCGTAATTGCAGTTGCCATATAAGATTTTCTGTGATAATATTGATGTTCACCCTTATCTTCGACAAATTTACCACCTTCCAAAGATATAATTTGCTGTTGAAAAATCAGATGAAATTCTGTGTATTCTACCAATTTTTTTATTATCTAGTTTGGAAGGTGGAATACGTACATTTTAGGATATGGTTGTTTTGTGGTATTTTTTTAATTCAATGGCGAAATCAGTGTAATCCAATAAAAGTCTCGATAGACTTATGATTCCTTAAAAAGTCTACAAGTTCCTTTTCGACTCACTGACAGAAAAAAAGGCGGGAGAAGTGCAAATTTGACCTGTTTATCAACTTTTCTACTCCCTGACCATATGCACGTATTTTAAGTTATAATTAGGTACATTATAACTTGAAAATTACCCTCGAAAGTTTGTGGACCTTGAAGACATGTTTCTTGTGAGCTTAAGATCAAATTTCATGTAATAAATGAATATAACCCCATTGGGGATATGAGTGTATATTTGTAGATACTAATAAGTGATTTTTCACTATGCATTTTTCCTGTGGAGCCGATGAATTTCGACGGAGATTTGTTGGTCTTGACCATGGCTTTTACGACCTGAATTATAACTATGAAGTTCTAAGGACCTTGAAGTGAAATAATTTGTCAGAAATAAGTAAATTTGTTCTTCTTGAGAACATTTTGTCTTCCTACTTGGTGTAATCTTCCTATAATGCTAATTGGGAAATAGCTCTCAGCTCATTTAGTAAAAACAAGCTGCAAAATAGTTAATGTTCTGTCCAAATAAAATTAACTCAGTGAAAATCATATGTTTCTTCCATAACTATTAGTGGAAATTATTATATATTATATACATGCATTGCACTGTGTAATAATGAACAGGGTATTGCTGGCGAAATGTCCGAACAAAGAAATCGTTTTCACTTTTCTAAGAAAACATACTCGACCAATTGATCGAGAAATTTGTTCAATATAGAAATATGACAAACTAAGTGGTTCCGACGAAACGAATAGAAAAAAGATTTTCAAAGAGTTTATTTGCTGTTGCTGAGAACTTGTCGTTAACCGCCTATACACATCACTCTCGAATTCAAAAAATTTGTATAGAGACGTAAGTGTGGGAACATTCAAGTTTCTGACGTGAATAATTCCAAGTTGAAATTGAAAAACATTCTTCGGTTAATGGAATTCGGGAATCAGTGTGGAAACCGGGAGTTTTCCTTTCCATTAAATTACATACAGCAAACCAAGAAGATTCAAGAGTAGCGTTCTCATTTTCGCGAAATGGTCTGAGGACCGCCTCGAGACTGAAAATGATGGGTTTCGATCTTTCTTAGACAGGAATAGCCTGGTGATTTTTCTGAAGTTTTCGACATGATGGGTATATTGACCAGTCATTTAAAGCCCTTATGCATTCCTACATGATCTAAAAAATATTTCTCGAGAATAGGTTCAAAATTAGTGATTTGTGTATTTGGTATGAGTTCACATTTTGTTCCACTTCACTTCCAAAACAAAATGCGTAATATTGAATTTTGGTCGAATTGGAAGTTGAAGCAATTGAATCCAGTCACGAGTTTTCAACAGTATTCTTAAAAGATAATTTTTCCAGAATGTTTTGAAAAAACATTAATTATTATTTTATCATATTTTTTTCAATCATCCAAGTTTCACTTCTATGTACAGATTTGTGGAGTCTAAAACAATTATGATTTCATAGAAATATTGAGCTATTGAGGACGTCACTATCACCCAATTTGGTATATATCTTCGCAGATCCCCAGAACCCAAAAATACAATCATCAATTCGAATATACATATATATATATATATATATATATATATATATATATATATATATATATATATATATATATATACATATAGATGTGTGAAGGCGACTGTCTAAGTTAAGGAAAAATCTGGGGTAATATTCGGGGGCTGAAGTAAAGTGAACTCTTGTTTCTATTCAAGCTTTCGAGTCTTTATTGGCTCTTCTTCAGGAACTCTTCAATTGTTAGATTTAAGTACAATTAATAATGAAAAACTTTTTATTACTCACACAATTTGAGGTTGATTGCTTTTCACAGACCTGTAACACTAATGTAGGCAACATTCAATTACAGCATAAGTAACAATACATAGTTAAAAAAGGGGAAAACGTTAGTTTTCTTTGTACAATTTATCATTTTATATGAGAAAGAAACTTTTTTGTAAAACCTAACTACTAAACTGTCAGAAATGTGCGGGAATGGCATCAAGTGATTAGATAGATAGATTTATTTGAACATGTTATGTAACTTACATTTATGTCAAGTCAGAAAACAGATGGGTACTAAGTTTTGTATATAAAAAAAACAGTAATATCAATTGTGACAGTAGAACACTAAGTAACATTCAAAACATCTAAAACATAAAAGGCTAGAAATCATTCTGAATATGTACAGTTCATGTAATCTTGTAAATTATAAAAACAATTTTTTAAAAGATATTATCTTACCCTCCTCTTGAATACATTCATGCTCAATGATGCTAGATGGGAAGGCAAATTATTGTAGAGTTTGATATCCAGTGAATTACGCACTGGCATTTCTAGCTTAACCCGAGGTTGTCTTAGTTTTTGTGCATTTCTGGTCTCGTAATTGTGGTAGTATGAGTGTGAAGAATATACACATTTATTTTTGTGAATCTGAAGCAGTGTGTGGTAGATGTAAATACAAGGCAATGGCATGATTTTAATTTTTTTTAAAAGTGGTTGGCAATGTTTATTGAATGGGACTCCTGCTATAATCCTGAGTACCTTTTTTATGCATACGAAATGTTTTGAGAGCATGGGAAGACCTACCCCAAAGGAGTACTCCATATGTCAAGTGAGTGTGGAATAGTGAATGTAGGAGCTTATTAGTGTTTCGGTGCTCAGAACTTTCTTCAGCCTGAAGTAGATAAAGTTGGGTGGACAATTTTTTACACAACATTTCAATATGATTTTCCCATTTGAGTGAATCGTCGATAGTTATGCCAAGCAGTTTAACATGGTTTTTACTTGTTAACCGGTTATTTGATGAAATAATAATATTTTGGGTTTTATTCCTATTTAGTTGCAACTTGTTTCGTGAGAACCATTTTTCTGCTTCTTCTTCAAGTTCTTGGTTGGTTTTTAATATTATATCAATATCAGAACTTTCATTTAGCATCGTCGTATCATCCGCAAAGCAAATTATTGTTTTGGGAAGCAGATAATCGAAAATGTCATTTATATAGATAACAAATAACGTAGGTCCAAGAACAGATCCCTGAAGGATGCCATGAGACATAATTTATGTATCTGATAGAGTACCATTCACACAAACCACTTGTTTCCTTGAAGAGAGGTAAGATCGAAAGAAATTTAAAGATGTTCCTCGGATTCCGTAGTATTCAAGTTTTTTTATAAGGAGATTGTGATTGACACAATCGAATGCTTTGCTCAGATCCCACAACGTTAAAGAGGTGTGTTCGCCACATTCCACATTGTTAATTGCATTTTGTATTATTTCCATTACTGCATCAGTTGTAGATCTGTTTTTCATGAAGCCATATTGATGTTTGTGGAGTATACTATATTTGTTCATAAAATTCATCAGACGTTCTTTAACTATGATCTCTATTATTTTTCCCAAAATGGGTATAATAGAAATAGGTCTGTAATTGTCAGGTGAATTTGGATCTCCTTTTTTGAAGATAGGTATAACTTTGCTTAATTTTAATATGTCTGGAAAAACCCCTTCAAGAAAACAACGGTTTATAAGAATAGTTACGGTTCGATGAGATAATTGAGAGTTTCTTTGATGATAAGGCTATTTAGCTGATATATGTCATAGGAGGTGGGTTTTTAAGTTTTAAAGCGCGCTACATCTTCATGAGTCACGGGTATCATAAAAAAAGAGTCTCGAGGTGTAGAAAGGTTTGAGTAGCAATCTGCCATGTTGATATCACAGGATGGTAAGGTTTTGATTATATCCTCGGCTATATTGGAAAAAAATATGTTAAATTCATCAGGGCTGATACTGTTTGAGGTAACATTTGAATTACAAGCAGAATTTCGTTCGTAATTCACTAACGTCCAAATATATTTTGATTTGTTTTTGGAATTCTCTACGAAATTATCATATGATTCATTTTTAGCCAGGATAATTGCTGTATCATAGTTGCGTATGAATTTTTTTATAGACTTCTTTATCGGCAGAATTTTTTGAGGAGATACTCACTGTATGTAGTAGTTGTAAGGTGTTCCTTATCTGTCGTAATTCATTACTGAAGAAAGTAGTAGGTCTTTTTTTTACTGTTTTAAATTTTTTTAGTGGAAAATGTTCACACACCAGAGAACTGTACGTATTATTCAAGAAATCAGCCATCTTGTTCATAGGTACATGGTTATCCTGGAACATCCACCAATCAACTTGTTCAAGAGATTTTTTCATAGCATCCAATATTTTCTGAGTCACTATTCTGTTCCACTTGGGTTCAGCAGTATCTGAGGAAGGATTTGTAATTTGTATAAACTGTCCACTATGATCGGAAATATTAGGATCTGAGGTTCCAGTGCAGCACTCACTATCGTTTAAATTCGTCATAATATTGTCTATTCAACTTGAAGATGTAGGACTCACTCTAGTAGGGGTAGTAATTTTAGGTTGCAACCCAAACGATTTAATGATATTTAACCAGGAATTTGAGATGTAGGTTTTTTTAGCAATGTCGATATTAAAATCACCAATTAATATTATGTTTTTATATTTTGCTGATATCATTGTTAGAAGTTCTTCGATTTGATTGAAGAACAGATCATGTTCTTTGGATAAAGAGGATCTATATGTTGTTATCAATGCAATTTCAACAAAAGGGAATGACACAATAGCAATGCTGCCAACTGTTAGGTGGGTTGACAGAAATGGGAACAGGTCAATTGTCAAAATTCTGAGGAATTTTGTGAACTGTTATCAGAATGTTTTGTAGGAATGCTTAATAGATAAGAGTAAATGATACTCAGACGGTCAATATCAGTTTTGGAATTCATAGACTCAGGTTCATTGAATTTCTAAGAATCTGCGCTTTTTTAAGTTAGATTCATGTTCCAATATGGTCATATTTTCATAGTCAGGCTTGTGATCTTTTGAGAAAGTATGTTCAGCTAAAGTACAAGTTTCTTTTAGCAAAGTCGGTCTTCAAGTTTTCTTTTAGTTTTACCAATATATTTTTTATCACATTGTGGGCAGGGGATGCAATATACTACATTGGATTGTTCTAAACGAGGATGTTTTGAAAATATTTTGTTTAGGGGTAATATATTTTTGTACGCTACTGCAAAGTTGGGAAATTTTGAAAAAATGTTTTTAAATTTGTGATTCAATGTTTGAATGTGAGTTAAGGTAATAATTTTTTTTTCCAGGAATTTGATTTGAGGGGTTGACAATTATTGGGGGATCAATATCAATAGAGGCTCTACTGAACAATAGTTTATGAACTAATTTATTAGGGTAACCACTATTGATGAAAATATTTGCAAGTTTATCGAGGTTTCCAGTGCTTACTGAAGTGTGATAAGTTTTAATCACTCTATTTTTCATGCCTACTACGAGGTTGTTTTTTTTATTTTGTTGATGGTAAGATTCATAAATTGGGAATCTTCCTGAAGCACCTGGTTTAGTGTGCCAACTGGTAATAAGTGTGTTGTCAACCCTCCTGATCAACTTTCTATCTAGGAAAGGGGCGCTGCAATGTCCATATTTTTCTTCGATCGCATATATATATATATATATATATATATATATTTCTTTAGTTTCTTGACCACATATATATTTTCTTGAAATTCTCGGAATAAAGGTCTGATTCAGTCAATTCATATAATTTTTCTTAACGACGTTTTGACATGGTATTTGTCATCATCAGGTTAAAACACTAAAATTAAAAATATGGAGTTTGAGACATATTTAACTTAACACAATATTGAAATGTATGCACTAAAATTATTCTTGAAAAACATATGGTTCGAAATATAACACGTTATTTAACTCAATATAAATATTTGTAACATTTATGAGTATTCACTTACAAATTATTTTATTTGAGTTTTGCGTTCGCATCGTACGAAGGTTATTGTGGGAGTGTGACCTGCGTCGAAGTTATCGAGAATGGTTTGTTTATCTTTCATGCATTCTCTCTTCATAAGTAGGTACATGGGATTGTTTATATTGAGTTCTAATATATGAGCCGGACTGTATTTTTTGGCAGCATGTAAAGATCAGTTTTCATTATGATTACTATAAACAAAGTTAAAAGAGGTTGTTATAAATCTGGCTTAAGTTTTTGATATCATTTCTATTGTTAATGCTATTGGGGTCTTTTTTAATATGTATCATTTCAAGGAATGTCTTGGATTCCTTTCTTTGGTCAGAATTTCAACGTTGTTAGTGTCAAACTTATGTTGATTTTCTTTTTCGTCTTTTGATAAGGCTGTAATGTCGGTTTTTGAGTATTTGTGGGCTTGTACTCGTTTTTGCAAATATTGTTTTGTTTGACCTATATAGGTACTTTGACAGTCTTTACATGGTATTCTATATACTGTATGAGTTTGTTTGTTTTTTGGTATTTCTGGTTTTAATTTTGAATAAATGGTTTTGTTCGTATTTTTAAGTCGATGTGCAATAGTTATGTGGTGTTTTTCCATTGATTTATTAATTTTATTCGATATTTTGTCTATGTATGGTAAAGGTATGTATGTTGTTGTTTTCTTTACTTCATTATCATTTTTATTGTAGATCGCATGTATTCGTTTTTTTATTATTTTTTCTAAAGGCTTACTTTTTGGTTTTTGAGTATTTGTGGGCTTTTACTCGTTTTTGCAAATATTTTTTTGTTTGACCTATATAGGTATTTTGACAGTCTTTACATGGTATTCTATATACTGTATGAGTTTGTTTGTTTTTTGGTATTTCTGGTTTTAATTTTGAATAAATGGTTTTGTTCGTATTTTTCAGTCGATGTGCAATAGTTATGTTGTTTTTTTCCATTGTTTTATTAATTTTATTCGATAGTTTGTCTATGTATGGTGAAGGTATGTATGTTGTTGTTTTTTTACTTCATTATCATTTTCATTGTAGATCGCATGTATTCGTTTTTTTATTGTTTTTTCTGCAAAACTGAAGAAGTTAAATATGTCTCAAACTCCATATTTTTAATTTTAGTGTTTCAACCTGATGATGACAAATACCATGTCGAAACGTCGTTAAGAAATTATATGAATTGACTGAATCAGACCTTTATTCCGAGAAATTTGAAGAAAATATATATATATATATATATATATATATATATATATATATATATATATATATATATATATATATATATATATATATATATATATATATATATATATATATATATATATATATATATATATATATATATATGTCTAAAAAGCCACCATCCGCCTACAGCTATTTCATGTTTTCATCAGGCTTGTGATCTTTCTCGAACCTGAACCAAGTCTCTCGGAGAATTGTGCCTTCCGGCAGAGGACAAAGATGTGAAATGCAAAAAATATAGATGTTACACAAATAACAAAACAAAAATATATTTTTTTCCGGTTTCTTTTGTTATTTGTTTGCGAAACGCACTAGAAGCTTGACTTTTGGTGTCGTGGATAAGCCTATACTGACAGCGTTGGTGACCTATCAACGTTGCACGAAATTTCCTGCCATTGAACTTCACTTCACTAGGGCTTAGCTTATAGATGTAACATCTTATAATTTTTGCATTTCACATCTTTGTCCTTTGCCGGAAGGCACAATTCTCTGAGTGGTTTGGTTCAGACCTATCAATTTCCTGCCATTGAACTCCACTTCACTAGGCCTGAGCTTCACTCCGCAAATTATAGATGTCACAACTATAATTTTTGCTTTCACATCTTTCCTTTCTGGAAGGAATTTTTTCATGTTCGAGAAAGATCACAAGCGAATATTTCATAAGAATATTAAAAAAACTTGTGTACTTTATGGGTGGTTCTGCCACGAATGAAATGAGGTTTCTGACTTCGATTACCTATAACTTGGATTTCTAGTTGAAAATAAATATGCGGAAACCAACAAGTAATTCATTTTTCTTCTGGAAATCGATAATCTCTACACAAAGTGAACGAAGTGTAATCCAGATATTTGAGGCAGGTTTTTCGAATATGAGGATTAAATTCCATTCCCCTTCAATCCAATCCTCGGTTTAGTTAAATCAATATACTTTCAAAAATGTTTCCATTTTATTTGATAGAAATCGGTTATGTGTTCAAATTAGGTTCTACGCCACTGGTCCCGACATTAGGGCATACACACAGACAATGTCATCGAATTTTTCATATAAGTTTTATTGCAATAAAATAAATGAATAATTTACAGGAGAATGTCAAATTCAGGTACGCTGTATAATTAAAACGACATAACGTTAGTTATAATTATTGTAACTCTCCATAAAACTGGCTACGTTATCATGCTCTGTTAATGAATGGGGGTTGCGATGAATATTTTTTTCTTGGTAACAAAGTTTCCGTAGATAATTGTTTTTTTTAATTTACTTAAACATCAAAAGTTTTCCATTTTCTGGCGTTTTCCGAACAGAACTTTGTTTTTATATTTAACGGAAACCAAAGAAGCCGAATTCTACTTATATCCGTAGATCGTTACAATTGTGGAAGAAAGAGCGGCGTTTCTTTCTTTTCCCCTTTCTTTCCTGCCTGTGGAAAGAAAAAAGGAAGTTGTAGGGTGTTGAATCAGAATGGTTGTTAACCTCCGACCGCGAAAATACTGCCGGCCATCGATTCCTCTAGGGAACAACTTCTTATATGAAGTTGGAAAAAGTTAAGTTCCCGACTGAGCAAAAAGCCCTGATCGCTCGATTGAAGTGGAAATTGGCGTGTTATATGCTTCTGACCGCTTGGGACTACTTTTATTGGTAATCGCACGAAATCCGTGTGTATTAAAGTAAGTAATATTGGGATTGGCATTGGAATTTGTAGGTTTTTCGATTGTTGTGTTCACCTACATAATACAAATCGCAGTTATACCGGATGAAACAATCGATATTCATTGAAAATAGAGGGTTTCTTGAAGAGTCATCTGAGAAATATTTACTGATATATCGCCCATTTGAAAAATTATAGTCATTATGCAGTGTCCTGTATATAAATGGCAACCTGGTAGAACAACATACTTGGAAATAGTTCTCCAATAGTATTAATTTCTATAACTGGATTGAAATACTTGCCTTGATTATATTTTGAAAATAATCGGTGTGGCGTATTTTCGTTCTCAGGTCCTAAGGCAGTGTATCTTCTATAAAACGATGAAAACTTCAAAGCATTTTCTTGGATGTTGTTACAGTAAAAATTTGATTTCTTATCTTTGAATCAGGTATAGCAACTATTATGATTTGTTCTCAATATGTTTTCCATTAATTTTCACCAACTCGTCACCTCGACACCTGCGATATCGAAATATAATACAGAAACCTATATTAAATAAGAGAAATTATAATAATCAGCACGAATAATTATTACAGAATATATTGTTCCCAAATTCTATTCATCAGCTATCAGCCGTCTCGAACTGAATCACGGTTGATGTCTTGCACACCTTGCTAAAATTCCGATAAGTGTCCATGTGACGACTGGAGATCTAAATGATTTATTTATCGAAGGCAAAAATAATTCTCAACTCATTTCGGAATTCCTATACCAGTTCATTTCCTCTCCTCTCCCGATTAACATTACAAGCCTACTTTCACTCAATGATAAAAAAGTACCCGATGAAATTATAAAGTTTTTAACCAAAAGTAATTTGAAGATATAGACCAAGCGCCCGTGTCACTTAAAAAAAGTTTACGCACATTGAATACGGGAACTTGTATTATCGATGTCGACATTCATCAATTTACGAACTGTACTAGAAGTGAAACAGATGTTATGTTGAATGTCTACTACGCTCAAGTTGAATCGAGACTCAGATTTGGCATTTGCCTATGGGGCAATGCACCAGGTACGAAAGATATCTCTATTGGACAAAAACGAATCTTGAATGTATCGCAAGAATTTCTGATAGAGAATCGTGTAGAACATTTTTCAAAACATTTTGTATCTTGACACTTCCATGCCTCTTCATTTTCGAAACCTGTGTCCATGTTTTCAAAAATAAGGGAACTTTTATACGCAATTCTCATATTCATGGTTATGAAACAAAGAACAAGCACCATTTTCATGTAAATTTAGCTCGAAAAAAAAAAAATTCATGTGCTTCTGATCATATTGGACTCAAAATATTCAACAATCTTCCGGAAGAACTGAAAGGTATTAACATATTTTTTTCATTCAAACATGAGTTGAAGAATTTTTTTTCGAAAGAATGTTTTTATAGTATAGGTGATTTTATACAAAATTAGACTTTGGTGATAATTATGTTTGACGAAAGTGTTTCTTTTTTAATATGTTTTATTATTCTATTGTTGGTTTCTGTATATACTATGCATGTCTTTTTTTTATATATACATTCTTCTTGTTTTTAAGTGAAATTTTTTATTTAGATATACTAAATGACAATTCCAATACATGTAAACTATGTCGAAAAAATGGAAATAAATATTGATTGATTGATTGATTGATTGATTGATTGACAATGCCCATGCCCGTCATATATTTTTTCTGGGGCGAAGTGATGGTAGGAGGGGTGCTGAACTGTTATAAAAAAGAAGGTGAAAAATATTGAAAGTTCACGACTGAGGGTAGTAAAAACAAAATAAAACGACACTTGCCGATTGCATTAGTCTTAAACTTGGCGTTCACCTGCTGCAACGTTCAAAATATGTCTAAGAACGGTCCCGAAAAAATCTGAGAGTTTACTACTAACAATTGGAGGGATCTTACTATTAGCCTTCAGACGACACATATTTCTTCCGCCAGTTTTGAAGATTCTTTTTTTATAAGTTTACATTTTAAATTTGGTGGGCCCAGCGCCCTTCCGCCCCATTGAAAACGACTGGCAGACCAAATTTATATTGTTCAAAGGCAAATGGTAAGATTCCTCCAATTCAATTTCAGATTTTTTCGGGCCCGACATATTTTGAACGTTGCAGCAGATGAACGCCAAGTTTAAGACGACTGCAATCGGCAAGTGTCGCTTTATTTTATTATAAACTTTTGTTTTTTACAACCCTCAGTCGTGAACTTTCAATATTTTTCACCTTATTTTTTATAACAGTTCAGCATCCCACCTACCATCACTTCGCCCCAGAAAAAATGTATGGCGGGCGTGTCTGTATCATTGTCGACATCGATAACACAAGTTCCCGTATTCGATATGCTTGACTTATGGTACATTTTTAAAGTGACACGGGCTCTTTGTCTAAAATATTTTTTTTACATATTACAACAATCTGTGGCTAATACAATCCATTCTAATGCCAACAGACTTCGCGCACAAAGCACGAATAATTTATCGATTTAGTAAGTGTATGTCGTTAACTGATCTACTGTTTTTTTTTCAGCATTTCGACTGTCGCAACCACATCCGAGTGATACAGTCCATGTCAGATGGAAATCGACTGTACGTTTGTGGTACAAATGCACATAACCCAAAGGACTGGGTAATCAATGTAAGTACCGCCTTGTTATTCCTTATAAAATTATTATTTGTATGCCAAGGCCGCGAAATACCTTTTTAGCGTACCGAAAGAAAAGTTATCGCCGAGGAAGGATAATATTGAGGTCTCTAAAAAGTTTCGGGGCCATGGCATACACACCATTTTTCGTGCAGTCGTCAAAATTATTAAACTAGATAATTGCAAATAATAGTATATTATGCAACGATCATGTAATGATGGTTATTAATACACGAGCATTAACCGGGATACGAAACGAGCCGAAGGCAAGTTTCCTATGGTTTATGCGAGTGTATTAATAATCATTACATGAGAGTTGCATACGCTATTTTTTCTACACCCGATAAATAAAGAAGAACTATAAATATTATATTCATATTTGTATTGAACACAATAACAGTAATTACTCGTATTTCTATAAAAAATTCTACAAAATTGTAATTGATGGTATCACCTCGGGTATTACCATGGATATAGGAAAACTATAAACATTCTATTTAAATTTATATTGAACATAATAATTGTAATTAATCTGATTTCAAAAAAATATTAAGATAATTTATTGTGCAGTTTGAAAAGTTTATTCCAGGTCCCACTGATATGGAACTGGAAGGAATATTTACATTTATTTCATTATTGCTAGTCTCAATAGAGTTCAATATTGTATTGGAAATGCTGATTTTATTCTGCACCGAATTTTCAATGTAGCCTTCCGCCACTGAATTGGATTTCCGGCATCAACTAATACGGTTGCAGATGCCCTTCGAAAACAATGCCCTGTATATAAATTCGGATCAGGCAGATTTAAATATTTTGCCATTTGCTTCCCTAAATTACCAAATCTATTTATACCAATGTTTTGAATTAATTGTGATTTTCCATTAAAAATTAAGGGAAATTTTCGGCCGCAGATTCATATATTTTTCACTAATTTCGTAGTATTTGCCGGTAATTGTAAATGTTCGTTGTACTCTTGTTTTAGTTTCTACCACATAAACAATTGAGATTCCATTCATATCTTTGACATTATCACATTTTAGGTCATGTAGTTCATGCTCGACATGCTCCCATTATTCCAAAAATCATTGCTACCTTAAACCAAAAATTAAAAAAAAAATACAACAATAAGAAATAAAGAAAAGAAAAAATGAAATAAAAAGCAGGATGACCTAGGCTAGCTTCGAACCCGCGTCTCATATTGTAGTCTAGAGGACAAATCTAGCGCCTTAGCCCGCTTCGCCACGAGTTAACTTATCAAGTTTTCTCGACATTAATGAAATATATCATGCATGAGTCGAATGGAAAATATAATCATGACAAAATTTTCAAAAATGCAATGTTAGGTAGATACTTACTTTTATAAATAAAAACTTTTCATTGGGTGCTTCGTCGATGAACGTTTTTATTTGTTCAGGTGAAAATATTTTTGATTTTTTTCCAACATATCCTTTGAGCTTTCGTTTTAATAAAGCTTGTAGCTTCTTATATTTAGAAATGTCTATATTATGGTTGATATTTACCAACGATTTTATTATTGAATAATGTGTCCATGTACTAGATGATTTCATAGTTTCCATCAATTCTTGAAAATAAGCAATCAAAACATTTTCGGAGAATGTCGAAATATAATTTGTATTTCTGTAGTCCATAAACCGTTGATATAGTTTTTCGTACACTTTCTTAGATTTTTGGGATAAAATATTTTGTACTGCATTTTCTTCTTTCTCCGATATGTGTGGAGGAGTCGATGGTGATTCTTCTATATCGCTGATATCAGACATTTTGATAATATAATTATCAAACTTTAGCTATATTCTACGGAAATTTAATACCTACTGATTTTGACAAATCAAACAATTAGATAGGAATCTAGAACAATCGTCAAATGCACAGCATACTTGATTGAAAAATTATGGGTTTCTATTGATTGAAAATCTGTATCGTTATGAAAAATCTTTATCATAATGGATCTCATTATGAAACGAATATGGATTTATCTAATTATGGAAATGATATGTTTAAATAAATATAAAATATTTTGACAGTTCTTGACAAAACGCAAATATGTCTGATACTGATAGTGATATTATAGTATCTTGCACTCCTCCAGAGCTGAAAAGTATTGTGAACTCGGCGCTTTCAGTTTCAATATCTGAAAAATAATATTAGTATGTATTTGATGTTGTATTCCTTGTCATTGTCGTATTTTATAAATGTCAAATTTAGAAGTGACGTTTGGTTTGGCGGCCGTTGCTACGAGTAACGGCCTCGAAATTAAATTTCGTTCACTGTATTGAAAACGCAAATACTCACTTTGCGGGCAATTGCACGAAAAAATAGTTTTTTCGACTGCCTGCAAATAAAAGAGTATTTTTTCGAAAAAGATTTTAGTGGTACCAAAGTATTGCCTGAATTTTTACTGTCTGGGCACTGAAATTTCTTTTATCGTCCAACTTCTAAAGCCCTACCGAGATATTAGCTGAACAAAAGCCCAGAATAATTAGTAAATGCTTTAATTTGAAATCACAGGAAACTATAATTTCGAAAATCGCCTGAAGCTATTGTGTATAAAATATACATTTTTTTTTGTATAATGTTTGGAGTAAAGTTTTGGAAGTCTTCTTAAAATTCACAGTATCCACCACTGTGATTTTCTTACCAATACCCAGAGCTGAGACAGCTTGAAAAAAAAAGTGTTACAGATAGAAGACGTTTGAAGAAATTAATTTCGGGAAACCGAATTTGGACGCTCGACTTCAATCAGGAGATGCAGACTTTTACATTGACTCCCATCTCAAGATCCCGAGTTTTAAGCCGTTATTATGAAAACACTTTTTAAAATTTCAAATTTCAGTTATGGAAAAAATTCAGGAACATTTAATATGAACAGAATATATATATATATGTATATATATATATATATATATATATATAAATAAATATATTTCGTGTTTCACGGAAGGCTCTAACGATTTGGATGAAATTTTGTATTTAGATAGGGTTTTGCTTTTTAAGTTTATCTATAGAGGCGTATTTTCTGAATAAACGCGATTTTGAACAAAACAAAATATTATGAATCGATAGAGCTATCACTATCTGTTCTCGTGCTAACAATGTATAGCGCCATCCCATAAATTTTTAAGGTACTTGCATTGTTGCTATTGCATGTTAGCTCACTGGCGCCTCTAAACTTTGTGAGATGGCGCTATATGAGATTAACCGATTACGAATAACCTATCCGAATACGAATGACTTACGGAATTTAGGCATCAAATAAATGTTATATATTCCTTTGGTTATTCCAAGGAACTCATACGATTTATTTAAAATGTGTATTTGTAGCCAAACTGTGCACTGGGTAAGATTGAAAAATATGTATATGTAATAGGTATGTGATTCGTATCTAAATAAGCATTTTCTCCGAAAAAACACGATTTAACAGAAAAAAACACCGAAAAGCTCGGTCGCCCGGATACTGACTCAATTATTTATAATCGAAAATGTATCAAATTTGTTTATCTATGGAGTGTAATGCGGAATAAGATATCTTTCCTATAATAATTGGGCCTATTGATTGTGGTTTTGAATTATTTGAAACTTTTCTCAAGTTGTCACTTCAGGCGCGAGAAAATATCAAAAAAAAATACATTTGATTTTTTGGAAATAGTCTCCATCAAATAATGAATAGATGCTCAGAAGTCATATTTTAATGAAAACTATAAGGTTGTTTGTGTTTTCAAAAATATAGTACGAACTGACTCAAATATGTTTTATAAAAGGTTTATAGTGAGTAAATACATCTTTAACGAGGTCTCACCTCAAAAAAGGTTGTTTTGTTTTCTACAAACATTTTTCATGCACCTTTTTCAATCATTATTATTGAATGAAGCCTTTTTTGTAGAATTTAATTACTGTATGTTTCATTTAAATTATTTTCAGAGAATTAACCTATTATTCACCCAAATTTTTGAGAGCTCATAGTTTGGACAATTCTTACATTTGCAATATTCAAGAGAACATTGCCTCCAAGTTACGACTACCCGTAAATGGTAGTATGAGATTTGATTTTCAAATGAGTTCAATAACGAACCATTTCATCAAATCTTTGATAACGAATCTTCATGAATAGTACATGGGCGAAATTTTTGCTCGTCTCTCAATATACAAAATGCTTCAGGTTATTGAAAGCTTTATTTTTTTCACTAAATGTCCTTTCCTTTATAGTTCAAACATGGTCTTTTTTCGAAATTGAATATGGAAGTGGAAAAGAGAGTATTTTTATGTAGAGTAAGTTTGACTTTTTTCGTTAGCATTCAAGAACGTTTCTCTATTTATGAACGTGAATCACAGAAGCCGTTTTCAAATGCGTAAACATTAGGATTCAAAGTAATTTTTCATGGGGAAATAATATTTATGATATGATTCCTCCAAATATGTAAGGACTAAGAACCATGAGAGCTTGCAACTCAAGAAAAAACAGGAAAATCCGATTATCATAATGGGGTTCTCGACTCTAAAGTTAGGATCACGAGATTGAAGCGGGGCACCCGACTTTAAAGTCGAAATCTTGAGTTAAAGTCGGGTGCTCGGCTTTTGTTTCGAGAGTCGGGATCCTGAGTAAGTTTAAGGCGGAGATCCCGAAATTAAAGGCCGAATTTGATCTGGGGATCCCGAGAACAAAGTCGGGATCCTCAGAGCAAAGTATGGCGCGCACCTTCTGAAATCAAACTCGGGCGCCCTACTTTCAAGTCGGGATCCTGAGATTAAAGTCGGGCGACCAACTTTAAAGTCGGGATTCCGAGATTACATTCGAATGCTGGAGTTTATAGACGAAAATCCAATCATCCAAAGATAATAGAGTGCCTGAGTTTTGAGTCGGAATGCCGACATTAAAGTGAAGCGCTCTATTTCAAAGTCAGGATCACGAAAACAAAGTCGAGATTCCGGTTAGTCGGACCCATGATTTCAAAATCAGGATCCCGGAGATACTTACGAGCACCCAAAAAATATGTGTCATTCTACGCCTTCGTATATTTCAGTTTGGACTTCGGTATATTTTTTCATAAACTGACAAGGCTCATATAAGTATATCATTTACGCTTAGATTTTCTCATGCACTATTATTGTAAGGGTTTGTATAATGAATGGGGAAGTAAACGAATCTCATACTCAGCTGAAACTCGGCAGACTGGTTAACACCACAAAATTGAGTTTGTTTAAGCAAGATTCAATATTTATCCAGCGCAGCACTCGAATTCACGTGCGTTCAAGTGGATAAATTGATAATATCTCGATATACGATCCAGTCGGATTCATAAATGAAGTACTAACAAGTTCAAATTTGAGAATAGAGTTCGAAATTCCAAATTGGCAATTACCTTTATTGCATCGATGCAATGAATGGGACGAGTGGCATGAAAAATATATTCGAAAGTTTAATATTGCGATTATTGAGTTATGTCCAATATCTCTATGAGTACGCGCTCAATGAAAGTTATGAGTATCGATAGTAATATTATATTTTGAAGTGAGCAGATATGCAGTTATCAAAAATACGATTTTCAGCTAGAATGTGAGTAGCGTCTATACTGAGCCCAACGAAGAAAATGGCATTCAGAAATCATTGTATAAAAAAGTTCTGCAATACGTCTAAGATACTCATTATTATTCATTGCCGATAAAGCTCAACGGAGTGCTTCCCACAAGCAGAGATGTACTCGGTTTAACAAATTATTTGGTATAAAATATTATATTTATTAACGAGTATGGTAAGCGGTACTTTATAGTAAATTCGTAAAAAATGAGTTTTTCTAAACTACTATATTTTCAAACTGAAATATCCTTTTTATCTTCTAGTAGGCAACAAAGTATAGTTTTCCAAATACCAATAAAAAGTAGGTACTTATTCTTGATGTATCGAAAAAAATTAAAAAAAAAATATATAAACGTGATGTATAACGTCTGATGTAATAACAAATAATAAATAAACAGTACGGAAGATTAGAGTGTACAATCAATATAGGACACTAATTTATCAGAATGCACGTAATAATATGCATATACCTACGAAATATACTTGCTTGTAGAATATAAAAACTCAACTTCATAAATTTCGGGTACAGCTATGACTGAATAGTATTTGATGTAAAAAATGGGGAAAAATTAATGAAATTTATTAAATTGAGTTTAACAGGTACAAATACAATACGAAAAAATAGTGTCATAAAAATAATAAATAAATTTTAACCCAAGTCAGTTTCACTGTCACTATCTTCATCCAAGTTCACAACAATTGTTTCTCTGTCAACTTGATCTTAAAATATGATTTTTCCACTTTTCGTACATGCGCTGCACAGCTTTATCGGCTTTCAGTTGGAATATTCTGCATTTCTGACTGAATCAAAGCTACCATAGTTGAATTTAAAGTTGGTTATTCCTCCTTACCGATGCTTTCAGCTCATGCCATATGTGTTCAATTGGATTGAATATGCAATGGTAAGGAGGAAGTCTTACCAGTGTATGACCCATTTCTTCTGCCATGTGTCACAATAATATTGTTTTTTCATTGAAAATAATTTAATTATTTCTAGCATTTGTTTTTTTTGTGTAATCATCTTCAAAATAGATATTATTTCAAGTATATGGTCTTGAAAGTTTTGTGTCATTTGAACACGGAACTTTATTTAACCTTCTACTGTGGTAGCTCGCATTATCCATCACAATCACATTATTTGGTGGTATATTTGCTAAAAGTTTATTTTTGAACCAGTCTTCGAATAATTCTGCCGTAGTATTATTATCTGTTTCATATGCGAAACTAATGTTATTTCTACGCAAAAAAGGTAGAAACTTTTTCGGTAGGATGGCCTACATATGTAATAACTTTGAAATTATGTTTTTTGTTTTGAGTAGGAAACACTTCCTACTATTCCACTTGTGATGTACTGTGTATTGAACATCAAGCCATCCATACTAACATTAATTAGCCGCGTATAAATGTATAATACACAGATTAATTAATATTCCGCTTTCAGACGAAAATTTCAATAAAAAATTTAATATAATTGAACAAATTGCTATTGATAACGGTTATAGTCCAAACCTTATGGATAATATTCTTTCAAGGAAACTTTATAAAAAAGCTATAATAGAAGTGTTTCCTACACAAATCCAAACAAATACAAACTGCTAACTGTATTTGGAAACCCCAAACCACCATGGAAACTTGGGCATGTCCTAATTATTTCAAGAAAATTAGTTAATAACATAATCCAAATCTAATAAAAAGAGCTTGAAAATCAGTCAAACTAGTCATAATTATCAAATTACGTTCACAAATTTTAATTCGTACATTAAAGTGCAATAAACGAGATTATTAACGTATGTTTAAGTCCGTACCTGGAGTCTCTAGACCCTTTCCTATTGAATATAACACCCCGAACAATAGGCCATTATTAGGTTATCGGATTAGCATTTAAAATTAGTCTCTTAGATCTGTGGCAAAGGTATAACCATTATGTATTCTTAATGGGAAGCATGAAAAAGGAATCATCTCAACGATATTTATCTAATGAATTTTAATCAGATTTGGGATTCTATTAGTGTTATATACGGGAGAACACTGGGTAACACACGAAAATTCTTATTGTATCTTTCATATTTTCGGTAAGTTTTTGTTTTTTATTGTAGACCTGCCCCGTTACATAATCCCAGAGATAGAAGCCAAGAGATGTAAGGTCGGTGGATCTTGCCGGCCAGTGAATAGGTTGGTTGTTTCTTTCCTAATTAAAAAACGCGGCGATTATTATGGCGCAGTTGGTAATATAACCTGGAACATTTTCCAATAAGCTCGGCTATTCATTCCAGAGAAATCGCCTGTGCGAATTTTCGTTAAGGGGCCAATAAATTATGTGTGATCCTATCACTTTCGCAAAGTATACCACCCCTCACATATTCACTGACCACCTGGGTTGTTTACCTCTCTGGTCCATTGAGGATATTCAGTAGAATGATGGTGGCAGTAATATCTTTCAACTATTACATTACTTCCAAAGTTGGAGTAGTCACTAAAGAAAAACTTTCTTTACGAGTCTTATTATCTACCATATTTGGCAAATATTATCGCTCCAAAATCCATTTCGATGCTGTTCATAACAATAACGGTGAACTTGAATATTCCTCGATAACCTGACCCACTGATGTGTGGGTTTTCATCGGCATTTACCATAACTGTCAATGCATTTTCCTTATGACAATGCTATTCATAACGTGTTTATTATTTGGTTCCATTTTTTCTGTTTCTTCAGATGTCTCTTTTACTCTTTGGAGACTTGCTAATAAACACATTCTTTCAAATTCTCATTTACTGATTTCAAAATGGATAATTCCACTCTTATTTCTCAAATGACAAATGTCAATTCTTCAACATTTCCCATTTTACAATTATCTACGCTTTGAAAATGTTATACATTGTGGCTTTTTGAAGTTTCTCCCCTGTTAACTTTTGAACGGTACAATGACACAAAAATCATTTTATTTTGGATTATATCACCGATACTACCTTAAAAATTTCAAATAGCATGGGGGGTAAAGTGGCACATCGTTGAAAGGATAATTAAATTCTCGTTTCAACCATCTTCTTTTTACGTTAATACGTTTTTTCACAATATGCATTTGAAATGACGAGTATAATAAAAAACAAAACTATTATGTAGGGTTTTTAATTATTGAGATTAAGAAGCAAAAATGTTGTCAGTTAACGAACTAGGTGTTCAAAATGCCAATTCTTCTTGACAATGAAATATTCGATTCGAATATACTTTCGATTTGACGTAACCCCTCAGAAAGAAGTCACAAGGTGTGAGGTCTGGTGATCGTGCCGGCCATTCGATGGGTCCATGACGTCCAATCCATGTCATAGGGTATGTTACATCCAGATAGTATCGAACTTGACGTTGGAAGTGAGGAGGAGCCCCGTCTTGCTGGAAAGTAATGTGTTCCTGGAATTCGTTCTCATTTTCTTCTAGTATTTGTATTATGAGTGGATCGATCGTTTCTTGTAGCATATCTATGACCAACAACATGGTTTACTAGAATTCCTGCCCACACATTCAGTTTCTGTGGGAATTATGTGTGACCTTCTCGGACGATATTGGGATTTGTGTCACTCCAGTACCGCACATTTGATGTAAAAAAAAGTACTTTCATCCAAAATAAATACTCCTAATGTAATTGCGGTTCGCAGCCATCTTTTGCAGAATGGTTGAAAGTAAAATTGAATTGCTTTTTCAACGATGTGCAACTCGACCTCTATGCCTTTCGAACTTTTCAAATTGATGTGCCCCCAGCGCCCTCTGTCGAGTAATTGTAATGTATCTTCTCTCAAAAAGTAGGATCGGTAATACTAATCAAATTATTTTCTATCCCATTGTTTTACATCAAACTTTCAAAAGTTATAGAGGCACTACGGTTACCATTCAGATTTGCACTTATACTTGACATTTCAAATGCATATTGTGCAAGAAAAATATTAACGAAATTTAAAAAAAAATTCATAAGATGGTGAAAAGAGAATTGAATTATGTGTTATGATGTACAACTTGGCTGACCCTCCATGCTTTTTGAAATTTTGAAATTTGATGTGACCCCTGCGCCATTTATCGTGTCTTCAAAAAGTAGTATCGGTGAAGTCATTCAAAATGGTTTTTGTCTCATTGTTCTACGTCGAACCGTTCAAAAGCCGCACTGTATAACACTGAAGAAAAAGCCATTCAACAATATTAGCCAGGACAACAAATACCCGCCTGATCATGTAATGAATTTTAATCCCAGTTTGGGTTTTACTAATGTTCTCTACCGACGCAAAAACTTGAAAAAAAAAATATTCAGAATCCTATCTTCCCCATTTCCGAATCCAATTTGGAGTTTTTTTAATTTTTTCTCAGATACCTATCTTTCTATCTCTGTCTGGTTCACAGCTTTCTGGAATCTCAACCAAGTTGAAATTTGGTTCAGTTATAGAATTCGGTTACACAGAATAATTTCTGACGAATAAATTTCAATAATTTTCTGGCATATGTATTTCAGAGTTATTAATTGAGCCACTACTTTTTTATCCCGGTGCCTGATATATTGAATGGAAATAACTGTTCCACAATTTTCAAAAAATTGTCCCCACGATAATGAATTCTGAAAAATTTGGAGTATATCATGAACATATTAAACTATATGCAACATTTTCAAGATACAGTTTTTTGGGGGGTCAACAGAAAGAAATGTTTTTAGTTGCTCGCTCACTCATTTAATAAATAGCTAGTTCGCACTTCGAAATTTTTATTTATTACAGAAAATCAATTGCGCTTTTTCAATCAAATTAAAATGATGTCACTGACAATTTAAAATCGGAGCAGCAATCATTCAAAAATTCACGTAGGAAAATAAACTGTTGATGGAAAAAAAACACGGAAATTAATAAGGTATATAAAAATATATAGGTGCGTATTTTGGGTCTGTTACGGAAATTCGGATATGTCAGAGTTGCATTTATCCTAACATCGGAACTATTTATTTGACGATAAAATATTTCTACTGTTTGGTGAATTGAATATGTAAATATAGATAGTTAGATAGATATTTATTTCCATACTAATAAACATTGAATTGGTAGGTCGTCAAAAAATAGTACAATACAAAACACGTGTATATAATCACAAAACTGAATTATATAAAAAAGTAAATCTAGGAGAGTGTCTATCACTTGAGTTCGAGTTCCTTCATGCTCAGATCAAGATGCTCTTTGATGGTATAAACACATTTTTTCAGTACAAAAACTAAACTAAAGTTTCAGTAAAGTTTAGAGACACCTCACAGTTGAAGGTATATTTTTATATACGTGCAAATTCAGAGAATGTTTTCGTGACATCTGTAGTCTGTTATAATTGAGCTGCCATTGAACCGTAGATTTGTTTTTACTTCTATGAATTTCCAGTAGAGATAAATATATAAATGAAGTAGGAAGTGGCATGATTTGAAAAATAACAAAGATCAATGTTCGCGAAAATGTACTCCTGCCATTACTCTTTTTACAAGCTTTTATTTAGTTTCACCTGTGCCGGTGTCTGTGTGTCGGTAATCAAATCTTGCAAGTCAAATTTGACCCACTTCTAATATTCCGATTGATTCGAAATTTGGCAGGTGACAATGCATTATGAAATGTTTGTTAAGAAAACAAAAATGGCGGCTCCAATATGGCGGACAATTTTTGTGATTATGGTCCGATTCTATTCAAAATTGGTATCTAGGGGTTTTTGGGGTTGGAAATTATGATTTTTTTATCAAAATAAAAAAATTTAATATGGCGGCTCCAAAATAATAATAATAATGTTTATTTGAAAGAATGAAAGAAAGAATTGAAAAGTACAAATAATAAGTAGAAATAAGTACAAATATATGTTGCGACACAAAATTATTTGATTCTTTGACAAATAAACTAAAGAAACCACAAGCCTATGGCTGTAAGTTGAGTTGACAATGTATGCAGTAAAAAATATGGAAGGTGTTCGTATAACAAGTTAAAATAATATCAACATAAGTACTATGCACAGTAGTTAAAATGGTATTAGATTTAGGGCAACATTACATTTTATTATATGTTGACAAAACAACTTAAATATATACATATATCAAATAACATATAAGTAACGAAATACATACATATATATTCAAATAAAATTACTCTTCCAATTTTATAGTTTGGGTTTTCATATTCAAAAAGTCGTACAATGCGCTCTGAGGGATTGTCATTAACAATTTTTTTATCTTGAACTTAAATTGGTTTGTTGAATTGATTTTCCTTATTTCTTTGAGTTTTTTTTTTTTTTTTTGTTGATTTTATATCTGGGAATTTGTATTGTTTAATAATTAGAGTTTTGGCATATGGCTGATGTAAGTTGAGAATCCCAGTTTCATCGTATAGTCTTTGTGTTCCGAAAGTTTTTTTTTACATACTTTTCCAAATACCTTTTTGTATTGTTTGTAGGTTATTTAGCAGGGTATTTGATGTAGCACCCCAAGCTATTAATCCGTAAGTAAGGTGGTAAAGAATTTTTAAGTATTCAACGTGGAGAATGTTAGATAAGTATCTGAATTTGTAGATCAAATATCTAAGTTTTTTCATGACAAAATCGATTTGGATCTCCCATTTCATTTGAGAGTCTATAAAAATTTCTAAATATTTAATAACATGTACCGACTTAACTATCACTTGTTCGTTGTTGGCGCTTTTGAATTGTAACTCTTTGAATGGTGGCATATTATTTCTATTAGAAGTGAATGGAATGTATATAGTTTTTTTCAAATTTATCGTGAGTAGTTTATTGCTGAAATAATTAATGATGTGTTTGAAATCTTTCTCCACGATGTCCTTGAGTTTTAGCCAGTTTGATCCTTGGTAAAAAATAACAGTGTCATCCGCAAAGCTCACTATGGTACCTTTGATTTCCTGTTCGAAGAGATAATCGATAAAAAGGTTGAATAGTAATGGACCTAGCACAGTTCCTTGGGGTACTCAGATTTTTACTGGTTTCATAATACTCAGGACATTGTTGATATTTACACATTGTTTCCTGTTATTCAGGTAGCTTTTGAAGAGTTTATATGACGTCCCTCTGAATCCTTTGTTTTCCAGGATTGTGAGAAGTTGGGTGTGATCTACCGTGTCAAATGCTTTTGACAAATCAATAAAGACGCATTTTATGGTTGTTTTTTATCGATCGAGTTGTTAATCATTCCTGTTAATTCGGCAATTGCATCTGACGTGGATCGATTTTCTCGAAAACCATATTAGTTCATACCTATTGACATAACTCAAGATTCTTTTCTGTAGTACTTTCTCGAATATCTTTGCTATTGTTGATATTAATGAGATTGGTCTGTTGTTATTAATTTCTAATCTTTCGCCGTTTTTAAAAAGTCGTCTTATTACTGCTAATTTGAGAGCGTCTGGAAATATTCCTTCAGTTAGGGACTTGTTCACAAGATAGCATAATAATGGAACAGTAACTTCTTTTATAATTTCTTTCAGAATTTCTGGCCGTATTCCGTCAATACCAGGAGATTTTTCATTTTTGAGGTTGATAATGATTGTAACAATTTTTTCCACAGTTGTTTCTGAAAATAAAATGATTTTTTTTATTTCTTCTGACGATTGTTGTAATTTTCAGTATGGGTTTTGATTTTGTTTGCCATTTTTTTTTCAATTTCTGTGAAGTATTCACAGAAAATTTTTGAGATTTCCTGGGGGTTTGTTGTTTGGTTTCCTGAGAAGTTGTTTATTTCGGTTATGTATGTTTTTGTTTCTCTCGTGTTGGAGAGTTCTTTCACACATTCCCATATGTTTTTACTTATATTTTTATTTCATTAAATTTTTTCATCGTAATATTTACTTTTGGTAATTCTTATTAGTTCATTCAATTGATTTCTGAATTCCGGAATGTTGTTGTTCGTGTAGTTCCTCTTCATTTTTCTGAACAGTTTATTTTTTATGTTTATTGATTGAACTAGTCCAGTTGTGATCCATGACTGCGCTTCACTTAATTTTTTCTTATTTTTATGAATGTTGAACTTTTGTCAATATAATGATTTAATTTTTTTATAAAAATATCTGTACTCTTGGTAATATCGTTTTCCTGCGATATATCTAACCAAGTTTCCAATTTAATTTCCTTTTTTTTTTGTTTAGTTTTATCGATAATTTTTTTACATTACAATTTTTTTTTATTTTGGTGTAGTGGTGGAGTAGTGTTGGTGATATTTTTATATTATTTTTTTTAAGATATGATCTATACTGATTTTTCATTACCTACTACTCTAGTATCTTTATTGATAATATTTGAGAATCCTTCCCTGCTTAGTATATTTAAGTATTCATGAACAAAATCCATGTTTCCTGAAATATCGATATTGATATCTCCTGTAATCAGGTGGAAATCTTTTGCATTACAACTTTCTGGGTATTCTGCGAGGTCATTATTAAAGTTTGTCACGCATGCTGATGGTGGTCTGTGAATAGCATTGAGCCTGAGAGTTTTTTAGAATATTTCGGCTGATGTTTCTATAATTTTAATATCACTCAAGTTTACTATATCGCATTCACAATTAATATCATCTTTTACATAAACCACGACCCCACCATCTGACGGACGGGGGACGAAGTTTTGTGATTATGGTCCGATTCTATTCAAAATTGGTGTCTAGGGGTTTCCAGGGTCGGAGATTATGATTTTTTTGTCAAAATTTGAAAATTTAATATGGCGGCTCCAAAATTGCGGACGAGTTTTGTGATTATGGCCCGATTCTGTTCAAAATTGGTATGTAGGGGTTTTTGGGGTCGAAGATTTTCTGTTTAGTTTCACCTTTCCCGGTGTCTGTCTGTAATCAAATCTTGCAAGTTAAATTTGACTCACTTCTTATCGTCCCATTAATTCAAAATTTGGCGGGTGTACATGATTCCGGTGACAATGATTATGAATTTTTTGTTAGGAAAAAAAACAAAATGGCGGTTCCCATATAGCGGACAATGTTTGTGATTATGGTCCAATTCTATTGAGTCCAGGGGTTCAAAATTCAAAAATAAATTAGATAGAGATTACTAAACTCGTTATTTAACATTATAAATATTAAAAAATAAAAAATAAATGAACAAGAAACAAAAATTAAAACAAGCTTTTATTAGTTGGTAAGAAAAACAGAACTAAAAAATTGAAAATAAAAATTATAAAAAATTTTTTTTAAAGATAAGCTTTTATTTATACAAATGCACTAAAAAGGAAAAAAATCATTGCTCTCAAACATGATCTAGGTTATTCTGTGAGTAACAGATTCGGAAGCTTGCCGCGGCAAGATTTTGAATCTGTTACAGAATCACCTAGATCAAACAATGAAATAAATTATTTTTCCTTTTGAGTGCATTTGAATAAATAAAAGCTTGTTTTAATTTTTTTTATAATTTTTTTGTAGTGTAAAAGCCTTATGAAAGTGGCACAAGCCACCTCAAAGTAAAAAATACCATATGATAAATGACTATGGAATAAACCAAAAGCTGACAATATTCTTTGAACGCCTTATCAAAAAGATGATACTAGATAGTTTCTTCGCTAGGATCTCGATATGAGGTGTCCAGTTGAGGAGTCTATTGTCTAGTAGTACGTCAAGTTAGTTTGAAGCTGGTACCCTGAGAGAATTAGAAGGAATAAGGATAGACAATTTTTTTTTCTACATTTATTTTCAGTTTATTATACCATAAGTTCTGAAAGAAGCATCTCTTAGCAATGCCCACCCAAGGAATTTTGTAATGAGCATATAAGCAATAATAATTTCTAAATCGTGATTAAATAGATTACTGGGATACAGAAACCCACTTCTGTTTGATTCTACTTCCTTATGCAGTTTCATTGTGGTTTTTTTGTTGAAAAATGGCAAACTAAAATGATTACCCAATCATGAAATGGCTGCAACGAACAATCAAATATATAATTCAAAACCTTCGGGTCGGTAAGCACCATTTATCCCGATATACTTTAACCAGTGGCGTACCTATGTTGTAAGGAAACCAAGAGTGATGATAACAAATAAGAATATAGTTAGTTACTTCAGAACTATTCATTGTTTTTGATGCCCTTTCATCAAAAATATTTGAAACAGGGTATAGCTGGAGAGGTAACATCCATTTGGACTGAGAATTTTTGAACTGTATTTTCTCGTTTGATAACGATTGGGTTAAATTTATCAGTAGAATCACTGGAATTCAGTTACACTTATATGGAAAAACTGAACCTGATGACGGTAAATTTTCTGTATCTGGGCTCCACTTAAAAGGTCAATAATTTCTGGGGCACTTACAAATTTCCGCCAGTTGAATAAAAATCTGCACAAAAAAATGGAACTCACAAATATTTTTGTCGTTACGGCCCTTCAACCCTTTAAAGTCGGGGATTTTCAAACTACATTTTCTACCACAAAAAACCAACAAATTGCCCCTTTATTTTCAGAACAATCTATATCTTTAACCAAAATAAATTATAAAACATCTAATTTCAACTAGGAATCGCCCTTCTTCACAATGTAAAAACATGACATGATTCTTACTTCTACACATCAAACACATAGTCATTTTTATTTTTACAATGTTGATGAATTCTGAGTGTCGAACGCTACCATAATTACGATTTGTTGAATTAATACGGTATAGTCCTTTTAAAATATTACCGATGGCGAACGCTGTTCCTTTAATTTCCATATTTTCAGTTCAACAATTATAATTGTCCAGAAGAATGGAGGTCGAAAGAATGCATCTTGAAAATTACACTGAGAAATTACCCCTTTTCTACAGTTGGCGATGCAATTCATGTGCTGCCAACATGACGAAAATGAAAATTCAAGTGAGAAATATATCAAAAGTGTTTTGTATTGGAGGTTATGAAGGAGGGCAATTGCTGTTTGAAATGAAATATTTTGATAGGTAGTGTATTTTGTGTGAAACAGTGGATATAGAGTATGTAGATGGTGCTGAAAAAAGGAGGGGATATTTTGTTGGTTTCTAGTGATTGAAATTCCCCGATTTTGATGGACCGAAACAACTCCCAAAATTCGTTTTCAGGATGCGAAAATACGTAGGTAACCCAAAAATCATCGACCTTAGGGGTAGCAAATTTACCCTGATAAATAATTCAAATTCGTAAAAGTTCCTATAAAACCCAAGCGAAAAGCACCGTTAATCTTTATTTCACGAATCGAATTTCAATCGTGGTTATTAAGAAAGGTAGGAAATACATTGATTTTTGCTGAATTTACTCTTGAATTTCTTGTCATTAATGATAAGTATAAATGAATCCCTTCGCTTACACAAAAAATGAGTCTGTTCCTGTTCTCAAAACTATGCAACGTACCTCTTTGTATATTACACTATACTTTTATGTCAATCGCAAGGTTTGTTTACTGCATTCCTTTTTCTCTTTCAGTATCAGTCTAGAAATATGCCAAACAAAAGTTTTTCTTTTCTTCGAGGTGTTGGTTCGAGTTGTGCTCATTTATTCTAATTGATATTTGGAAGATATCTTGTAATCTTCTGTACTATTATAAAACTGTAATTTTCTGTTTGTTTGTTCGAGCATCACACAAAAACTATTAGACCGATTTTGATGAAAGTTTTGTTCTTGAAAGCTTAATAATTAGTCTTGAAAACTGGTATATGTATTTTATAAACGCTACGATCACGATCACATCCAAGTGCAACCAATATAAGGTTTAGGCATAGTGGGGTTTTGCAGCAAATAAGATTTTACCTGAGGATGGAAAAAATTAATAAAATTTCCGAAAGCTTGGACAACCTTTAAAGAGTTCTATTTTATATATATTTTTATATATATATATATATATATATATATATATATATATATAATATATATATATATATATATATATATACATATATATATATATATATATATATATATATATTGATTTCGATGTATGATCTTGACTGTCTCGTTTAGAATAGTAATGGGATCGTATTATTAGGGTTGCAGTCAGATATCGTTCTTGTATGAGGCCAGAAACATTGAAAGAATACTCTTCGTTATTTGTCGAGCTTTCGTAAAAACTTTATTCCTTTATCGAGACATATATAGACAAAATGTTATCATTAAAATTATTAAATTAAAACTAGGATCAACAATTACTATCTTTGAAACAGGCATCTCTATGTGTGTAGGAGGAACATGAATTATTATGATTACATTATGGTATTGTCAACTTTGATTTCAAGTTCCGAAATTCTCATGAAACTTATAATCAAAGTTGGCAATACCTTAATGTTATCATAATAATTCATGTTCCTCCTACACACTAGAGATGTCTGATTTATAGATAGTAATTGTTGATCTTTTTTATTCTGTACAGAAACAAGGTGGAAAAACTCAGTGCCCTTTTTATTATTTAAATAATAATTTGCATGGATTACTTAAAAACGACACCGGTTCATTCTTACCGTAGTATTTTAATTCCCAATGTATATATTTATTTATAAAACTGTAATGTAGAAAAAAATGTCAGATGAAGCTTAGAATTCTCTAGCGAAACGTCACATCCCTTGAATACAAGATGAAAATCTACTAGTTTTATTTGTTTACTCCTACCACGAACCAAGATAATAATAAGAAATATATATATATATATATATATATATATATATATATAATAACTATGAATTTGAAATAAACTTAGTAAAAAGGATATTCCTTGAGGTTGCAGTCAAATTTAATGGCCAGTGAAAAAAGAAAAAATCTTTCTTATTTTGTCAAGCTTTCGAAAATGTTTATTTTCATTATCAAGACAGCTATGAAAAAAGGAAAACACAATTGTGAAATACGATTTTAAACAAATCTATAGAACTTACTAAGGTGGGGTTAAGTGAAGACAGCGATCTAATCACCATTTTGTGATTGAGGAAACTTTCAAAATCATATCACTATGTAATATATATAAAAATTAAACAATTGCAAACGCACATATTGTTTAAGAAACTTAATTTAAACAATTTAAAATTTGACAAGTACAAAATTACCACATGGTTGAAGCATGACTGAAAAAGGAAAATGGTGGATGACAGGTAATGCATGACATGAAGTGTCAAGTGTCATATGTCAAAGTCAAAATGTCCACAAAACAAAAGGACAAAACACATGTTTCTCCCATGACATTTTGACTTTGACATATGACACTTGACACTTCATGTCATGCATTACCTGTCATCCACCATTTTCCTTTTTCGAAAGCTTGACAAAATAAGAAAGAGTTTTTTTTTTTCACTGGCCATTAAATTTGACTGCAACCTCAAGGAATATCCTTTCTACTAAGTTTATTTCAAATTCATAGTTATTTTCAACTAGTCCAGTCACGAGACTACCCTTCTTCACTATATATATATATATATATATATATTTATATTTCTTTTTAGTATAGTAGTATAGTATAGTATATAATATTTATATATATATATATTTCTTTTTAGTATATAGTATAGTATAATATATAATATTTATATATATATATATATATATATTTCTTTTTAGTATAGTAGTATAGTATAGTATATAATATATATATATATATATACATATATATATATAGGAGAAACATGTGTAACTTGTGTTTTATGTTTCAACATTTAATTATTGTTTTCCATGAAGTGTATGTATCCTATTTTTAGTACGTGTAATCTCAATTTAGTATTTCATAGTTTTTATATAATAATTTTTGTAATTATAACATTTTGTCCAAAGATGTCTCGATAAAGGAATAACGTTTTTCCGAAAGCTCGAGAAATAACAAAGAGTATTCTTTCAATGTTTCTGGCCTAATACAAGAACGATATCTGACTGCAACCCTAATACGATTCCATTAGTATAAATATATATATATATATATATATATATATATATATATATATATATATATATATATATATAATCGGAATAACAGGAAACGGGATAATTGGAACCGAAATAATAGGATGACGGAAAACGTGATATTGGGATAACGGGAAAGTGGATACTGGGATAACGGGAAGCGGGCAAAGCCACAGGAATAAGATACAAGGAACAACACAAGAAAAATCAGGAAAATCAGGACGAAGGCGTGGGTACCGGCTAGTTTTAATAAAAACTTAACTTGAATAAATGCATACCATTAGAGGTCTGAAAATCAGATGATTGATATTTTTTGGAATTTAGGAAAAAAAATACAGATCATGTTTATTTTTATTGTAATAGTTCAATTTAGAACAGAAATATCTCCCAATGCATTGTATTTATTTGATAATAGCTTCATTGTCATTGTAGAGAGAGCTACATAACAACTCGATACGAATAATAATGAGCTATTTCCCAGAAATGGTTAAAACGCCAACATGTAGTTGAAATGAGAATATAATTGAACCATAAGAAGTACATGCGGCGTCATGGACATTGCGGAGTATACGAGAACTCCCTTTTTAATGCAATTACGATCATTCGTTGAAGGGATGCATACTCTTTATAAGTTGATTACTTCACATCATACAGAGCTCTGTGAAATATTTTATAACCCAATCCACAAGAGTCCATTATAAACAGTCTCCAGTTATGAGTTTAGTAACAAGAGAATTTCTAGGTCCAAGCAAATGAGTTATCTTTACATTAAAAATAGAAAAAAATCATACTAGTAGCGAAATATCATCCCAAAAAAAATTACTTTTTAAGTAGTTTTGAAAGAGATGGAATATTTTTTTTTATTGGTGCCCCTTTTTACCCATTTAAAGCACGCCTCAGCGTGTTTAAATCGAACTTTAAAAAACGCGCGTTTTTAAAGGTAACCATGACAACATCAACAAATCGAGAAACGTGAAGTCTAAATGAAACATTTTTGATTATTGATCTGACAGGTGTACCTTGTAACGTCAGATAAAATATTACTCACAATTCGTTCATTTATATGTGCTCCTCCATCCATTTGATGAACTTTTCATATTCTTTTTTATATATATCACTGGATTTTCGCGGTATTAACCGCGATTCTGCCTCACTATTCAAAAAATCGATATTAGAATCATTCATTTTTGAGCTCTGGTGACAACAAATATTGATCTTTGGTAACAAATTGCAAATGAATGTTTTTCTCATTTCCATGACAACGAAAGGTATACTGATGTCACATCACGAATTCAACCTTCTTGCATTATTAGTTCTTATTTCTATTTTTTGTAGTAATAATACCAGTATATATGATTTCAAAGTGCACCAATAAAAAAATAACGTAAGTATTCGTGGATAACTGGTCTTAAAAACACTTGCTTTATTTCGAGCACTCCGGCTGCGCCGTCGTGCTCGAAAAATCGCGCGTGTTTTAAAGCCCTTTTTATCCACTTATACTTTAATATACTATTAATGAACACTTCTCCTATCCAAATCATGATTTTTATTGGACGCTTCATTTAGCCAAAATATGCATATTAATGAAAAATTAATCTACAGATTTTGTGAAAGCGCAGTATTTTTTTGAATTTGAAGTTATTTGTGGAAAAAAGCAAAAAATTCCATGTAATGAAAAATAAATTTAAGGTTTTTCATAGCACAACCAATTATTTTTCACTTGCATGTTGATTTTTCGAATATTTTGATTAAAATTGTCAACTTTCGTTACTCCGTTGGAGTTCTAGATTCTCAAAAACTATAATCATAATGAATCAGCATTTGAAAGCTTTCCAATAACCTCGTCATAACCATGTAGAGTTTGTCCACTAGAATGCAAATAGAAAAATATCAATATTTGGGTTGAACGTTCGTCGTATAAAAAATCAGCTGTGGAACCCCACTTGACCGACGGTCCTTAGGAGAATGGGGTTATTTTGAAATAAAACATTGATTGAACATTTTTAGGGCTGTACGAAGTCAATTTGATCGGTCAATTGACCAAGTGAGATATTTGACCCCAGTCAATTGAGCAGTCCTGCACCAAACGCGGGTCGTCCTAGTCAAAGCCCAGGTGAGCGGCCGTCTCGGATGGTACCACCGCCCAATAGAAAAATTAAATATTGGTAGCGCCAGACTGGGAAACGGTGGAAAGCTCCAGCTGCAGACAATTTGATTTTTTTATTGTATTGATCCCTGCCGAATTGAGTTCTAATATTTTGAATGGCAATGTTTTGAATTTCGTTATTTTTTTATTTTTGCCAGGTGACAGTTGGAGGAATATTTTGGACTGTTCTGGATACAGTTTTTCAAGCGCTTTCAAATGACATATTGCAAGTCAAGTTTCGTGCGATATAGTTTCTGTCATTTTTTAATAGTGACAGATGACAGTCGAAACCTTCGAATTCTTAGTAATTGTTAATATTAACTATCATTCATTAATAAATTTTCGTTCCACTTTCAAATAACAAAATGCTACCATTAGATTCCATTTTCTACTATCCCATTGAGGATTGTCATGATGAAATAAAATTCACATCAACTACCTTGTGAGGGTAGTTTACACTTGGGATTTTTCGAAAAACTGCTGACAAATATCAGAAAATAAACCTTATAATAAACAATTCAGTCTCATGATCAGTATATCTACTTGAAAAATAAAATTGAATTCCGATGTATATATTCAATTGAATAATTTTTACAATGACAGTCGTCAAATGCATGTAAAGTTGAAATAATGTAAACTACCCTTACAAGGTAGCTGATGTGAATTTTCCCTATTGGCACAAATAATATGTTTCGTACCAGCGATTCAATAAAATATATTCATTGGATACCCCCGCTCAGCAAAGTTCTTCCTAAAATCTTTAGTATAAACTACCCCCATGCGGAAACTTATTTGAGTTATTTTATGGTGGCATAAATAGTATGTTTTATACACTCATCTTCTACCGTTTCAATTGAATATCTCCACCGGAAACCTTCGGTCCACAGAGTATAACTACCCTCTTGAGGGAACTGAATTGAAATTTTTTATGTTGACACAAAAAATATGTTTTGTGCAATCTACATTTCAGGGTTTCAATGGAATATTTTAGCTGGAAATCCCCGTTCACCGAAGTAATTAGACAAATCACAAGTACAAACTACCCCTAAATGGGGATGGATAGGAATTTTTAATATGGTGGCCCGAAGGCATTCCTTACTAGACGTCAATTTTGCATTGTGATCTTGATCATCGCATTACAAGTTATATATCAAATTCGCTTATTACATGTCAAGAAATAGAAAGTTTCTATTACACCCTGTATCAACTAATGCAATTACTATCGTGGTCGCGTAGAATGGAGAATGTCACTGGGTCTGTTGAATGACTTGAAACTTCATGACCGTGTAGCCTAAATGTTTAGAAATACACCTGTTTTTGTTTCATTTCAATCAAGCGAGTAGTGTTGAAGTTACGACAATTTTAGTTTCCGTTCTATTCAAAAATTTCGGGCGAGCGCGCCATGCTCGCGTGACGTCATTTTACAACGCAACGTTCTCACCGTACACTCAATCATTGCTTTGCTATCGGTTGTTCGACCACAATAACGTTTTGAACTTAAGTTTTTATGTGTTATAAGTATAATATTAGATATGGATGACGGTTTTGAAAAAGGACAATCTGATAACTTGCCTGAAATAACCGGTTAATGGTTGCCCACTATTCTTCAAATAACTCCGATTTCTTGGCCTCCGAGATGCGAGGAGTAAAAATGCAAAAGTAAGTATTACTTAATAACATTTTACTTTTTATCATAAATTGTTTGATCCCTATAAGTACATATTTCTCATTACTGGTGTTTAATAAATGTACGTCATACGTCATGTTGTTACTTTGAACATCTTACTTGACATTAAGTTCCTGAGAAGGAAGAATGCGTAGGTATTTGTAACAGGGTGGGACTTATTAAAAACAATACTGTGTTATTGTACCTACAAAATTTGGATCATGACTTACATTTTGTATTTCTTTAATTTGTAATGTAACAAAAAATTAACATAGTAAACATAACCTGAACATTTTAAACTTTTTAAAATTTGAACCCATGAAATATTTTTTTCAAAAGTAGGTTACTATTAGGATGCATGCGACTACACCTATTAAATATTATTAAGCTAAGATGAAAAACCTCTCATATTAATTTTCTCTTTAATGTGATCGTGGATAAGTGCATTTTTATTTATTTTATTTTTTATGTATTAGATCAACTTACGTTTATTTTAGATCGGCTAGAAACAGCTTCGGCGACGACGCTATTGGATATATAAAAGTTAAAAGAGATATTTGTACAGTGAAATGCAGAATCACCCCAGAACATCATGATTTGCATCCATTTCTTTCGACTTTTAGGTTCGAAAGCAACAATAAAAAACAACTTTTCGGGTGCGTTAGTAGTTTTATTTAAACACTTTGGCACAATACACGATTTTCTAGTTTCTCCATTCGACATTTTTATCAATTTTCGACGCAAACTTCATACACACAGCTCGGAAGCAGAGCACGCCCTAACCGACCGTTGTAAAGTGACATCACAGCGGCCAATGACTTCGCGTCGTCGCACGCCTAGCTAAACAATTAAATATCTCGGAAAGTATAAGACGTATCAAAAAAATATTTTCACGATATTTTTTCATTTTTAATAGAGTGTAATGTAAGCCAAAATACAAAAGTTGGTGATATTCTTCATTATTCTAATATACCTTAGGTGTAACATACTTAAATTTCAGCAAATTCTATCGATGCCTAAAAACCCCCTTATAACTGTGCCTAGTCCTTTGATTATCCAATGATAACACATTCCGACTACATAAAGCATCTGACCCTTCATAATGATAATGAACTGTACCATTTCAATAAATCATATAAAAATGATCAGGGTTCTCAGCTATATTTAAATATTCACAAATTCAAAAACACCTATTCAACAATAAATTATATCTTTAATACTTAAAATGTTTGAGTAGACTTTTTCACGGTATATAATACTCAGTCTTATAATATATTTGAACTATTATGGATACTTTCTTGAGTCATTGACATTGACTATCTATCGAAAAACAGTCGGAGATTTCAGATTACATCAAATAAACCTTCTCCACGTCACTGTCTCCCCATATCGAAAGATATAAAAGCTAAATGTGAAATCGATGTGATTTTTGCTCGGTAAAGCCATCGATAATGCAAGCGTGAATCTTTAATACGATACCCATGATACCTCGGCAGTTGAAAGTACGAAAGAACTGTCTTATCGCATTTCACAGAGCTCCACCGTTCTAGCACCGAACTTCCCATCACATTAGTTTCACTCGTGTTTCACTTTATTAATTCCGCCATTTTCTTTGGATATCATTAGGTTCATAACGCTTGATTCTCGTTCCCCAATTCTATTTCGGAATTTTCAATGGCGACGTTCTCGTATTTAATAAATTTATATCTCATGCCGGCGGTTTTCCCCTCTTATCTCCTCGAATGCGTATAATAACAGAAATCCTCGAGTACCATTAGGATATTAAACCCGTTGAATATGTACGAAGAGGGGTTCGATGGTGTACATTTTTCTGTCTAATTGGAGAAACGATTATATGTGACATATTGGAATTGATCGTGTCAACTCGTAATTTGATTAATTAGTTAGAGGATATGATTTAGATGCACTCAAAAAAAAAAATCATAATCTTCGACCCTGAAAACCCACACTTACCAATTTTTAATCGAATCGGACCATAAACACAAATCTCGTCCGCCATTTCGGTTTTTTTTCTTTAACAAATACATAATGCATTGTCACGGGAACTATGAACACCTGCCAAATTTCACGTTAATCGAACCACTAGAAGTGAGTCAAATTAAACTTGCAAGATTTGATGACAAACATCAGGACAGGTGAAACTAAAAATAAAAGCTTGTAAGTAATAACAATGAGTCCTCCTATTGCTGTGTAGTCGATTGCAAAAATAGTACCTGTAAATTTGATACATTTCAAACTGCATCACAATGACTGCAGCAAAGAGATAAGTGTTCTGTTATTCCACGATATTTCAATCTCTAATTCCGGGACGTGAGGTTTTCATTCGATAAATATTTGAGATGTTTTTCGTTTTCTGTTTGAAAGTGGATAGTAAAAGTATTAACCATGTTCCGTGGGACGGTGTTAGCAGGTGATGGAAAGCAAATAGCGACTTAAACTGCGAGTTCGGAAACGAGTGGACGGTGTTGTAAACTGATCAATCAGCCTTATGAACAAAGTCCGGAGATACTTTTGATGTATTTCCGAGTTGTCTATCAAACACGGCATTCTATCAGGATAAAGTACCTCGTACCTCGCAGAGGATTATTAATTTGTGTTTTAATTTTCACGAACTGGTGCCGGTTACAAAAGCAATTGGCCTTACATGTGAACTAATGTTAAATGTAATGCAGTTCAAGTACTAAGAGTAAACATCGTTACTTCTACAGTATAAGCAATAACCAATATGTTGTGGACAATTATACGTGTTAGAGAGGTTGAACGTGTTTGTATTATTTAGGGACCGTTCAACGTTCTTACATCCTTGCAAGGGTAAAAGTGGGATCCCATATTCAGGAACAATTGTGAACCTCATTCCTTTTCTCATTATTATATTATTTGAGAATTTCATTAAATAATTTTGCGTTGAATCTGATGTTATTTAGTGGTTCCCTTCAGGTTAAAGCTACCCAGGGTTATATGGGCACTATTTTTAATTTGTTAAACTACTTGGCTCCCTCACTTTTTTATGTTCTCAAGAGCTTATGAACCTGCGACCTTAATAAACTAACAACGAGCAAGCACATTACTTGCCATAACTAAAAGTTCACAGAAGTAGCATTACTTTATGATATTCAAAATATCATAACTTTACATGGATAACCTCCAAATGCGGTGAACTATCATATCAATACACATATTGTTTATTATTTACTTACTTTTTTCTTTGACAGAAAAAAACTTCGATTCATCTGGAACTAGCAGTGAGCACAAAATTGTTACATCGTGGTAGATTATTTAGAAATTGTTAAAAAAAATTAATTGTTACATAGTGAGTATTGGAAATAAAACAGGAAAACTTCAGCTATCGAGTCACTAGAGGGCATTACCAGTCTAGCACACAGCGAATACTGTTTTCGCGCTTTCTACGAATATTTCCAATTACACATTCTTGGGAAAAATACAAGAGTAATTTTATACATATAAAATAGGTTTCTAAAGTGGGCACCGGTGACTGGTCAAGTTGACGAGAGTCTTATCGATATCTGAGCTAAGCAATGTCGGGCGCGTTTAGTACTTGGATGGGAGTCCACCTGACAAGGAATGTGCGCGTTAAAATGCCCTAACAACTGTAGCGTAGAAGCATATTCGCAGCACTAGAGAGAGAGAGAGAGCACTAGATAAGGCGCAGGCGTCTTATCAATGAGCACGAGATAAGACGATAGATAGGCCGTCCTTCGGAGGGGACGTTAAGATGGCGGTCCCGAATTCATAGATGTTGAGGCTGTTAAAGAACCCTACCTTTGAAACAACAGAGGATTCGGCAAAATTTCCGATTGGGGGGAGTGTGCTCACCGGCGTCGGTGTTTAGAGCTGGTATAAAGCAATAAAAAAATAGGTTTCTATTGGTTTTCTCGAAAACTCATCATGAACATACAAATATCGAATCAAACAGAAATTTCGAAAAGTCCGAGGATTAAATGCTACTGATATAGCCCATACACAAAATGAGATTTGGGTCTCAACTAATATAAAAACCTCATGGTGTGGCCAGTCGGAAAGGTAGATTTCAGATTTTTTATTTTATTTTATACTGAAATTGCTATCAATCAAGTTTACAAATCTTGTGTCAGAGAATATGGGACATATTTTTATTGCAAAATGCAAACAGCATTTCTATTTTCGTATAAACCTTAAACGATCAAAGAAGGATTCAAATCTATCTGAACGCTTCTTAACATTTCTATGTTATCTGACTCCAATCAAACGAAAGAAGTATTACGAAACTGGTTTCCTTTCGGTTCGATTCAACTGTAGAATTCCACAACAACAAGAGCAATAAATGAAAAATCTAAAAATCCTATACGTCATAATTGATGGTTTCCAGATCCTTTTGGAAAATATCACTTCTTTCAACGCATGGATCACCATTTCAGGAAAAAAGTAATTCTCTGTTATTACTGATAATCAATGTCCTTTCTTTACAGGCGAACCTCACCCATCTTCCCAGAAACACGTTCGTCCCAGGAATCGGAATGGGAATCGCCAAATGCCCCTACGACCCGGCGGATAATTCGACCGCTGTTTGGGTAGAAAAGGGCAATCCGGGAGACCTGGCGGGTCTCTATTCGGGTACCAACGCCGAATTCACCAAGGCCGACACGGTGATATTCAGGACGGACCTCCACAATCTCACCACGGGTAGGAAGGAGTACAGTTTCAAGAGGACACTCAAGTACGACTCCAAGTGGCTCGACAGTGAGTATATTTAAATATACAGATAGTTTGTTGGGGTAAAGAATTTGTGTTTTTATATCCATAATTATTTTTTATTTTTTTTTAATTCTGAGAAAGAAGTGAGTTGACCACGTGGGTCATTAGCAACGTATGGTACAGTTACTTTTTCATGATAACTCGTATTTACATTTTGTTCACATTATTTGTCCGGAATTAGATTGTGTCAGTTATGTGCAGGTCGTTTAAAAAGTTTAGAAGGTTGGAGATATCACAGCGGTCTCTTAGGAGTGATTTCATTTCTGGTTCCAGGCAGTCTTGTGTCATCGTACCTAGGACACTCCACTAGAATGTGTTTGACACTAACCGGCACTAGACATAAATCGCAAGTTTTCACTGGTTCCCTTTTGAAGATGTGATCATGTGTGTATCTTGTGTGGCCCATTCGTAGTCGTGACAGGATGACTTGGTGTCTTCTTTTCTGGGGAGATGTGATGGTTTTACTGATTTTTTTGTTTCGTTGAGTTTGGTATCTTTTTGTTGCCACTCATTTTGCCAATGTTCCCATATCAGGTATTTAATGTAGCTCTTTGCGTCCCTTCTCTGGATTTGTTGGTTTGTAGGTCCCGTCCTTTCGCCTGCAGCTTTTCGGGCCACCGTATCTGCCTTTTCGTTTCCGGTGATCCCGATATGCGAGGGTACCCGTACTAGGTTTATTTCGTTGTTGGGGTTGTTCGTGTGGTGATATATTTTTTCTTTTATGGCCATGGCGTTAGGATTGCTGCAATATACTTGTTCTGGGGTTTCGACGGCGCTGAGTCGGTAATGAGAGTTAACTCCTGTATTCCATGGCTTGTGATGTATTTGACGGCTTGAAGGATGGGCAATATTTCCCCACTATACACACTGTTGCTTGGTGGTAGGGGGTATCTTTTTATTTCTTCCTGAAAGACGAAATCTGCCCCCACCTTGTCTTCTGTTTTGGATGCGTCGTGTAGAAATTGGAGTGTTCTGGGTATCGGGAGAGGAGGGCTCGAAAAGCTTGAACTATCATTTTGGGAGGGGTTTCTGTTTTGTGAATGTGTCATAGGGATGTGTCATTATGCAGTTTGAGTATATGCCAGGGAGGAGTATTTGAGAAGTATGTTTGTGAGATGTTACGAAATTCAATTTTGGAGGTGATTGGGTAACGATTCAGGCGTTCGAAGAAAGGGTGGACTATCCTATTTCGGTTCGAGAACAGTTTTTGAATGATTGGTGATGAGTGTTGGAGGCTATCGTTGAGGCAAAGGAGAGGCTGAGGTTTTGGCGCCTCGTATACAAGGAGGGTTCTCCTGCTTCACAGTAGATACTTGATATTGGTGTGGTGCAACGGGGGGCTCCCAATACCGTTCGGAGTGCTGAGTTGTGAATGGAGTCTAGTAGTTTTAGCAGTCGCTTGCTTGCTGAAGCATACGTACGTCACCGAGCTATAGTCTATTCTAGTTCTGATTAATGCCCTGTATATTAGAAGTGGTGTTTTGGCGTCGGAACACCAATTATGGTTGGAAAGTACTTTCCATAAGTTTAGTCCGTTTCGACAGGACGTCACAAGGTTTTTAATATGGGATTCACAAGTGAGTCCTTGTTCTAGTGTCATTCCCAGATATCTTATTTTTTCAACTACCTTGATTGTGGTATCTTTTAGAAGGTTCTGTTAGTGATATTCTCTTTGTGGAGAGTAAACATTTAGTTTTATAATATAATGCCTCCATGTCATATCATATGCCTTTTTTATGTCGAAGAGTACTGCGACGCACACTTGTTTGTTTGCAAAGCCTTCATGTATGTAGCTTTCGAGATCTACCAAGTTATCCATTGTCGAGCGTCCTTGTCGAATCCCGCACTGTTCTGGAGCCAAGTGTCCGTTTTTTTTCAGGTGCCACATTAATCTTGTTTGTTATTTTTTTCAGGAATTTGCACATCGTGCATGTGAGGAATATGATCTGTATGAATCTGGACATGACTTTGATTTTCCAGGTTTTAGAATAGGGATTATTATAGCCTCTTTCCATGCTTCTGGGGAACTGCTTTCATGCCATGTTTTGTTGTAGATTTCCAGGAGGATTTGCTTTGCTATTTCGGGGAGTTTTTGAAAGAATATGAAAGGAATGTCGTCCGGTCCGGGGCTGGAGTTCTTGCTGTTTATTAGGGCGTCCTCGAGTTCAGCGATGATGATTTTTGTGTATCTATAGGATTTGGTATGTTTATGTCCTTTGATTCTTCTTTCCTTTTGGTAGTTAGGAAGGTTTTTGTGAAATTCGAATCGCTAGAATTTTTTTGGTATGTGTCTACAAGTATTTCCGATATATTTTCTGGGTTACTATATGTTTCTCCTTTGTTCGAGTGAATTTATTCCATATGAGTTGTGTGTGCCCTTAATTCGATTGATTTTATTCCAGACGCAACTGATTGGGGTTGAGCTATTTATTGATGTAACTTATTTTTTGTCAGGAATCGCGCTTACTTTTCTTTGTTATCCATCTTGATTTTGCCCTAATAATATTTATTCACCGCAAAGGTTCATAAAGAATATAATAAAATGCACAGAGGTAAATAAATACATACTACCCAACAAGGCAAGCCTTGGTAGTGGGAATGAAGACTAATCTATATGCAAGAATACTGAAGTGATATGTGATTACATAGGATATATAGTTATTTTCATACTAGGCAAAGAGTGAAAGCGATGTGATGATAAGCAAATGTTAGACGATGCGAATAGTTGTATTTACATAATCAAAGATCTGGTCGAAGTAGGCAAAAAACCAAAAGGCGGACCTTGTAAACCGTGAAAATTGTCTACGTAGATCCAGATTCTCGATATCAGATTGGGTAATTGAATAAATATAAAATATAATATGAGTAAAGAATTTTTTTACAATACAATATATAATATAAAAATATAAAAGATAGCTTTGTTGTAAATATAAAATACAATAGTAATATTATAGAAAAGTAGTAGTAATCCATGGAGTAGTAATTTATATGTCAATGCACAATGAACAATCTTTTGGTGATTATTTTTTAATGTTTTTCATTTTTATTTTTTCTTTATTGTTAGAACATACTGTAATATAAGTTTTTCAGAACAATAAATTGGTGGATGGCAATGCGTGATTGGTAACATTCCTTTGTTTTCTACTTCAATAATTGATGGGAATTGTATTGTTCCATTTCTTGAGGGATCAAACTATATAATTTTGGTCCCAAGTAGGCATAACTTCTTTGTAGGGTGTTTTTTTTCGGGTCTTGGTATAACAGAGGAATTCCTTAGTTTTTCTGAGACAAAGGCGATATGGATGTCCCATTTCAAATTACAATCAATGAATACTCCCAAATATTTAATATGTCTGACCATCGATATCGTTTGGATGTCATCTATATGAAGAGTGTCATATTCTGGTAGGTTCTTCGCGTATGAAGTGAGAGGTATGAAGTGAGTTTTGCCGATGTTCATTGGTAAAAGCTGGTTTTTAAACCACTCCTTAATTATTTTCAAATCTTTTTCAGCTTTTTTTTCAAAGATTGCCAATCCTCGTCTACCTAAATAATGGCTGTATCGTCAGTAAAACTCACAACATCTCCTTCTAGGTCTAATTTCAGTAGATCATTCAAATACATATTGAAGAGTATAAGCCCCAGGACTGTGCCTTGGGTAACACCATATTTTATTACCGTTTCTTCACTGAGGCTATCATTGATTCTAACTCTTTGGATTCTCTGGTGTAGATAGTTTTCCATCAGGTCGTATGGTTATCCTCTGAATCCCAATACCTTCCAATATTTTTAGCAATGTAAGATGATCGACGGTGTCGAACGCTTTGGCGAGATCTATGCATATGTCCAAAGTTAGTTTCGTTTTGTCGACATATTTGCATATTCTGGATGTAACATATCATATGGCGTTTTGAGTTGACCTGTTTTCTCTAAAGCCAAATTCCTTTTCTGATAATATTTCATATTTTTTTAAATAGTTTGTTAAACGCGATTTCAGTAACATTTCAAAGATTTTTGCAAAATTAGATTTTAAGTAGATTGGACCGTAATTTACTTCCATTTTTATGCAGATGTTTGATCACAGTGATCTTAAAAGCTGATGGAAATATGCCAGTTTGTATAGACCAATTTATAATGTAGACCAGAGAGTTAATGATGTATTTAGCTATTCGTTTTATAATCTCGGCGGTCACGTTGTCAAGACCTGGTGCTTTTTTTTAATTAATTAATATTCCATATATTTCATCATCATTTGTCTCTCCTAGGAAGAATGACTTCATCGATTGATATAGTACCTGTGGATGTATATTAAAAAAATTATTGAATTCGTCTGCCATCTGTTTATTATGTGTGAGTACGCCACTGTTTTTATTAGTTATTATGTTTATAACTTGATTTTTCTGGCTTTTCGCTGTAATTTCATTTACACACTTCCGAAAATTAGACGAATCGTTTTAATTTTTTGAAATTTCATTTTGATAATAATTTTTTTTTTGCCCGTTTCATTATATCAGTCAATTTGTTCCTGTCATCCACTTTTTCATTTTAAGTTGAGAATTTTTTATTTGTATATCCGTTGTACATTTTTTTATGTATTTTCATTATGTCTATGAATATGGTGGTAGAAGTATTGATATCACTGCTCAGATACACTTCTGAGAAATTTTCACTTTTTAGAGTATCGACTAAATAAATTTTGATCATAAGTCAATTTTGATTATATAAATCATTCATTTAAGTTATATTCATAGATTTATGATAGTAATATATCATCAACATTTTCATAATTTCCAGTTTTTTTCCATTAATGAGCCAATTATTCAGGAATTAGGTATAGAGAATTCATTGAAAATATTTTCAAGTAGGTTCGACAATAGGAACAGTTGCTTCAAGGACCAACAATGAAAAGCCAACAGTGAAAATAAAACTGGAGTACGATCCAGAACTATCAATTGCGCTGCAAGTATCATGAATCATGTATCATGTTATGTTTCTCCATATTCCAGCAGAAATTGGGATTAATATTTTTCAGAAGAATTTACAATGATTTTCCTTGCAGTTTTGCATTTTTCCTAGGCATCAACTAAAAAGGACAATTTCTACTATCTCAAAATCTTCATTAGTTGTGTCACTTCAGAAACATTTTTCTTTCGGGATATTTCGGATAAACATCAGGAGATCGAACAGGTCGCAAAGAAAAATGGAAAAGAACGCCGAAACGTATTATATTTCATCAGGGGATGTGCCTATCACGAACGGTTTCACCGCACTTTGTAATTATTTTCACCCCAATAACCACAAAATGTGTAGCCATGTTTCCTGCGTAATGACGTTAAGACCGTATGAAACTTGCGTAAGCGTTAGGACATTAGTTAAATGCCTGGAAAATTTTACCGCATGAGCGAATTCCGAGCAGTTTGAACAAAATAATCAATATATTATGTAAATTTGGTTTTCCATTCACCTGTGTGAGGCATTCGCGGTGAATCGAGCATGAAAATGACGATAAAACCCGGATGATGTGATATGCTGTCTGATCTTCAGGCAAAAGTCATTGATTTGTTAAAATAGCCTTTCTTTACATTATAAATTGATACTGTCGTAACAATTTTTCCTTTCATATGTTAACATATCACGGGCTCCATTTACAGGAAAATATGAATCAATATCAGGTCTCAATCTGCCTACTCCTTCGAGGAAACGTTAAAATTACGAAATTTCTAGACGCGGTCCAACCCGAACCCTTAATATTCAGAATATATAACTATATATATATATATATATATATATATATATATATATATATATATATATATATATATATACGAGCTGACCCGACAGACGTTGTCCTGTCCAAATTTCTATGTTCCCTAAAATGTTTTTCCCGGAAACTCTCGTCCGCGTAGAATTTCTTTTTTTCCATGTTTCCTTGTTCCATCTAGACTATGCTTTTGACTCCTTCCGCTTCCTGTTGTCCCATTATCCCGTTTTCCTGTTATCCCTTTTTTTATTTATCCCGTTATCCCCTTATCCCCTTATCCTGTCATCCCATTATCCCGTTTTTTTGTTATCCCGTTATTCCCGTTATCGTACTACAATTATTATATTCGATTGCCATCTTGCAACCCTATTGCGGATCTGTGGATAAATTAAAATAAAATAAAAATCGCGATGGAAAATAGGGGTTGATCGTAGAAGGGTGAAAATTTAGGGTTGTATGTATTTTTGAATGCTGTATCATAAAAAAATAAAAAAAAAGATTTGTATCTAAAAAAAAAAATTAAGGGGTGGACCACCCTCAACATTCAGGGGGATGAAAAATAGATGTTGTCCGATTCGCAGACCTAACCGATATGCACACAAAATTTCATGAGAATCGGTCGAGCCATTTCGGAGGAGTTTAATTACAAACACCGTTTCACGAGAATTTCATATATATATATATATATATATATATATATATATATATATATATATATATATATATATATATATATATCTCTTTTTTTGAGTAATTTTCCACCGCCTGAAATGAAGATGTCGGAAACTTTGTTCCTTCCAGGAAAATTGTTATGAATAAATGATGGTTATTATACTGGATTTGGTCTCCATAATAAATTATAATTTTTAAGAAGAGGCTTTACAATATGGAATAAGGAGTTTGAAAGTCTTTTACCAGTTTATTAAAAAGTATTGACTTTGCCAAGCCAACCTTATGTAACACAAGGAGCTTGAAAGTCCTTTCACCCGTTTATTATCATAACGTAATCGACTTTGTCAAGCCAAACTTATATAACTTGAGGAGTTCGAAAGTTGTTCCTCCAGTTCTATATTATTATTCAAATTCATTAATTCTTCTACAGCAGTTCTTTTACTTCCGCGCCACCAACCCCAGCTTTGCACCTGTGAACATCGCACTTGTCAGAATTTATGTTTTCCAAACCTTTTATGATTCTCCTATTGCGCCTGATTCGCGACAAAACTTGAAATTAACTATCTAGTTCCTCTCGATATTTCTCTCAACCATACAAGCCAAAGTGCTTCTATATATTTTGGATATTATAATTCCAAATTTTGAATGACGTCATTACCCATAATCATAAATTTGTAAATCTGGCAACATCGCACATAACGTGACACTTGATAGCACGCTGTCTTACCACGGATGCCGAGCCGTTGGCCAAAACAATTTTCAAAAGTTTAAACAAAGTTGAAATAGACCAAAGTTAGAAGGTTAGAAAATTTTAATTAATGTGAACACTATAAATGTGATTCTTAGAACTAGGAACATACAACAAATGTGAGAATGCTCATAACTTTTACTTCAATCAAGATGATTTTTTATTCTCATGACAGGTACTGATTTTTTTTTATATTTGTACATAAAAATTATATCATATACATTTTAAATAAGCACTGAAAATGGCCGTAGGACGAAAGCGCTTTGCTTACATATACAAAATTTCACACGAAATACAAAACTTTAATTTTCGATATTATTTTATAATTTGAGTATGGAATTTTTGAATATTAATATAATTACTAGACTATTTCATTATGTGGATACTACATTACATATCAAATGAGAAAATATTTTTTTTTATGAACAACCTTGATTTTTTCCACAACGTATTTCCACCTTCACAATAAATTATTATCTTCAATTTAAATATTACTATATGCATAATTTTTTTGAAACGAATTTTTTTACGCGTCCTGCGGTAGGTGTTGACTGAAAAAGGATATACAAGAAAAAAGCGTTATGCCTCTACCATGCTACTTTCTTTCTGTCCCTTTCGTATGTGTGACAACTACACTTCTTGGTCCTTTCAGAATCAAATGTCAACGCATTCAATTCCTATATTTGTACATACAGTGATTTGATATTCGAATTCAAATATACCTTTTTCAGCATGTCAGAAAGCCTCAGTTTTTCAAGTAAGGCATTGATTAATTCAATTGTGTCAATTTTGTAGTTGGTAGAGCTTCAATGTGCTCTGCGAATTTCCTGAAATTCATTAGTTTAAAGTGCCGTTTAAACCTCAAAGTGTTGAAAAAGTGAATTATAGACTCCTTCGTTAACTTAAAAACAATTAAACAATGTGCTGAAAGTGATCTAACTGCCTAAAAAGAGTGAAAATAGTGTTCCTAACAGGATATCTGGCCATTGGAAAACTGCAGGCCATTGGAACCCTTATTAACCGCTGAGTATGGAAATTTCGACTGTATTGGTTCGCCAGAGTGGAAAAGTGAGTTTAGGATTTCTAAACCCACGAAAGTGAAAACGGGAACATGTAATTTGCTTCCCAGATTTAGAAGGGTCTGAAAAAATGTATAATTTGGTGCCCGATATTTCAGGTTTATCTAATTTTTATGTGTAATTTGGTTCCCGACATTTTTAGTCTGCCTGGTCTCTAAGTGTAATTTGGTCCCCGGAAAGAAACATTATTTTAACCAATTAATTTTTATTTTATTTCTCTCATATTTTGGAAAACAAATTATTTACTTTTCATTTGTTTATTAAATCAATAATTTTTTATTTTTAGAATTTTTATATACTTTTTATCTACTTATAAAAACAAAAATATATTATCAAATAGTTACAGCACAGTGAAAAGAAACACACGTAATATTTTTTTTTTATAAACACAACATATATATCACACAAGCTTCTATCGTTCTATACTTCTTATCTACTTATAATAATAAAAATACAATATCAAATAGTTACAGCACAGGGAAAAGAAACACACTTAATACAATAATTTTTTATAAACATACAATATATATATATCACACAAGCTTCTATCGTTATATACTTCTTATCTACTTATAATAATAAAAATACCATATCAAATAGTTACAGCACAGTGGAAAGAAACGCACTTAATAAAATGTAGTCGACTAATTTCATTTCTAGAATAAGATCATTTTTACTGTAAATTTTTGACGATTTGTTACTTTACTGTTATGTATTCGGGCCGTTATATTGATGCTTTGTAATTTTATATAAGTTTCAATTTGAAATTCTTGAAGTTTTTCCAAAAAATTAAAATGTTTGGATATGCTTTATAAAAAGACGCATTAAAATGTTTATTAAAAGATTCACAAGCATTAGTGGTTCGTGTTAGCTCAGCTGAATTCTCAGCCCAAAGAAAGGGTGGAAAAAAGCTCTTCTGTTATATAATCATCTGTTAAGTAATCGGAATGCTTTTGAATTTTTTCGTCTATTGGTGCTATCGCAAGCAAATCAAAAACAAAGCATTCGCTAACGTCGTGAGGACTTAAAAATGTAAGTCATTCGTAGCCATCTACCAACTCCAGAATTTTCATTTTTATATTCGGCTATAAAGCCGTATTCTTGAATTTTTCCAAACCACGATTGGGCAAGGTGAAACCGACAGCCAATTATTTGTGCTAAAGGAAAAATTTGTTCAACTGCCATTATGTTTACTAATATTTATTATTGATTTAAATAAGTTTTTATACGTATCTGAGCGTTTATTAGGTAACAATGAAAAAATTAATGGAAAGCAATGCCCATTACAATAACCGTGTAAAGTAAAAAACTGACAAAAAAATTGCGCACAATAATTAAACGTACCTTCTAAATAAATTTGTGGGACTTTTTCCAAAATCTGAATATTTGATTTACACGGAAATATTACTATCTGTTCACTTCTGTTATTATACAATAAAAATTGCTCACCTCTAGAGGTTTGTATGTTTTCCTCGTCAAGGAAGTCAAAAGCTTCCTCGATGTTTTTTGGTAAACTTGGCTGAATTTTTCTACGAGCGTTATAGATGTTTCTTCTGACGCAAGCAATATCATTTGTAGTAAATGTTGACGGCAGATTTTCCTGTAATATTCTGCGAATGACCTTCGCAGGTTTTTCGGACAGGTCCTCTACAGCTTTTCGTTTGCAGGCAGAATGAACAATTTGGCGATTTAAATCCTGCACAAAACACAACTGACTGTCACAGAAGCAATACAACTCTAAATAAAAGTAATACTCATAGAACAAGCAAAAAATAGACAATTAATTTTTGGTTTTCCCAAATTTCACTTCACGAACAAGGGACTACGCAGGTAGCCCCCGGAAACCAAATTACTAATGACCTTTTTGGGATTGGGAACTAAATTACATATTATTATCAAGCATCTCAAATATATTTCTAATTTACTACCTGACGAACCAAACTACCAACACATAATTTAGCTTATAAAAAGTGAAAGGACACAAACAACCCCAGCTGAATTGCTGGAAAAGTTCAATAAATGACCCTCCAATGGAAGAATCCAGCGATGGAAGTGCAGATCGCAACAAAAGCGTGGATAAATTGAAAACAAAAAGCCACAATGGATCTCGCAGTGACAGAAACCGTGAAAAAGACATTATTTGACCAAACTAAACCACCGAAACTGATAAAAACAGTATATCATTTCCCCGCAAGTAAAGCCGAAAAACTCAAAAAACTCAATAAAACATTTCTAAACATAGTAAAAGAGTAAAGAAGAGTAATATTAAACCTACTAAAGGCACTGGAAAGCCAGGCACCGGGTCAAGGCCGAAAAGACCGCCTGAGCCGAGGTTAGCCCAGAGTATGAAAAAACTGAAAAAAGTTCAAAAACACTAAGTGAAACGGAGAACGAAAAGAAAGTGGTGGAATGGAAAGGGAGGGAAGGAAAATATGCTAAAAAACCTCTGTACCAGAAGAAAAATTTTGTTCACCACACTTTCCGAACAACAATGACGAAAGTAAAGAAAAATTCAAATATTTTTAAAGTGAGAAAATAATGCAGAAGATATGGTGATTCCAACACATCAAAATATGGGGGTGATATGGAGAATGATAAAAGGAGTAAAGGAACTTTGTTCCTGACGGGGGTCCCCCGACCACACACGTTTTTTATACACTGTAATATGAATATGAAGCGAATGTATCCAAAATAGAGTGTTCCAGACAAATAATTTTGCGAATGATTTGAGGAGCAAATTGCAGAAAAATATCAGCCCTTTGTTCAAGTGAAACTTGCGGAAAATGAGAGGGTGTACTTTTTTCCCATGAGGAAAAACCTCTGCAAAATGTTTAGGCAGTCCTAGGAATTTAATTAAATTTTTATGCATCAAACCCCAACGATACGCTACGGAATAATGCTCCGAACAACTGTGCGCCATGACTCACGCTATCGCATCGCTTGGTTAACCAGATCTGTTTTGTATTTAGATCAGTAGGTGAATAGAATTGTGTGCTCGCGTTTATGCTATTAAATTGAATCGTATGTAAATTAATTTCATGAATGAATGCAGTTTGATATGTGTTTATTAGTGTTCGCAAGTAGGAATACTCCGATGATTATCACATATAGTGTGGTAAATGGGAGTATCTAGTGAATTTTTTGTTATTTTTGCAATGTTGTGATGTGACCAAAACCAAAGAAGTTACTTGTAACATCCCCTGGTGTTTCTTCCGAATTTCTTTGTGTTCTGATACAATCAGGACAGCTCACGGTAAAATAACCCCCACTGTAAGTTAGAAAAGTGATCAAATATCGTTCATGAAACAATTACTTTTCACGAAGAGCGTTGGAATACATGTCATGAATTTTTAGTTGTTTTCTGATTGATATCTGACCATGTTTCTAACCTATAGTATGGGTTAACTAGTGAGCAGTGTCCTGATATAATCTAAATACTACCCTTCCGAATAACACACTAGAAATGTCTTTTCTTAAAGCGCTTGAACACAATTTTATTTCATTCATATATTTTTTATTTCGACCAATACGGGGCTTGTGGCTCAGTGGAACGAGCGTCGGTCTTGTGTCAACTGTTTCCACCTGGCGCGGGTTCGATTCCCGCAGCTGGTGAAAAATGTTTTCAAGGTCCCAAGAGTGGTTTCGGATCCCACTATAAAAGGTAAGGTCCCCGTGATCTTAACTCGTACAAGTTTTCATTAACTTCTGAGGGTTGGTCAAACAACTAAGAAAGCGGTTAAAAACAATAGACAATAACGGTCGAAAAGTATTTTTTCAAAATCAGTTGGGATTATTTAATGGATCTAGTTTATCTTTAATACCAACATTTAAGAAAAATATGCTTGAACAAATATTTCTCACATGAATTGACGTAATAGGTCATGTCCTAATTTGTATTTCTCAGATCCAGATATAACCTGGTATATTATGTTCAATATCAGACTAGCATTATGTATGCACATCATTAAACATGCCAGGCGGATCATTCTTTGCGATGGTAATCATTTTCTGCGCCGGTCTCGAAAAACCCCATTCTTTCATTTTGAAACTCACCTTTTCACTATCCTGAAGGCAATCAGACGTCTCATTTACTGTTGCGAATTTACAGTCGTCTCGGGTGGGTCGTCTTGCAATATCTCAATTCGGTATCAATTTACATTTTTATGGAGTCCTCTTCTCTTAAATAATTTACATACATAAGAAAGACATCCTCTCATTTTAAATAACAAGGTAGGAAGGATCGTTTTGTATGGTATAAAATATTCGAACCCGGGAATAATATGTATGTAAATGTACCGTAAAATGAAGAGAGTTTGGAAATTATGAGATAACTTTGGTAAAAAGAACTCTAAACGAGAATTTGTAACCTGTTACGTTCGAATTTACCAGGGGACGAGAATAGTTTTATTTGAAACGGGTATTATTTAAAATGGAAATATGCTAGCTACAATTTCATCTCTTTTAATAATTACTGAATTTCAGTCGATTTTTCCTGACGTTCATATAATAGTTGCTTCTTTACAATGTCTGGATGCAAATGAAAGTTTTTAATTCCTATGCATATTTATTGAACTCGTTATGATATGGAAAGGGAGAATCATTGAAAACTCTTTCGAAATAAAAAGTAATTATTTCAGGGCAACATCACCCAATACGTAGGTTTACTTTTGTTCCATGAAATCTAATAATGTACTTCATTGATTATTGAAGAATTCGTCTGACAAACCCTATGATCAAAATAATGAAATATTCGTATTTAACGAGAAAACGATGAAAAAGATAGTAAATACTGACAAAATTAAAAAGGATACAGTTTTATAACAAAAATCTTGACATTCGTCAAGCACATTACTGATACCACTGGTTCAGAGAGGAAAAAATCCAGTCAAAATATTCCAACTGAACTGAAATACCAAAATATTATTAGGAAAATTTCAATTGAAATACTACATTGGTCCCGTCAACACTCAAAAAATGTTGATATATCTTCGCTGATCATGATCCCCAGAATTCTAAAATACCATCAGTTCAAATGTTATGATGATGAGGATTTGTATTATTATTTTGTTTTATGTATAATTTTTTTTATGTGCTTTTCAAATATTCATCACAACAATAAACTCCGGCTATGACATTCTTACCCTTCTTCAATATACCATTTACCTTTCTTTTATTACCTTTCCCCAGCTCAGTCGGTACGCCTATGTAGAGCAGATCGTCTCAAAATCTCAGGAGGATTGCAATTGCGCCATCTAGATGTTTTGCTTGAAGTCAATTTACTGTTTCATGGAAATATAGCTTGTAATATGCTCAAATGATAAATAACGAGTCCAGAAAATAGTTGAATGATTGTTTTTTTTATTCAAATAAATTTTCAAATATTTCAAATACCTATTCCTGCGATATCTACCTTATGATTAATGTATTTGAAACAATCAAAATTAAAAACATCAAATGCTTGCTCATGCGCAATCAGCAAATATTGGAAGTACATATTTAGAGGTTTTATTTATACTATTATCATGAGTACGGAAGAAAGTTCACCACTGTGAATCGATGTTATTAAAAAGAACAATAAAAAGTGTCAGTGCAAAACGTATCACTGTTTAGTTTTTGCCGATGAAATACCTGTAAATTCAGTTCGTGCACTCACAAAAATCCTGGAGTAGGTGTTCAATGGCTACTGGGAGTGAAGTTAGCTGATGTTGGTCCCCTTGTTTTCTGGTTATGTCCCGTATTGGAAATGTGATCTGATTTGGATTGGAGGTAAGTTGCTCTTTGGTCGAATATTTGCCAGGCAGTTTCTTGATTTTGATTCAAGGTTGAAATTGTTGTTACTTTTGTTTACTTATTTTCGTTGATTTTGGTTGATGAAAAATTTTTGTAACGGCTTCTCTCCAAAATTATTTTTCGACTGCCTATTTTTTTTTTCTCAGGCAACCATCACTTTTTGTTTTCCCGATCTGAATTTCACTTTCTGCACACTTTCTTGAAACACATTTTCTAATTTTAACGTATTATACAATTTTTATTTATAATTTCTATATCTATATTTAACATTATTTATACAGAACTGTTCAAAATTCATATTCACCCATTTTCTGTTCTCAAATCTGTTATTTTGATAATTTCCAATTGAAAATAGTTCGACATGTCCCTGTCATGTTCCTTGTGACTCAAGATTAGCATACAGGATGTTCTTGCTTGTAGATTACTCTTGTCTATTTCAATTCTAAAGTTTTATTTGGGGATTTTGATTTTCATACTTTTATAGGTTGTGCAAATTAAATGGATTGTTCGAAACATTCTGATGATAATAAAAAAGCTCCACTGCTGAACTCTTGGATCATCTGCGTTGACTATGAGATGGCAAAATGTTTCAGAAATGCAAAGTACACAGAAAAATTGTAAAAACAATCATAGCAGGTATACATTTTTTATTCTTTTTATGTTTAACATATACTTCATATCATAACAATATATATATATAGCTTATCTTCTTTTTTTTTACACATTATATGTGATAACAATTTTGGAATTCATTGATAGATTGTGAAATCTACTCCTCCGATTAACCGCACCATCGTTTTTTTAATCCTATCATCGAAAATTGTCATTATTGACATCATCCCGAAACTGTTTTTCTAGAGCTAGTGGTTAATTAATAATGATTTTATTATTGACCCTTCAATCAAGCCATTTTTTCGATGTTGTATTTCACCTAAAAATTTTAACTTTGTAAAGTTTTCTCGCCAAGTCAAAAAATCAATTTTTGAAATAAATCTTCAGTCGCGATTCAGTAAGATCTGGCTTTTCCAAGTGTTACTATGTGTTATGATTTTTCCTCGTTAATACTAAAACTATAACATTTTTTGAAAAAAAATACGCCTGGAAAATGGCAGAACCTAGATTTTTGGACAATTGGATAAAGTGACACTAAATCAAATTAGATGAAGAATCCATTATACTAGGAAAGTGCCCAGAAGAAATATATGAGTTGAAATTGTCATTAAAAAACTTGCACCCACACAATTTCGCATTTTCATTCTGTTTTTCTAACACTTCTAACCAATGCTTCTAACAACTCTTATCCTGGGTCTTATACAATATTTGAGAACCAATATTCGTGTTCCAGATGAAGAATTAAAAAGGCTTGGTTATCTGATGCTCAAATAAAGTTAAAACGCCCTATTTGGACTGGCCCGACAGCTGTCACTAATTTTTATTGCCATAAGCATTTAAAGTTGAAATGAAATAAATATATACATTTCGTCTCACCAATGATTTATTGCCTACTTCGTCATCCGAAAACGAAAACCCACTATAGTAAATCCATTCTCGGTTGAATAATTCATCTTCGACTCAAAATATAGGGTTCCTTCAAAATCGTACATATTATAATCGTACATGTAATTATGAATAAAACGGGAAAAATATAATTCCCTGTATAAAGTATATAGTAGACCAAATTGAGTGAAAACTATTCCCGCGTAAAAACCAGTCGATAACATCGCTGACCGCTAATAGCATAAATCACCGTAAACCACTACATATTATACTTTATCGGGTTTGGGGTATAGAAAATAGAATATATCAATAGAACAGTGGTGTGTGTCTGGGCAGAGGCAGCCATGTATGGTGAACAACTGCATTTTGTGTAGTAGTCGAAAGTACCATCCACACAACATTTCTGGCTCAAGCAAAACTGCTTCAAATTTGTACAACAACCAATGAAAGTGTTTAATACTAATCATTTATTATTTAATGCGCCACATAGGTTCAAAATAGCAGGTAGATTTCATTAACGAGTTTGAAATATTATATATAAAAAATAAAGCTTGTAAACTCGACCTTCTAGACCGTTTGGAGATCAATATTGAACAAAAAGTCGGAATATTAGCAAAGATTAATTTATATAATTATTATTTGTTGAATTTGTCTCACCGAAGATTAAACAGTAGAAGTAAATGTGTTTTGCTTGCTCTTTTGATGTGATTTTCGAATGTTATCTCTTACATTTTCAAACCATAGTTTGAAAAACTATCTTTAATGTTCAAAAATAACTATTGTGACGAAGAAGAAAAAAATGGTACATTGACGAAGTGGAAAAACCCAGTTTTCGCGAAAAAATTACTGCGGAGTGTTTATCGAAAGCCATTTTTTGATAAATCCGAACTTATTGTGATGTGAATCACTGATTTGATTCACATGAACATGAATAACAATTAGTGCAAAAAGATAAATATAATATCCTTAAAATCCGAACTTATTGTGATGTGAATCACTGATTTGATTCACATGAACATGAATAACAATTAGTGCAAAAAGAGAAATATAATATCCTTATATTTGAAACTAACAAAAAGTAGTCCAATCAATTCTCATTGATTTGGGAAACAATATTTCTATAATTCGACTTTCTGTGACAAACGAAATTTTAATTCAGAAAAAGGTTTCTCAGATGTGGAAATCACAAATGCGTTGGATTGCAAAAGGATCAAATTTGGTTTTTCAACTCAAGCAAATGTTTTACTTATATTGGGAAGTTCACATAATTCATAGAAAAGGGGTTTCCACTCAATGGAAAGATCTTCTAAATATGAAGCCATATATCGGTTTCACGTCTAAGAAACCATTTCAGCAATCAGCAACTGTTTCATGATTCATTCTTAATGTAAACTCGGTATGGCTCTGAATTTGAAAGGAATTTGGAAAATTCCCAATGTAATACATTTGCTTCGGTAGAAAACTTCAATTAAAAACAAAATAAATTAATTCCACATCTGGAAGAGTTTCCTCGAATTCCAAATTTCATTTTTTATACAAAATGGAAAGCGGGAATCCTAAATTTAGTCACACGAAATCTAATTGTTCATTAACACGGAAGGAATCTTGAGGAAACAATGTTGCAGATCACTCTATGTTAGAAATCGCACATTTCGACTTTTAAATATTACGTAAGAATGGCTTTAATCCCCCTCTCCCCCCGCTCGTATATTGATGTTCAATTTTAAATTTACGTATATGTTTCCCCCTAATACTCGTCCAGATTATTATATGTGAAACCACAATCGTTCATTCATCATATGGAAAAGTTTATACAAACCCACTTCGTAACTAAATATGTTTCAGCTGCCTCGATTAGAGATATAGTAATCAAAGGCACAAAAACGTGTCCCAGCTACCAAGCCAAGGTTGGAAAAAGGGAAAGGAAAAAGCGGAAAAATAAAAAAGCTCCCCGTTTTAATTATCCAGTTGCACATGCTTTTGTTTGATGACGCCATTTTCTATGGCAGACGGAAGGTATTGAGCCAGAATTCCGAGAAATAAAGATGGACTCGTGTGATACGTTCCCATTATCGGAGCTTTAAAAAACCGGTCACGATCATCACATTAGGGATATTACCGATGAAATGAGACACGACGTTAATACCCATTATATCGAAATTAATCTAGTTTAGAGAGATTACGTGCGAATGGATGCCATTCAAGGTACGCTCATTACAAAAAATAATGAATCATAGTGATTCACAGGGGTACGTGTTTATCAGAACAAATTTCTAGTAATGATATCGGTCGAATTTATATTTGGGGGCACGGCCCGGCTGGTCAGATTGACCAATCCAATCCATTCCAATATTATTTATTATACATATTTTGGATGTACATTTCATGCCTTACACTGAAAACTAACTATTTACATAATATATATATATATATATATATATATATATATATATATATATATATATATATATATATATATAGAGGGGGCCATTGAAAACGAATTATATAAAAACGCTCGGACACGTCAACTACATTTTCGAGGGGGACATCGTTCGCGATTAAATTCATCCGAATACATTCTATCCCTCGGAGCTGTGACCGCCACCCCTAAATTTTTGAATGGCAACATATGGCAAGTGATACCTCATTTGAAAGGTATTTTCCTTCCTAATGTCAAACAACAAAAATAAATCAATTCTATCGATTCGTTTTCGAGATATAGGAACTTGAAGTTGGGAAATCACTTTTTATTCACTCAATCAATGAAAATAACATCTAACAATGCAACTGTTTAAAGATAATTATCATTGTCGAAGAATTGAATGATCTAACTGTTTACCAACAAATAACATGCAATTCCGTTTAAAATTTTTATTTCATCCTTAATTACTTAAATTATAGGTTCTTAAGAATCGATAAAAATACGTTTTCTCGAATTCGAGAGATACATTTTTTTGCCGAATCGCAATTGTGGACGTCTATCAGTGTCAAACTGATCTTTGATTGAACGACATTAGAGTGAATTACTTGACTAAAGCTGCTGAATATCTTTCCGCAATAATGGTGTATACAATCGCGGAAAGAGTTGAAATAATAAAAAAAAATTGAAAATGATGAGTGCGGTAACCGTATAGCTAATTTGTTCAATGGAACGCATCCAGATAAACTTGTTGCTAGAAAATACGTTCTAGAATTAGTGCAAAAATTTCATCAAACTGGATCAGTGGCCAACAAGAAACGAGACCCAGAACGTGAATTTCCGTTGAGAAATGAAGCTGTTGAAGTCGCACTTTTAGGACAAGTTCATGCAGACCCAACATTGAGCACAGGGAAATTGGCTAGTGTTACCAATATCCGTAGAACCAGTATCCGCCGAATCCTGAAACGTCATAAATTCCACCCCTACAAAATATATTTGGTACACCAATTGAAAGAAGATGATTTTGATAGGCGACAGGAATTTTGTGAAATTATGACTACGAGAATAGATGGTGATGATAATTTCCTTTTCAACATCTGCTTTTCTGATGAGTTTTCTACATTCTTTTTGAATTCGACTGTGAATCGCCATAATTGTCGTTATTGGTCAGATGCCAATCCACATGTTTTCCACGAAGTCCATACTCAATGTCTGGGCCAGTATTTTTGGGGACCCTTTGATTGGACCAGTATTTCTCGACGGTAACCTGACAGTAAAACTTATTTGGAATTATTGAATGAATTTTTTTATCCACAATTAGTAGACATCATTGAAAATGACAATCGTTACCATGAAGACCACTTGATATTTCAACAAAACGGGGCAACTCAACATTATGCTCAGCCTGTTAGGGCGTTTTTGGATAGAATGTTTCCTGGAAGTTGGATTGGAAGAAGAGGCTCTATAGAGTGGCCAGCCAGATCTCTATATTTAACCCCACTCGACTTTTTCCTGTGGCGTCACTTGAAAAACAAAATCTCTGCAACCGAACCAGAATCTCTGGAAGATTTACGAAGGAGAATTATTGAAGAATGCCGTCGAATAACGTCGGAAATGCTACGAAATGTGAGGTCTCGTTTTGAACAGAACTTGTATTATTGTATGGAAATGGGTGGTAGACAGTTTGAACATTCAGTTCATTGACAATAATAATTATCGCGACAGTTGCTTTATCAGATATTGTTTTTATTGATTGAGTGAATTAAATGTGATTTCCCAACTTCAAGTTTCTATATCTCGAAAACAAATCGATAGAATTAATTTATTTTTAATGTTTGATATTAAGAAGGAAAATACTTTTCGAATGAGGTATCACTTGCCATATGTTGCCATTTAAAAATTTAGGGGTGGCGGTCACAGCTCCGAGGGATGGAATGTATTTCGGGTGAATTTCATCGCGGACGATATCCCCCTTGAAAATGTAATTGAAGTGTCCGAGCGTTTTTATATAATTCGGTTCTGGTGTCCTAGAGAGCCGCTGTTTCGTTTTCAATGGCCCACTCTGTATAAATTATGTAGAAATATATAGAAAGCGGGTTATTAGCGTAACCCGCAGTCCGTTTCCGACGCCCTAGACGCCGTCCCGACCCAAAGACGTGCTGCCCCCTTCGAACGAGCGAGGAATGTGCCCCTCTCAGCAGATTTTAACAATCCAAAATCCAAAAATATTCATCATGAATAATACATACATATGACTTAACCTAGTATATATAATTATGAGCTACTATACATAATTATTTACAAGTATGCATGACCTTCTCAAGAAGGGCGAAGGGTGTGCCTGTTGGCGATGACTCGGTACATCATCGGTATTCAGTCTTTGGATAATTCTGGTGCAATTCCCCTCCCGCTTCCGCTTATGGGAGTAATGTCATGTAATTATATTTGAAAAATTTAAGATAATTCCAAGTGTTAGTTTCATGTCAACGTGTATTAAAACTATGAAGATAGTCGTCTGTATTTGTGGTGGGTGATTTGGGGGTGTTTTCTGTTAGGTATTTGTGGTGATGCAGATTTTAACAGAGTCTTACCGATGTCTGGAGTCCAGCAATGCGCGGTTAGTACTTGGATAGGTGACCACCTGCCAGGGAAGACTCGTCGAAAAAAACACTCTTTAATTTTTTTTATTTTAATTCTACTTTAGCAAATGTAAGTAATGATTGTAAATAAATCAACCTGGTGCATTAAGAGCTCCAAAACGAAGTTGTTATAATAAAAGACGGTAGCTAGTTGTGTACCTTATCTGTCGACGCATGCGCAATAGAGTTAAAACGACGCAAAACTGGCACACTGTGACAGTGTGGTGAGTTAACTCTCTCTCTTGCTCTCATGTACCTTTATAAGCTAGCAACCCCTATTTGCGGGTGGTTTTACATAAGCAACTCTGTCCTATCGTGAAGAGAAAAATCAGCTTTAATTTGATATACAATATATTAAATACGTAATGAGTGTAAAAGTTCAACAAAAGGTTGCGGTCAAGTAAAAAACGGCAACCCAAATTTTTCAATTTCTCTATATCTCTCTCTTTGAACTATAACTTTTCCTATTACCAAATGAGTATGATTGTTAAAAAAAAGACATTTCAATTGAAAGTACCTGCGGTCATTATTTCATAGGCATCTCGGCATAAACGTATACTCATATTAATAATTATTTGTGTTTTGGGATAGCGAGAATGGGTCACAGTAATGAGTTGTCTGGAAATTACTAAATTGCCGACGTATCTTTCGTATCTTTCAAGGCTGAAACATACAGGATTTGTAATTCGCTCGTGTTATACACATGGTTGTTACTGATTTGATTTTAGCGTACAGGATGTTCCAACTTGAATATTATTTTTGTCTACTTGAGATCTAAAGTTTATTCATGAATTTTGATTTCCTAATTTTTTTCAATCATGAAACATGAAACGAAATAATGAAAGAATAATAGTTGAATTATATTAGTTTACCTGAAGATAATATAAACAATGTCGAAACGTCGCATGGAATAAAAAATACATAGACTGACTGAGGCTCTCATTCCAAAAAAAAAAGAATATAAATATGTGCGGTCAAGAAATTAGGAAATATATATATATATATATATATATATATATATATATATATATATATATATATATATATATGTTTATAATTTTTAAACTGATAATGAACTAATTTTGGGATGATTTACACTATTTATTGGGTTGTTTACTATAACCTTGAACGTACAATGAAAAATAGGAGTGAATTTTCCTTCAGTATCATATTCACTAAAATACAATGCAGACAGGAGGAAGCAATAACTTTTCCAATCCCAACCCAAGTATAACTAATCCCTCGTACGTGCCAACTACTATATTATTCTGGAAGGTTATCTAGGTCGGAGGTGTTTCTGTTTGTCGTGAGATCACACACATGTTCAACTATGCAAATAAACGTCCGTAAAAAACTCAACACATATATAGCGTTGCTTGCAGTACTTTATACGTTCATATAACGATCGAAATTATTGAGATAACTACCTTTCAATTAAACCCACTACACCCTTATTATTGCCGACGGTACCTTCAAAATATTGGAGGATTGTCTTTATTTGATAAATCTGTTCACTTCTATAGTTGTTGACCATACAGGGCCTCACCACCCCTAAGGGCTTTCTTTCTTAAGCTGACGTTTTTCATTACCGGAATGCTCCCTTTTTTTATATTTTAACTTGAAATTATGTAATAATACAAACCAAAAATAATGTTCTAAAAAGTTTTCGTCACCCCCGTAAACGAGAAAAAAACGAATAAGCGCAAGATTATAGACTAGAAACAAATGATGCGCTGATAATGCCGGGAGTAATATGTGATGCCGGTCGCCGGTATGCTCCGGGTACAAAGGTATTTTAAACGTCTGATGATTTCATCATAGCATATGAAGACAAGCGCGTCGGCTGGTTAACTACGAATCATATTGACAGCCTCTACAATACGAATTCATAATGTCACCAATTTCGTGATTGTACACCTCATGTTTTTCATATAACCTCAAAAGAAAAATTCAGGTAATTGATCCATTTCTTCCTACCCATCTCCATTTCTTCCTAAACATCTCCAGAAAAAACTTTATTCAAATGGTCCCTTATGCGTCAGGGATATTGCTGGGGCTCCGTCATGTTGGGGCTCCATATTTCCTGCCGAACATCCAAAAGTAATTTCTCGAGCGGTACAGCCAATTCATAAAGCAAAAAGCCGTAGGAAAACACTGACAATTGTTGGATGCAAAATTGAATAATGTGGAATTTCGAACATACCGTTTGAGAAATGTAAAAATGAAGTCTGAGATCCTTATTAACATTCGTTATATATATATATATATATATATATATATATATATATTGTTATGATATCTGTTATTTCCCTTATTCGCCCCGCGTTGCGGCGCCAATTGTTATGATGGAATTAATTTTGAGTTTATATATTTTTCTTTATTTTAGATTTGTTTCAGAAATTTTATAAATGAATCCCTATCATAACAAATGAAAACTCGGGCTATGTTGTTTTACCCTTTTTCAAACCTCTTTTTACCTTATCCCAGCTCAATCGGTACGCCTATGAACAAAGAGTCACCTCTCTTTTGACTAGCAGGTTCAGTAATGCCAACTTGTTGAACGGCTTGATATCAAATATGCTGTTTAGTGGGGAAAAAGTGTGGTTAGATGTTCAAAGATAAAACACATATTGCAGAAAATAATCAAATGGTTGTTTTTATTCAGATAAAACCTTAAAAACTGTCCTACTCTGCAAAAATTACCTTATGGACTAAAAGAAAAACAATAATATGTGATATAGTGCAATTTGCTATGAGTGATATAGTGCAATTTGCTATGACTTGAAAGTTATTATCAGTCCTTTAGCATCGAAAATTGTTGAATTGTTCAATCAAATGTAACAGTTTATCAGATACTCAGTGTTAGTTAATAAAACTGAAACGTTGCACTTCAGAGAGTTCTGCCAATAGAATACCTGTTATTCGTCTTTTGTGATGTTTCCCAGCCTCATGGAAATACTTGTGCCATTGGAACTTACAGCTTCCTTGCATCCAAAACAAATTTTTGTTCCTTGACTGGTTTTTCAGGATTTCTGTTCTGTCAATAGGTGAGTGGAATTTTATAATATATTACTTCTCCCAGTTGTGCCTAATTAAATTATCTCGTCTGGAATGGTTTTGGTAGTTTTTCCTTGAAATTCACTATTATTTCTCTTCCAAAAATGTGTACGTGTTTGCTTTCTTTTTAAATTTTTGATCTCTTCCCAAAACTTGTTATTTCTTCCCATGGCAACACACATATTTCATCTTTTTCACAGATTTTAGAATTTCTTGCTACTTTCTACATCATTATTTGTCATTCTAATAAATTTTAATGATTTTATTATGAAATCAATCCTAAACCTTATATACTATGTACAAATTCTAAAATTTATTTTTGACAATTTTCTGCTTTCATATTTTTATATTTCATCACTTTTCCCACACAATTATCCCGACATCTCATTGGTGGGTTTCCTGTTGATAAAATTTATCATACAGGATGTTCCAAATTTATATATCAATTGATCTACTTGTAATACAATGTTTTTCATAAATTTTACTTTTCAAATAATTTAATTGTGCATTTTCCTTGGATGTATTGTTGGTCACATACTTTTGACAACAGAAATACTTCAGGACTGACCTTTTTGATACATATGCATCGACTAGAGCATAGTATAAGATTCTAGAATAGTAAAAAGTAAAGAAAAATTGCAAAACAAACATAGCATTAACCACGATAACTGAAATACCTAATAATTATAATTATTATCATTATAAGTTTAATTGTTTTATAATATTTCCTAACATAACAATATATATTACATTTAATATTTACCGAAGTTCAATCACTACTGGGATCTTAGTTTTTGAGTGGCTTCGAAAGATTAACTTTTTCAATCTGATTTTCCTGAACTCTGATATCCGTCATCTTCTTCAAAGAGCTTTCCATCATTTATTTTTTCAGCAGGCTCCTTAACCAATTCGTGTACAGCTAGTCTATTTAATCCCTATTCCATCTTCAGAAGTTGAAAAACGAAAAACCTGTAATGTGCCACTAAAAATATAGTACTGAGACGTAATCAAAGAAACCTCACAAAGAAACATGTTCTTCAACTGAGACTAGGAGCTCCTGGATGTTACTTTTGCTCCTGGAAATGATGTGATCCACGTACCAGTTAGTCAGTAATGATAAAATGCACGTTTTACAATTCTTGAGCAAATTTTTACTTTTACACTTTTGACCAGGTTTTTGCCTCAAATACTCCACTATGCGGCTTATGTCTCCGAATTTGGGAATTATTGAATAACTTGAGCAAATTGATTTGCTTTTTATTTCCGAGAAACTTTTACGTATTCGAATGAGGGGGGACTCCAAGTCAATCTCCACGAAAACAATATCTATGGTGTTTACTTTATTTCCAACATGTATTCATTTCGCAAGTTTATACTTCCATCATTAGCACGAATACAAATAGTGTAACAAATGGTCAACCATGAATAAAATAACAAACAAATGAACAAAGGAAAAATTGCGTCATCTACACTTTACATATATTATTATCATATTATCTCTTAATTTGTGTATAACGATGAGAATAAAAAGGCTATCGAGTCTGTCACTATGCATCGTATGAATACGATGGCTTTTGTTTTCACCTTTTTATTATTATTCACAAATTAAGAGATAATAACATATATATAGAGTGTAGATGACGAAATTTGTCCTTAGTTCATTTGTTTGTTATTTAATTTATGGTAACCAGTTGTTGAACACTTTGTATTCGTACTGATGATGGAAGTATAAACTTCCGAAATGCATACACTCTAATATGGATAATTTTTTTACGTATCCGTTTGTGCGATACTTTAATCATTTGCCTGGACCTGGACCCCTCCCACCCAATAAAAAATTTTGGGTACGTGCTTGTAAATAGGAAACAAATCAATATAGAATACAACTGAACGTAGCTTCTCCCGAAGTTGGGTATACTTATTACATTCTCATCTGATGAACTGAATATCATAAGTATCTCATTGGAATGTAACGCACACATATCTTCAAATTATCAAGAGTTGTGGAATGGACGAGAATATTTGTCGAAATACAAGATTTTAATGAATGAATCGACAAACACTATAGAGGAAATTATTTACCACTGGTGTACTAAGCGATTTCCCCGCATATAGTGTAAACTATGTGACCCTTCCGAGAAATTGGGCGAATCAGCTCTTTCTCAACCATCCTAATTGTGACCCTTGTAATTAAAGATGTTGAACGAAAATGTAATTGATTGTCCCTGTAAACGTTTACCCTTCCCGGTGTCCATGGGAACACGCAGGATGCTGGATTATATTCAGTCCAGTAATGGGTAACTGTACACTCAAAGGTGTTTCCGTCCGGTGCTTCTTGCCCAACTAAACGGATTAATGCTAGGGGTGTGATTACACCATATAATACTCAAGTGTCCTCGAAGACTTTGAGGTAGGTGAAAGACTGCCCGGAATCTTGTGATTTCCGGATTGGTTCGAACACGGAAAGCGACAGTAAATGCTCACATAGATATAAGCGATAACCAGGATTAAGTATATTCCGAAATGGATGAAAGAAAACAATTCTTCAATCAGAGGCACTAAAATAAGATTGTTTGCTTTTGGAGGGTTGTTGGACGTGAGTTATCCTGCTCTCTTATCAGCCTATCAATGGAGGGAGGTTTATAAGGAATGTATTTGTGTATAAAAAAATATTTAATGCGAACTGAGCGCTTTCGGCTATTTGCCATCATCAGAGCTTATCTGCAAATTTGTAAAATAAAAATAAAAAATTGTAAATAAATAGGTTACATACTGTCATGTGTAATATAACAAGTGCCGATAAAATTGCCGATTATTCTTCGACATCACTTGACGAGTTGTATTGCCTAAAATTTTAGGATAACGAGTAATTGTGACGGAGAAGAATATTCAGGACAATGTTATCGACACAAGTTGTATTTTGTATGAATTTCAAAATTTTTGCATTTTTTCCGTACTAATAATTGGAACTAGAATTATTTATTTCAACTCATTCAGATACATAGAGAATTACAATTCATTACATTTGAAATTTTGAACATTGAATGAACAGTTCTGAAATACTATTTTCGAATTTGTTTGCTCCTTTGTAGCAGTTCCCCATCTATTGGATTCCATTTCTTGTTGGAATCACCGACTAATATTTCGAAAGCGAAATGATATTCAAACGTCAGTTATGCGTCAGAATTTTAGTTAACATGGATATCGAGCTCGTGGTATTATCGTATATTAATTCGCTGCAGGAGAGAATAATCAACAAAGATTCAACCTCATTGGATATGTTTTATCATTAGGAGCAATTTCATTGGGTTTTTGACAGTTTCGTGAAATTCTCAAGATAAAGTGAGTTTCCATCTCCTAAGAAATACACAGATATTGTTAACATTGTAAGTTGTAAATATAAATAACAGTGGGTATTCGAACATAAAATTTTTGGGTTATTTTTGCAGAGAGTGAAGTAAAACTAGTTACAAATAATATGACGTTTCCGGATAACAAATGATAGGAGGAATATAAAACAGTTGTCAATATGGATAAAAGGGTTGAAATTGTGATAAAAACAGATTAATCCTCTTGGGGTTCCCAGAAATGTTTAAACATAGCTTTGAAATTTCAATATAAATGTATTTGTGTGATGTAGGTGAGAAGTTGTGATTGTTAAATCTGATATGAAAGTCGAAATCAGATTTCTGAGGTCTGGCTTTTATAAGAAGGTTTAGAGGTCTGATAGTTCTTCCTACATCCATCCACACGATAACTTGTAAATCCCACTTTTCATCAATTTATCAATAGGATCTTTGGTATAAGAGAATAGGGAACCTATGGTTTTGACACATTTAAATGATATTTTGAGATTGTCAACTTTGTTGGTGATAATTTTCGAAATATTATTAGAGATCTGTAGACTGAAAGGGATGCTTTGTTGGAAATATGGGTGTAAGCTATCTTTATATTTAATTTTGTTATCGTTTTTGGAATGATATCAGTGGAAAAACCATCATTTATCGCTAGTTGTTTAAGGATTTTGACTTCTTCATCGTAGTTAGTGTTGGGCATAGGAATTTTGACTAATCTGTGGGCGGAGCAATAGATAGAAGACATTTTTTGTTGGTAAGGTTGGAGTTGGAAGGGATGAAATGGTCGGTTTGTGTAGGTTTGTGGTAGATGGAAAACTCTTGTTTATTGTCGAGTTTTATTATTTTCAAATCCAACAAGTTAAGTTCGTTGTTAATTTCTGTTTTCATAGTGAATTGAATGTTGGGATGAACGCTGTAAATAGAATGGAGAATGTTTAGGGCATCTGTGGGGGAACCATCTATGAAAGATAATATGTCATCTACATATCTGAACCAGGAGGTAACTTTGTGAATGTTGGGTTTCTAAGATGTCATGAAATAAATCAGCTAGTAGGGGGGATAATGGGTTGCTCAAGGCAAGTCCATTGGGTTGTCTGTAGACTTTATGATCAAAAAGAAAGAAATCTTGGGAAAGGCAGAATTTCAGTAAAGAAATAAGATTGGAAATTTGATTGGTATCGATGTTGTTCTTCAAGAGTATATTTTTAATAATAGGAATGGTTTCGGATCTGGGGATATTAGTGAAGAGATTGGTGACATCGAAGGACATAGTGAATTATTTGAGTAGTTTAAGGTGGAGATTTTGTTCACGAGGTCATAAGAATTTTTAATTGTGAATTTGTAGAGTAATTTATCCACTTTCTTAAAATTATTGAGGAATTTTGCTAATTTGGATAAGGGTGTGTTAACAAAGCTAACTACTTGTATCATTGGTATGTTTAGTTTATGGATTTTAGGGAGGCCGTATAATCGAGAGCAGCTTCCCAAGAATTAGTTTTTGATTTTGAGAGGAAAGAGATAACTGAGCCAAGTGCTTGGTTTGCTCTAGAAATAGAAGAATGTGCCATTTCCCTGAAAAATTATGATGAGACGAAGCTTACCCCTAAATAAGCGAATTTATTAACTATTTGAATTTCGGATAGCTTTATGAGGAAAACAGAAGTATATCTTTCAAGAATGCCTAGTTCACAGCAGATATCAATTTTCAAGTCAGCAAGAATCACCACGTCTTCTTCTTGGTCTCCTTGGTCTCCAGCTGGCAGTAATTTTTACTTATTAATTTATTTTTTTCAAAAATTCATAATTCACACCTTTTAAAAACCAGACATTTTGAATAAAATAGGACCATGAGTTATAGAACTCGATCGCCATTTTGCAATGTTGAATTTTACACCGATTTAGGCTAGGACAAAATTTCAAAATGTCGTTTGAATAACAAATCTTCAATAAAGATTTACCAATATTATTCTTTTACGAGTCAAAATGAACGAATCGTTATATTCGCTTCATTCTTGTCCATTATTACGTTATGTTTCGCACGTCTGCTTCAAAATCGATTGGATATTGAAATTCCTCGGTAATGGGATAATTAAATCGAACAGAATTGTCACATTGCCACGGCACTTTGGGCTCTCATTAAAATTTAGTAGAGGTTGATTACACAATTATCTCTCGGATTAATTGAATCATTGTCACACTGAACCTGAAATCTCTTTGTCACCCGATTGACACTTTTTCCCTTGTTCCATTTCGCTATGGGAACAGAGTCGCCCTGTTGGTCTACACAGGGGGTTCTATGTAACTTATTTTACATTATTGAGCAAAGTTAACAATGAAAAACAACTGAATACTGTTGGTAACCTAGTGAAAGTTATCGGACTATGCATTTTCTCGTATTATCCATGAATTTATGAAATTATCCATATTTATTTTGCTTATTTTATATTTTTAATTTTTTTAATTGTGTTATAACAATACTTCTATATAATAAAAATGAATCTCGATTCTTTGTAAGCGCAAAACGACTGGACCGATTTCGCAATTTTTTTTTAAATGTTCGTTATAGGCCGAGGATGTTTGATACAGAAAAAAATAGTAAAGTTGCCCGGAAATTGGAAATTTCGGGTATATAAGAAATTTGGCGAAGAAAAAGACTATTGAGTCATTTATTATCAAACTAGGAAATAGCTCAGCGGTTACACTGTCGCCAACCTAGCAGAAAGGCACAGGAACGAATCTCGGTTAGGGTAACATTTTTTTTTTATTTTATAAAAACAAGGGCTGGACCGATTTAGCTAAATGTTTTTTTTAATGTTCGTAATACTCCGAATAAGGTTTTAAGGGAAACAAAGGATTTTTGGAAAAGTTATTGGAAATTTCTTTGTCCTGTAAAAGTTTTCAGGAGTATATAATAAAAATGAATGTCTGTTTGTGTTAGTTTGTGGTGGTCATAACTTGAGAACGGCTAGACCGATTTGGGTAATTTTTTTCGGGAAAATAAGATAACGAACGGAAAAACCATATAACAGAATAACAGGAAAACGGAATAACGGGAAAACGGGATAATGGGATAACGAAAGAAATCGATAACGGGATAACGGGAAAACAGGATAATGGGAATACGCGATAACGGGGAAACGGGAAAATGAGATAATGGGAAAACGGGATAACTGTAAAATAGGATAATGGGAAAAAGGGATAACTCGTTAACGGGATAATAAGAAAACGGGATAACGGGAAGCGGGCAGAGTCGAAGGCATGACCTAGATGAAACAACACAAAAAAAACATAGGAAAAAAGAAATTCTACCCGGACGGGAGTTTTCAGGAAAAAAATTAGGGAATATAGAAATTTGGACAGGACAACGTCTGCCGGATCAGCTATTCCAATGAAAAATTACAATTTTCAGCTAATTGATTATAAAGCTGAGGAATTGCATTATTTCTAGCAGAGATTTACTCATAAGAGAGAAAGAGAAAAAACATGAAAATACACCTAAAAATTAAATGAAAAAGGATTTTCAGGTGAATATGTGATGTTCCTGATATTTCAACGAAATGGAAACATATGCATAAATTCAGACACGGATATTAATTTGAAAATTGAACATGGCATAGATATATGTATACAGGGTCTCCCTGGACTTCCTCTTTTGCTCTCGGGAATGTACAGATGGGGTCAAAATATCACCAGTACTTCATATAACTTTTGTTCCTAAAAGCCTTCGTTACCAAGTTACGGGCCCTCAAAGTTTCAAAATGAAAAATGTTTTTCTTTGATAACTTTCAAAGTGAATATTCAAAATTATCTAAATTTTGGTGATTGACTGAAGAAATGAATTCCTTCGATGAGCTTTCATGCAGGAGTCAGTTGTTTTGCTACAAAGTCAGGAACGGACTACCCCCGATGGTCCACACCCCAAAATTTTGAAATGACTGGGATTTGTCAATATGTTTTAACAAAACAAGGTTACCTGGACAATTTCCTGAATAAAAGTACTCGTGTGGAAAATCGATCGGAGCAACGATTTTTTATAAAAATGCATTTTTGTTCGACGACATCTAACCTGAGATGTCTACCATTATTCGAAAAGATTAATTTGTAATGAAAATAGAAATGATAGGTACAATGTTCATAACGAATTTCTATCATGCAAACACGTTTACCTTACAAAACTCATGGTGTAAATAATCAATCGCAAGCCTCAAGAGCAAAGAGAAATGCAAAATCCGCTACAAAAACTGCTTTATATGACCCCCGTCTCTCTCAATACATTTTCTTAGTCGGCGCAAACACCCTCTCTGCACTCGGAATAGCACTAATTTTATATCTTTCTACAAGGTGTTTTTGTCAACATCTGTGGAAGAAATGGAACACCAATTTATTCACCGGATATTTTTCACCTATTCATGTGCAGCCGTTTTGGTAGTTTATTCGTTTGCTTTTTATTAGTTATGTCTTCCGATGTGCGTTTTTTCAGCTAAATTTATCTTCGGGATAAAGATTTTCTCCCATGATATTATACTTATCAGTGAAACTTCTCAACATTTAAGCTGTGAATACGAATTTGCAACATCCAAATGTTGAGTTTCATGATACAACACGACACAACACGAAACGTGCTTATTCCACGGGTACATACAAAATATGGACTGAATTCGATATTTCATAGTGGAGTAACTTGTTATGAATGAAACTTTCAATTAGGTACTGTACTTTTTGTTTACGACTCTATTTTAGCATATTTTGTATTATCCCTGTTATAAATGTTGTTGAATTAGTATTTCTACTGTAAAAATTTTTCATTTCAAATAATGGTGGACGATCGGGTTTGATGTCGTCGAGTAAAACTGCATTTTTATTAAGAATCGTTGCTCCGATCGACTTTTTACACGAGTACTTCTATTCAGAAAATTGTCTACGTAACCTTATTTTGTTGAAAACTATTGAAAACTCATTTGTCATTTCAAAGTTTTGGAGTTAGGACCATCGGGGGTAGTCCGTTCCTGACTTTGTAGCAAAACAACTGACTCCTGCATGAAAGCTCATCGAAGGAATTCATTTGTTTAGTCAATCACCAAAATTTATATGATTTTGAATATTCACTTTGAAAGTTATCAAAGAAAAACATTTTTCATTTTGTAACTTTGAGGTCCCGTAACTTGGTGACGAAGGCTTTTAGGAACAAAAGTTGTATGAAGTACTGGTGATATTTTGACCCCATCTATACATTTCCGAGAGAAAAAGAAGAAGTCCAGGGACACCCTGTATATTATAAATTAATCTATACATATACAGGGTGTAATCTAAACCTCTTGCACACCTGTGAATGGTGAGTTTATGATGCCATTTTATAACGAATTGCAGTGGTTGAAAATGCGAAAAAAAAATTAAAACATGTTTTGCTTCTTGTAAAATTCGACAAAATTTTGGGTAGCGCCACCCGCCTAATTTCAGAGGAAAACTTTGTCAATTGCAGAATGCAATAAACATTTAACTGGACATTTGAATAATGTAGAATGTTGAACTGATTGTGTGGTAAATGTATACATTGTGAAGAAAACAACTAACAGTGAAGGAACCAACTAACCTTGTTTTATCCAAAAGTCTGAACTGCTTCCAGGCAATTATCATAATTATCACTGTCACTTATAAGAAACAAACGACGAAAACAGTATTGAAAAGGGAAACATTCGCAATTGAATATTATTTTAAAAATTATATCGCAACCATTGTAGTGATGCAGAACACGTGAACTGAACACTATTGCCAAGCAAGATTCTCGCACGCACGATTTAAAAGCTGTCGACGAACGAAAGTTTGTTAGATTCTACTAGTGTTTTCTGATTGGCTGGTGAATGAGAGATCCTAATTAGCAACCAAACCGAAAACAGTACGCGATGCTCAGCATCAATTTGAACATTATTGTCTTTGTCTTTTGCTGACATTATTGGCTTAAAACTGAACACCGAGTTGTTCCGAGCGTATTTTAAAGAGTAGAAGACAAGATTAATCACTCGTCGCATTTATGAATGAAGTAGTAAATTTCAATTCTGCTTGGATTCTGGAGTCGCCAATCACTGTGCGAGCGTTTTCTCACTAGAAATGTTAATATAATATAAATTATTTTGTTTATAGAATGGCAAATCATTGAAAAGACAAAGACAATAATGTTCAAATTAATTCTCGTGCACATCGCGTACTGTTTTCTGATTAGTTAATAATTGAGATTTTTCATTCACCAGCCAATCAGAAAACACTAGTAGAATCTAACAAACTTTCGTTCGTAGACAGCTTTGTAGACCGTGCATGCGAGGATCTTGTTTAGCAACAGTGTTCAGTTCAAGTGTTCTGAATCACTACAATTGTCGCGAAATTATTTTTAATTCAATTGCGAATGTTTTTCCCTTTTCAATACTGTTTGTGTCGTTTGTTTCCTACAAGTGACTGTGATAATTATGATAGGTGCCTCGAAGCAGAGTATGAAATCAACTAGTTTTGACTTTATCACCAGTTTGGATATAACAAGGTTAGTTTATTTCTTCACTTCGTAATCGAATACATCTCTCAGGCAGCCTGCAATGTGTACATTAACCACACCATGTTGAAAAGGGAAACATTCTCAATTGAATATTGATAGAAAGATTTTTCTGTGAATTGAAAAATCCACGATTAAAATGAAGTTATTTTTTGTGAATGTCTAACAGAAAACAACTACTTTCCCGGCTAAAGCCACGCTGGACATTGAACTACATCTGATAGAACAGGTTTTAATGTCAGAAAACACTAATTTCAAAGTGTCTCTCCAAAAGAAATGATTCTAACTTTTTCCATCTTTGCAAAGTGAGATTGCTTCTTGAAAATGCGTTTCCCATTTCTTCCGGTCTTCCTGATGATCGTGGAAGCGTGAAATAGATTTTCGTCGACAAAAATGTATTGAAGACCTAGTGAATGCGATGTCTCTCCTGCGTCAATATTTCTGGTGAGTACTCTCTTTTGGAAAACATTCTTCTTTGCCTCATTCATCTTTATGAGTTCTTAATTAAGACTGGAATAGAAAATCAAATAACTATCTGAATGAAAATGCAAATTTTCAATTTCAAATTTTTTCTTTTGAGTTAGGGCCTTTACAGAATATCTATCAGATGTAGTTCAATGTCCAGCGTGGCTTTAGCCGGGGAAGTAGTTGTTTTCTGTTAGACATTCACAAAAAATAACTTCATTTTAATCGTGGATTTTTCAATTCACAGAAAAATCTTTCTATCAATATTCAATTGAGAATGTTTCCCTTTTCAACATGAATACCCCACAAGAGGTTATCTTGACGATGGAAGATAGTGACTAAAGTTTATCTTTCAGTCGCAGATGATTCCACATCTGATTTTATGAACATCCTGTTTATATTTTCAACAAATCAACCACACCATCATTTCAACATTCTACATTATTCAAATGTCGAATTAACTTTCTACTTCATTCGGTAATTGCCAAAGTTTTCTTCTGAGCAGGTCACCTGAAATTAGGCGGGCGGTGTTATCCAAAATATTGTCGAATTTTACAAGGAACAAAACATGTTGAAGAAAACAGATTTTCAACCATTGTAATTCGTTATAAAATGGCATTATACAGTCATTTATGGGTGTGCAAGAGGTTAGATTAAACCCTGTATAATTACATGTCTGACATACGATCAACGCCCAGAACAAACCGCTGGACCTAAAGAGCTGAAAATTGGACAGCGGATTCGTATGATGACTTAGATAACCACTCAGAAAGGTTTTTTGATATTTTTTCCCTAAAGGGGTGAGAAGGGTGATGAAAGTGAAAGTACCGATAGTATTAAAGTTAGAGTTATGGATATTAGTATGTGGGCATTTCTTCGCAAAAATATATTTCAGGGTTTCTGAAAATTCAACCCCAAAGTGGTTAAAATGGGGGTACCGTTAGATTTCAATAGTTGGGGTCATAAAAATTGATGCTTGAAGAAGTACTTGTTTGTGTTTTCGAAAATTCAACCCCTAAAGGGGTAAAATTTGAGTTAAATGGAAATTGGAAGTTTATATGGGGATTCCGATAGTTTTCAAGTTAGGGTCATGAAAATTGGTATTGGATGACTTTGTTACGAATAAGAAAATACGTGTGTCAGTGTTTTTAAAAATTCAAATCCTAAAGGGGTGAAGAGGCGGAGTGAAAGTTTGTATAAGGGGTCCGTTAGTATTCAGGTTAGGGTGATTAAAATTGGTATTTGAGGTCCTTGTTACAAATAAAGAAATACGTGTTTCAGTGTTTCTAGAAAATTCAACTCTTAATGAAATGAGAGGTTGAATTTCTTAGGGGTTTCCGTTAGTTTTCAAGTTGGAGTAAGAAAATTGGTGGTTTGGCTCTCTGATACAAATAAATAGTGTTCAACTTTATTTGAAAATTTTTTCCCTAAAGGGGTGAAAAGGAGTTGATGAACTGGTCATCACAAAGCATTATTTTCACTGTCAAATCAATTTTGCCACTCAAACGAGATAACGGCAAACGAGATAACGGGATAGCGGGATACGGTATAACGGGATACTGGGATGAAAGGATAACGGGAAGCGGGATAACGGGAAACAGGAAATGGGATAACGGGAAGCGGGCAAAGCCTCAGGCATAATTCTACACGGACGAAGTCGTGGGTAACACCTAAAAAAATTTCCACATTTCCTAAGTGGTCATTTGCCGTGAGAGACAACCTGTAGAGAGGAGCATTTTCGTCCACTATTGAACTGATGAACATAGAAAAATATCATGTTCATTAGATAACACTTGATTTGGTCGGATACTCAAGATAGTTCTTCTAGATTCAAGTCTTTTAAATTTGAATTCAGTTAGCAAAATGGGAGAGACATTTTTTCTGCGCCTTTTCAATATGTTTTTATTCACTGAATGAAAAATAGATCAAATTATTAACGCGCATTCTAGGATGCTTCTGACATAGATATTGTATAGATGAATTAACGTTTTTTCATTTCCAAAATGACATGAATTTCTCATGACGAAACCCAGAGCTTTATAGGCTCAATAATACCTTCGATGCTACTGTTGCAACTGAAATTTGATTCAAATGTCACCCCAAGATATTTCTCTTGATCATTTGATTGTAAAATTATGTTATTATGATCATTTGATTGTATAATTATGTGTGGTAATCAAACTTTGCGATGGTGTGTTTCCTAGTAAATCTCATTACAAAACATTTGGAGACATTAGAGTATAGATTATTTGTAAGTAACCAGGTATGCATGTTATTCAGATCATTTTGGAGTAGGGTCGTGGGTGTTTTCTAATTCCCGAAAAAACTTGAAATCATCTATAAACAATTAGTTACTGGACTGGTGAACCGTTTGGGGAAGGTCCAGATTGGAACCCTGAGGTACTCCTGAATGAATGAAGAATTTTCTCGAACTCCCTATTCTGTTTACCACGTATTATTTTCTGTTCCCATATGAGATGCACAAAGCTTCAGCATATTGAGTAATAAACCTGAAGAATTTAGTCTATTTAATAATACCATATAATTCACCTTGCCATGATTCACCTTTAGCGAAATCTGTGTAATCAACGTCAATTTCACTTCATTGACTACTACTTGGGAAATTACCATCTCAGATTCGTATCGGTAGACTTTGAGGTCATAAATCCATCTTGTTTGTCTTGACTGTAGGGTGAAACATGTTAATATATTTTATGATACAAAATTGATTCAAATAGTTTGCTAGGCACACATAATAGGCACACTGGTCTTCAATTAACAATTTCGCTTTTGTTTCCACTTCTAAAAATCGGACAGATTTTTATACCTCATTTCAGGAATTAGTCCAACTGAGCTGAAAGATAAAAATGTACACTACGTATTTTTTACTAGGTATTTCAGATTCAATTTTGACATAAATTGATAGTACTTATAGATTTCTCGCCTATTCTTGAGTGGGCAAGTCATTCAAAATCTTATGCAAAAGCAGGCAATACATAATATTATAAAATGTTCCACCTAGTTGTTCTCAATCCTTCAGTAGCAAATAATCTGGGACGTGTAATTCTAATACTGAAGGAAGTAGTATTCAATCAGAAACGGAGGATCGGATTTGTAGTTCAACTTCCATTTCAGTCCGCCCTGATCTGATTAGTTGGTCAAGCATACCTGGTACATAGGTGTTGACAAAAGTAATTGAATAGTTCATCGAAGGTCCTAGTTCTACATGAGGCGTTGCCTGTATACATTATACATTGAATGTCAATCAACCCGCGTGCTATATGGTACGTCGCGGTAATTACAGCTTTTCATTGCTTTCCATTGACAACTATGTGCTCTCTGGCAAATTTGCATACCTCGATGAACATGGGAGCGAATTAATGGAAAAAATATCACATCCGAGAGGATCATTCCATATTTCAATAATCAATCAATGTACGTGGAATATGATCCGAAACAGCGCTAGCAGGACAAAGCTTTGCACTCTGTGATTCAATTAGCTATATTAATAAAGATTCGTTTTTATCTGGGGATCTCCCAATACTGTTGGAATTGAAAAAGTTGTTGTAAAACGTTCGTTTGAAGAAGTACACAGGCGTGGATTGTGTGCTATCGAATTCAAAAGAAATGGGTGATCCTGAGCAGATGGACAAAAATTAATTATACTGAATATAATATTATTTAATATAATATTGAGGAGGTTTGTTGGGATTTGGATACATTTTGTTGAAGAAAAACTATTGTTTCTTTGTCAACGTTTCGAATTTGATTGAATTCATCTTCAGGGCTCTGTAATAATGAGTTTTTGTAAGTTGAAGGGGTTACGAAATAGTCAAATAAAGAAACATTTGACGAGAAGAAGACTCACCAAAAATTAGTTTTTTCGAGTTGGTTGTAAATAAAAATAATACATAAACATACATTCTAGATACAATGAAAATCACTTTCACGGGGCAACAGGTTAAACATCAAGTACGAGAGAAACGAATACTGAGATAAAATTCAAAAAATATCTGTGAACCATGAAGTTCTTGTATCAATGGAGAAAAACAATTGTTGTTCAAAAACGATGATGAATCATCAAGGAATTTGACTTATCAAGTTGAAATAGGACGTGTTCAATCCTTCTATGACTCTTCTGGTATTGACGCAATCTTGGTGGACAATTTCGATCATTTCGCTAAGAAGTGTTTTTGATAGGAGGAATTTTTTTTTATCAAGGTGGATGAGGTTTGCAAAATTAAAAGAATAACCATTTCCTCTAGTATGTTCTACTAGAGCAGTGGGATTTTGGGCATTAAGTTTTTTGTGTCCCTGTCGTGTTCAGATATGCGTTTTTTTAAATATCGGCCTGTTTGACCAACGTAGCATTTTGTACAATTGTAACAGTTGATTTTAGAGACGACGTTTGATTGTAGATTAGTAGGAGTTTTTGTTTTTTGGCGTGCATATGACTTTTTGCCAACGGTGTTGTCGTTTGAAAATGCGATCTTGGGATTTTCTTCGTTCAACGTTTTTGCAAGTTTTTCAGGGATGTCTCACATACGGTATTTTGCTATATTTTATTGTCAAATTATTGGTTTTGTTATCCTGGAGAATTTTTTTGATTAGTGATGGAGGGTAATTGTTTTTTAATAGAAATTGTTTGATTTGTTCAAGATTTTTTTTTATGATATTTTGGGTTTGAAATGTTGAGCGCTCTTGTTTTCAAATTCTCAATGATGTTTATTTTTTAGTTGGTAATTATGATGTGAGAAATAGTTAAGAAACCTCTCTGAAAAAGTTGGTTTGTGATACCACTTGAATTGACTTGCTTGCAAATATGAATAGGAAAGATAAACTTCACTATCTTCCATCGTTCAACCTCTCTTGGGAGGTATTCATGTTGAGAAGGGAAATATTCTGAATTGAATATTGAATAGAAATATTTTTCTGAAAGTCGAAAAATCCAATCGATAAAAATGAAGTTATTTTTTGTGAACGTCTAACAAAAAACTACTTTCCCGGCAAAAGCCACGCTGGATATTGAACTACACAAAATATCTTAATTTTTGTCAGTTAATTTTGAATGACAAAAGATTTTGGATCTAAGCTTTTGATTAAAATACCCGATAATTAAACGAACAAACCCAAATCATTTGTGATAACCGAAACTTATATGCCATTGTATAGAAAATATGTTGCATGTCGTCCACAAAATTTTGAAAGTTGCCGCTTTTTCTTTAAATATTCAAATGGGAAAGGTTGCATGCAAGTAGTGGGAATACATCAATTTGGCAAAATGCCTCAAATTGTCGCAACATTTTTACCATATGCACATGAATACACAGGACATTGTTTTCGTCGATCTCCTGCGACCATTTTGGTTGATGCTGGGGCAGATTTAATTGCTCTAAAGAGGCATGGGGGATGGAAATCCTCAACCGTTGCCGAAGGATATAAAGAGGAATCTTTTACAAATAAAGTAGACATAGCAGATAAAATATTTAGAGGGGGAAGTGCTAATACCATTAGTATTATTGCCGAAGAAGAAAACACCAATAACGTCGCTGACTATTCAGGTAACATAACAGATACATTCAGAGGGGGACGTGACAAAGAGAATGACTTTTCAGGTAGAGTACAGCCTGTGTTTAATAATTCTACAAACTACAACATAACTATAAATTTACAAAAATAGTTATAATAATCGTTCCATATGTGTAATGATATATTCAATAAATGTTCTTAATGTGAGTTGGTTGTTTGCGTGTATTTATTTACTGTCTAAAATGTATATAAAAAACTCGTAGGGACCGATTTTGACGGCCTAGGCTAATAGGCCAATCACTAGAGATTTCCTGTTCTATTGATTCTGTGACCAAAATATTACCAAGAAACCGACTGTGCCATCTTACGAGAGACGGTCCGTAGTTATATCCTGTTATGTTTCCTACGCTCGACTGTCATTGCTTAATTTTTTATAAATATTTAAAAGCATTTTTTAAATTTTTTATCGTTTTCGACTTGTAACTTGGAAACTAATAAAGCAATCTCGTTAACTCGATCGGATTATTAGTAACGGAACCGGAACAACCGAAAAAAACTGCCTTTTAGAAAAAATCATAACTACGCCACTTTTCAGGTTGTAGTGCAAACTTTCCACGACATACTAGTGATTAATATGTACTTTATGTGTGAAAAACTCAGGCGCTGTAGGATCCTTAGTTTTGGCATAATTGCAATCTGAATTTTTCAATGCACTTTATTGCAGCAGACCTGCATGCGTCATAGGTGGTTCGATTCCAATTTTTCAAAAAGATTTCGAGAGTAGAAGTATAGTATTACAAAACGTATATTCTCATTTTGCGTTAAAAAGCTGCAAAACAGGTGAAAAATACTTGCAAACATGGGCGAGTTCGTGAAAGCGGCTGAGTAGTGGGGGTAGAGAGCAGGTACGCGGGGAAGCGTACGTATAGCAATACAAGTGTGCTGCGCCCGTTATGAATCTGCTGCTCTACCCCCACTCCTGAGCCGCTTTCATGCACTCGCCAGTTTTCGGTCATGTTTGCAAGTATTTCTCACCTATTTCGCAGCATTTCAACGCATAATGAGAATAGTCATTTTGTAATACTAAACTTCAACTCTCAAAATCTTTCAGAAAAATTGAAATCGGACCACCTATGACGCATCCAGGTCTGCTGCAAATAAAGTCCATTAAAAAAATCAAATTGCAATTATGCCAAAACTAATGATACAACAGTGCCCGAGTTTTTCACACATGAAGTACATATCAATATAATGTCGTGGAGAGCCTACTTAAAAACTTAAAAATGGTGATGTTATGAATTAAAAAAAAAATGCAGATTTTTTTCCGGTTTTTCTTCGTTACTAATAATCCAATCGAGTTGTGCTAGGGCTCATTTTCTTTGCATTTTGATTCTCTACAATTCGTCCATTGAGAGTATTGAAATTGCTTTATTAGTTTTTAACCCTTGGAGGACTACTGGTTATCAGTGAAAACCAAAACTATTACTAAAATCCACCTTATTATTTTCCTACGGGTTTTACGTGGTAACTACGGTGTTTAATGTATTGCCTACGCATCATTTTTATTCTGCTTATCGATTGCAACAATTTTTGGTCGTCTTTAGTGACATTTATGATGCCGAATTGATAGCGTTTCGACCATTTAGTTTCTAGTAGTTAGCACGTCCTTCAGGATAATCCTGTATATCCTGTATATTTTTTGTTATTTCAGTCTCATTTTTATATTTTTTGTTATTTCAGTCTCATTTTTATATTTTTTTATTTGATTTTTTTGAATTAATTTCGGTCTCAAAGGTTACAAGTCAAAAACGATAAAAAAAAAGCTTTTGAATGTTTATAACAAATTTAGCAATGACAGTTTGGAGTAGGAAACATAACAGGATATAACTACGGACAGTCGGTTTCCTGGTAGTATTTTTGTCACGAAAAAATCTCTATTGATTGGTCTATAACCAGTATCATCTATGTACACCTCAGCGGAAAAACCGGCACCGGTTTTCGGCGCTTACAATAGGCGCTGAATAACCAGCTTTCTTTTTGTGCGTACACTTTTACTGATTGAGGCGTATTTGGATGAGCAAACGAACATCTATCAGCAAACTGTTAAGATCTGGGCTAGTGTGGACAATCGTTAATTCGTCCACGTTGGAGCAATATTCGCACTTATTGATTTGTATCCCAACTGGCTGCGCTACTGATGTGAAAAACTTATAATCCAGTCAATATAGACATTTAAAATAACAAAAATTCCCGGAGAGCCAAATATTGGTGGAGAGCTGGGGTTTACCATTACAAATAATGTTTTAAAGATCCCCATCGATCCTATGTGTGCTACAAAAGTTATTCGGGGTCAAAGTTTGAGGTTTTTTGGATTTTCCTTGAAAACGGCGAGTTTTATCAAAAAAAAACCTTAAACCAACGTTGTAGATTCTCTACAAAAATGGTCCTCATGATTTTTTTCCTAAGAAATACCATTCCTGAGATATCGCGATTCTAAGAGTCACATTATACATGATATGCACACATTTCCACGCCACCTGTGAGGAAGTGTATTCGGCGCGTTTTTTTTTTACCGTGGTTTCCCCTGTAGGCCTACTCCACTAACTATCATGACAATTTTAGGATAATTTTAGGAAACAATACCCGTCAAGATCTAGATATTACCTTATTATTGATATTGATTATTTATTGGGTTAACTATTGTTTTGATTTCTTCAGATATTTTAATCAGATTCATACTTTCGGAAGTCTACTTCAGCAGTCATGTCTTCTTCGATTTCTTCTTCTTCCTCTTGCTGGATGTTCATAAATTGTTCAAATGTGGCTGAGTCATTGGTCTCTTCATTAAAATCACAGGAATCTTCCTCTATTGTACTCAACTGGACATTTGAACAAGACTGACCTTGGCAATTGGTACACGCTGGAGAACACAGCAACCCGACTTTTTTACAGCCACATTTGGCACTACAACCTTTTTTGCAATTGCAAAAAATAGTGTTGAGGAGTTTTTCTGGAGCAGGTGGGAGGAAAGTTTGAATCGGTTCCAGAGTATTATTTATCAATTTCCAACCCCAGTCTTCTGTTTGTTGCATTAAATTTTTCTATTGCTGTTTCAATCATGAGGACATCTGCGTCATTTTGAGCTTGTTTCACTGCAATATTCGCAGCTGTTAATTTGTCACTCAACATGGAAATGAAACGAGAAACGAGATTTATTATTAATGTTAGCGAAAAATTGTTGTTGATTCGCTGGAACTGTCATAAATTCATCTTCAGTTAAAAGTTTATTGCAAATAAAGCAAAACTGAGACATTTTTTCGAGCTATAAAATAGCACAAATAACCTAAATGGTAGACGCTTGTAATAAGTACGTATATTCACTTGAACTGAACCTTTAGCACTAAAATGAACAGGTATATGAACGAGACCTACGGACAATAGAATAGCCAGATGTTTTTCAAGGCCACGTGGGTAGAGGGGATTCAGTTAGGGACTGACTATCTTTTGAATAAATGTTTTCAGAATAGTATAATATATATAAAAGACACACAAATAGGTATTTATACTTGTCTTAAGTGCCTGATTATGTATATACGTGGCTTATATGTGCATATCATGTATAATGTGACTCTTAGAATCGCGATATCTCAGGAATGGTAACTCTTAGGAAAAAAATCATCTGGACCATTTTTGTAGAGAATTTTTTTGATAAAACTCACCGGGTTCGAGAAAAATCTAAAAAACCTCAAATTTTGACCTTTGACCCCGAATAACTTTTGTAGCACACATAGGATCGATGGGGATTTTTAAAACTTTATTTGTAATGGTAAACCCCAGCTCTCCACCAATATTTGGCCCTCCGGGAATTTTTGTTATTTGACCCCTATTTTTATGTCTAAATTGACCGGATTATTATGTTAGAGGTATAAAAATACATGACTATGAATTTGACTATCAGATACACCAGGGATTAGGGAAAGGCTACTTAATATTTGTGTATCAAATGTATTCGAAATAAAGGATTTTTACGGTGACCTACGAGGGAAATATGAAAAAAATATCGTGTTTTCCACAGGTTCGTCTCGTTTTTCGACGATCAATCAACGTCAGTGAGATATGATGATCTGAAAACAGCCGTATCAAAGCTGTGACCGCTTGTGATGCGCGCTTGTCACCTCGTCGTCCGTCCTCCATTCACGGTTCTGTGCACTCTATGATTTAATTATCTTAAAGCTCGCGCACTGCTCACCCCGATAGAAGATTACCGGTAATTGGATTGGTGAATTTGCGTTTAACAAATGCCGCCCGCTGTCCAGCGTGGCGTCGAGCGTTTGCTCATCTCGCGAAGCTTTACACCCGATAAAACTGATGTTACGATGGGCCGTACTGGGCTGGAGGGAATCCTCGGAAGGGTTGCCAATTTGCCAGTAATTTCTGGCATTTGCCAGGAATAGAAAGCTGGTAATCCTTCCAGGAGTGACACGATAGCAGGAATTTGCCAGGATGTCAAAGGTATTTCAAGTTTTGAATGGGCAATAATTCGGTTGCAATGATGAGAAGAAAAAATTTTTTTTTATTTCCGACGTTTCGAAACTTTATTCATCTTCAGGAATATAGAGTGTAAGAAATAAGAAAAATACTTGAAACAATGTTTATATGAATTTAAATTATTGCCTAAAATGACAATCAATCATCGGAGAAAAGCTCCCAAGGAAGGGAAAAAACATATACAAAAGGGAAAAAATAGATAGAAAACAATGTTACTGACATTTATGCTGGTTATTCTTGTTCACAATAATAACAAAGAATAAAATCCCAGCTTATTATTTTTTTAATAATCAAAAAATAAATACACCGAAGACAGAAAAAGAATAAAGAGTGAACATGAACCACCTGTTCTGGACACCGATTTCCAATTTGTGTTTGATCATTCCTTACATTTTCTGTGAGACTCATGGATTTTCTAATGAGAAGAAACTACTTAATAACTGAAAGTCAGCATGAATTCTATCTAGGCAGATCAACTAGCAGTGCTATTTGTGCATTTATGGATAAAACAGTAAACTTTATTGAGGTAGGTGAGTGTCCTGCTGGAATCTTCTGTGATTTACGTAGGGCATTCGACTGTGTCAATCATGATATGCTTCTCTCTAAACTTTATTCCAACGGAATACGTGGTGTAGCTTATGAGTGGGTTTCTTCATTTTTGACTAATCGAGAACAGTGTGTGGTTATGTCCCAGTGTGATGGAGCCAAGGAAAACAAGTTCAGTTCCAATAAAAGAATAGTATATATATATATATATATATATATATATATATATATATATATATATATATATATATTGTAACGTAAATAAACTTAACTTGGTTCAACTAATTTATTTAACACTTAATCTACAACTTAATTTATATTAGTACGCCACTGATTAGCTCGATCGTATGGGCTCGTTCAGACTGTCCGTGAGACTTGAGGGCTGTCTATTTATCTCCGTTACAGAATTCCCGATCTTTCGAATTCTGGCTGTTGGCGACGGCATGTTCCAATTGTTTCCAATATTGACCGTTGTTTTCCGCGGAAGAGCGACTGGATGGTTCTCGAATATCTCCGGGGATGATCTCATCGCTGTCGATGGCAACGTGTGAGGCGACAGGTCCGGCCTAGGTTCGTTACAATATATATATATATATATATATATATATATATATATATATGGGTGTCCCGCAAGGCTCTGTGCTTGGCCCCATTTTAGTTGTGCTATACATAAATGATCTGGATACATTATTTGATAAAAATTCATGCATTCTATATGCAGACGATATTTCTATTGTTGCTAGTGATAAGAACTATAACATCCTGAATAATAACTGTTCAGATATAATGAATCGTACTATAGATTGGTGCTCTAAAAACAATTTATATCTGAATCCAAATAAAACTCAGATTATGAGATTTCATAGTAGACAGAAGTATGCGCAACCACTATATACGTATACGTAACAGTAATGAATCCTTGGTTCAGTCCGATTTGGTAAGGTTTTTGGGAGCGATGTTGGATGACACCTTAAACTGGAGATCTCATTGTGAGTCTCTTATACGTAAATTAAATTCACTATGTTTCTTGTTTAGGAATCTAAAATCAGTCTTAAACTCAAAACAAATAGTGATACTATACTACGCTCAAGTAGAGTCTCGCTTGAGATATGGTCTCCTATTTTGGGGGAATTCGTCCTTAGCTACTAACGTATTTACAGCACAGAAAAAAACTTGTGAGAATTACTCAGCTCCTGTAAACCTTCATTTGGAGAATACAAGATTTTGCCTTTGGTATGTATATTTATTTTTGAAATGTCTTGTGTTTGTATTTAAAAATAGAACATCATTCCTGACCAATACGTGAGAAATCAACTCAACAGGATAAAAATCTTTATATTCCATTCTGTTAATATAATGTTACACTAAATACACGAAAATATTTGAGACCAAAAATCTTCAATCTCTTGCCTAAAGATTTAAAATATATTCAGTCTGAGGGACTTTTCGAAAGAAATCTTAAAAATTACCTACTTGATAAATGTTTTTATGTTTTAACGGACTTTATGACTTGAACAATATGTCTGTAAATTTATTAACTATGATCAATATATTTATGTATTTTTACTGTCAGATGGACCTTTAAGGGCTTCTCCAAAGATGTTAGTTTTTAGTTTTTTCGTTTTGTTGTTTGACAATTTCTATACGATGCTGTAATGTATTGTCTATAAAAATAAAGGATCTACTTATCTACCTAGTTAAGGAATCTCTTTTTCAAAATTGGTTGTTGATCTATGGTGGTGATTCGGAATCAAAACTTCGGAGGGATGACTTAAAGTGTACTGCAACACTTGTAGGTTTTTTTATGGATTGTGTATATTTTTGCAGCCTCTTTTGTGTTTGGTCATCCTGGTATCTTCTTATGTGTCCTATATATACTTTCTCAAAATCACCACATGATATTTTGTATATAATATTATAGATTTTTGTTTTTTTGGTGTGTTGGTTTTTGATATTGTATGAAAATGATTTTTGACTGCGTGTTCGCATTTATCCAAAGTTATTGTTAAATGATTTTATTTTCTTTAAGCGTATTATATTAGCCCTCAGGATCACAGCCGCGATGAGTTTTCTCTGATACACGAAACTAAAATGAAAACGCCATAGGTCCTTTCGTTTGCAAAAAAGTGTGTCGTAGTGTAGCGTAAAGGTGGAAGCATTGGGTTGAAAAGAGACAGACTAACTCCCAGCGCAGCTCAGTGCTACACTTCGTTGCAAAAAATATCAGGCAGAAGTTTTCAATTTGAAAAATGTTGGCAGTTATGATTTTTTTAAGTTGTTATTAGCTTGTTCCAAATATTGCCATTCCCAAACGCTAGTATCGAAATACTGTTTAGTGAACTTAATTTCAAAACATATTTGAGAAATAGGTAAATAACTTATACTGTTCCGCAATATTAGTAAAATAGTTTCAATTTGATGAATAATATTGAAATTTACAGCATCAGATAAGTGGAGAAAAACGTAGATAGTTTCAGTACAATAAATACTGATTTGTTTACTACATTATGTTATACCTGGTACACAGAAAAAAAAATTGTTGAATTAAATAAAATTTATTTTAATCAAACGAATAAAAGTGTGGTATATGCACGACAAAATATAATCTCAAAATGAGTAAACTTATTTCTTAATAATTATAATTAAATTTAATCAACAAATAATTATGAACAAATATTCCAATTCATAACTCGTTTTGGCAGAAATGTTGTTTCAAACATGTAATTATTTTGTTGAATCGAATAATCAGATCTACAAAATTTGTATTGCTTTAAAAAAATATTCATTCACACAAGTATTTATATCGAATTGATGAATTCAATATAATGTCAATTCAACAAAATAAGCTGATTTCTCCACTGAAAATATCTATTCAAATGAGTAATCATTTTGTTAATCCACTGAATTGACAAATATGGCAATGAGAGTCTACACCAGACATTTAAGTCCGGACGTCGCAAGTTGGCTTTGCTATTCGATAACATTATCTAAGCATCGCCATCTAACGCATATAATTCAACCAATATAATATTCTTCAATCCATTTCTGTTGTTTGATTCAAATAAATATTATATTTGTGTTGAAACAAATGTTCAATCAATATGAGTTGGAGATTGTTTCGATAGATGAACATATAGTCAAATCAAAGAAATCTTAGCATTGCATTGAGAAATGCATTTTGTCAACGCAATATAATAATTCCATCAATCGAATACACCTGTGTTTTAGGATGAATATTATTTAGTCGGATCAAGCCAATAAGAGTGACCAAATAAATTTGGTTGAATTAACAAATCCTTTTTTTCCGTTTACCTATATTTGAAATGTTATATTAATATTTTTTGTTTATTGATGATATTATTTATTTTCTTCGTTATTTTGTTTTAAACAGTCGACAAGCGTAAACAACCTTAACTTCATTCAAATTCAAATTTCATTCACTTATTTTATTTTCCCGAAAAAAAAAACTCAGTAAGGGACCTGTAGGTTACTTGGGCCCATAAGATAGCAAAATTTGAATTATATGCGATTTCACATTAAACGAAGTATAAAGCCCGGAGAGGTGATGACAGTCCAATGAAAACGATTTTTTTGCATTATGTAAATCTACATGAATTATGTCCCCCTTTCTAGATTATTCTTTTTTGAAAAATCATTCATATGGGTGTAATGAGTATTTGAAAACAGAGGGAACAAGGTAGGTAAACGAGCGCGTTTCCACTTTTAATCAGTTCAGTTTTGTTATTTTTGTTACCTAAATTTCAATATCAATATAATTCAAAACAAAACACAGTGTTTTACTGAATTATTTATTTCTTACGGAGATAACGTGGATTTGACATGAAATATATTGAAATAAAATTGTTAGTTTGGCTCCATTCCACTTTCAGTGATTTTGGATAGTTTTGAGAAAAACTGTCACACGGATTGCTAGGAACGGTATCATTTATAGCAAGAGCTGTTGGCAACACTGCTAATAATAACCACTTTGTTTAATCGATAAATACGTGAATGCAAAAATTCATCTCATTCCCCTGGGAAATGAGATGGAAGCTGAATTATTTATCTCTATGAATTGTTAAATTCGTTCTTAGCAATGAATGCTTTGAAATTACGTACATGAAACCTTGATGAATACCTATATATTATACAATCCTATTTTATTTTTTGTTGCATTATAGATGAAAGAGTATTGTTTATGTATAAGCATATCGTTTCCTAGATGTCTGACGGAGCCTTCTGAAATATTTAGCAAAAAGCTAAAATTTGGCTTGGTAATAGAGTTGTTTTTTTTACACGCTTTATATTAGCTTCACTTGTATGTTTGTTTGTTGGTAACCGACTCCTTTGTGCGCGATTTTGACCCACTTCCAGACGTCCGAATGATTTGAAATTTGGCAGGTGTACATAATACCGGTGACAATGCATTAAGAAATTTTTGTGTGAAAAAAAAACAAAATGGCGTACGAGTTTTGTGATTATGGTCCGATTCGCTTCAAAATTGGTATCTGAGGGTTTTCGTGGTCGGAGATTGTGATTCTTTTGTCAAAATTTAAAAATTCAAGATGGCGCTTCAAAATAGCGGCCGAGTTTTGTGTTGGATTATGGTCTGATTCTATTCAAAATTGGTATGTGGGTGTTTTTGGGGTCGGAGATTATGATTATTATTACTTTATTCAACGTCGGTATATTTCTGCGACCAGGGCTAAACACCGAGGCCGGTGGGCACACTCCCTTCACCTGGAAATTTTGCCGAATCCTCTGTTGTTTCAGAGGTAGGGTTCTTTAACGATCCCAACATCTATGCACTCGGGACCGTCATCTCAACGTCCCCTCCGAAGGACTGCATATCTATCGTCTTATCACGTGCTCATTGATAAGACGCCTGCAGCTGCGAATATGCTACTACAAAACAGTTGTTAGGGCATTTTAACGCGCACCTTCGTTGTTAGGTGGTCACCCATTCAAGTACTAAACGCGCCAGATGTGGCTTCGCTCAGGTAATGAAGTTTAATGGCGCAAAATAGAATCAACACAAAGCCCTGGAGTCATGAAATAATTTAAAAGCCAAGAAATCACACTAGGTTTTTCAATTCGTACGTGAATGTACGTTGAATGAGCAGAAATAGCCGAGAGAAACGTAATAGGATTTGCCGCTTTGATCTGACTTGACCATAGGTATTTTTGTTTAACTATGTTTTTTGGAAGTCAGTTGAATGTACCATAAAGAAAGAAGCATAGTGGAAATAACTAAATTTTCAATAATTTGTTGGTTTAATTTCGCATCAAATTTTTCTCTTTTTTTCTGGGCTTGGGACCGGCAGATGTTATCACTAAAAAAAAGGTGGGTTGACACATGTATGGTTTTAGTGGCGCCAGTGGTCGCGCCAGTCCGAAAAGGATGCCAGTAAAGGTTTACACTAGATTGCGAAATCAGAAAAATTTGGCACGCCAGTTTCATTTTTAAGTTGACAAAAGTGCGCAATATGTCGACTGAACTTCGCAAAGCCTGCAAAATAGTCACTAAACTTTTAGTGGAAAAAAATAAAAGAAATACCGAAAAAAAACGCTACCAAACGAAAAGACCGTGTGTGGGTTAACTCATGGATTAGTCGTCGACCTACTTTGGGTGCTTCTGCAAAATTCTAGGTGAGCAAACACATAATATTATTTGTAACATCTGTTAAATTATAAATATTAACAAATAAAACAATATCGTCATAAAGCGAAGTAGTAATTGCCTGTGAAAGTATATCAGACTGTTCTTGCTGAGGATTTGAATGTAAATTGGTATCACGAGTATAACTGTCGTAGTGAGAAAGGTTTGAACTTGGGATTGCAGGATATTCATAACTAGTTGATGAAGCAGAGGAGGCAAGTCGCTTTATTTGCTGGGCATTTGATGTCAACCGTTGCCGTATAAGATACGAGTGTATGTACGCCATCGATTCCAAAGCGACTGTTTCTGGTAGTTTCTTCAACGAACAAGCCACCGACCTTCCAAAACAATCAAACTCATTGTCCTCTTCTCCAGTAGGCTTTTCATCTAATTTTTGTGCAATTTCCTGTAACCCTTGTAAAGCCTTCTCGGTGCTATTTGCCCTTTTTCGAACCCTCTTTGGGGCTGTGCTGTTCGAAGTTAATCTTTGAGGGATTGGTTGTACGATTTTGAACAAATCCTATATTTGGAGTTGAAGATAAACGTATTTAACTGACATTGGAAATACTACAACTTGGTTAAACATGAGCTAGAATATTGAAGACACGTATGGAATCCATTCCACCAAAAAACAAAAATAATTAACTTTTTCTCCTGCTAAAATAATCATACGCTACAGAAATGAGTGAAATGCGACTCAAATGGCAAGTCCAGTACTGATTGCTTTCTCTTGTTCGAATTCGATTTTAACTAGGTACAGTAAAAAAGTGTGATAATTGAACTGGACACTCAGTTTGCGCAGATAGTTTATGCTACGAGAGGAGAAATAGAACCCAGAACTGCTACATTTGTATAAAGTATGCAATCATCTGCTATAGTAGGAATCCAACATTTATTCTACGTTACCCAGTCAGTCCAGTTTTACAGATGAAAAAAAATAACGAATATGAGAATATACCGAGGGATACATAAAGCGTTCAAAATAAATGGTTTCCAGAGTAGTTAATTTTATACAAGAGATTTTATTGAACTACTAAAAATGGTTATTTTTCTTGGAGCATTTTATTGATTTTCGGATAGCCTTGTATTATTTTTCAATGGCGCAGCATATTGAACATTTACAGCATTTTTGAGATTCTCACAAAAATAAGCAATATCAGTCTTGGTGTAAAATGAGTTCTAAGTAGTTAGTACTCTTCGGAAATTCGTAATTATTTATTTAAAACAAACCAAAAGGAAACCAGTTTAGTTATACTTCTTTCTTTTGATTTTAGTCAGTATATAGATATATTAGGAAGCGTTTACGCAGATTTGAATCATTCTCGAACTTCTAATTCTTTAGCTTGATTGGCAATTTCAGAATCAAGAAATACATTCTGAAATCTGCCTTTCCGACTAGCTGCGCCATCGTTTTTTGTTTGTTATATTCCTAACTTTCTGATTATAGGTGCCTCAGTACGGATTTCGTCGTTTTAATATACTTTATTATAAGTTTAATGTGTAACGAAATACAACGACAAACTCAAATTCTACATGATAACTTTGAAGGCATTCTTCATGCTTTCTATTATTATATGCTCTAGCATTCTTTCCTATATAAATTCAATAAAAGAGTATTCATATGGCGGACGAATTTTGTCATTTGTCGATGAAATAGATATTTGAAGACTTTCGGATTGCAAATGACGATTTATTTTTTAAATTTTAAATTTAATATATCGGTCCAATTTTGACATTTGCTATAAAAATCGGAATTTGAGTGGCTTTCACGATCACAGATTACATCTTTGGGTCCAAATTAAGAAAATTCCAAATGGTGGCCAAATATTATTATTTGTGGTGGTCCAATTTCAGCTATATAACGAATTTTTGGTATTTTTTTCTTCACTGTCATTATTATTTTTACACAAGCCGATATTTAGTGAGAAACAGAGAGTGTCTTCAACAATTGTGTACCAATATCTCAATTATGTATTTTTATATAAAAACATACCTTGGCGCCCATTGTCTTTAGATTTTTACAAGCTTTTATTTAACTTGCTTCGTTCGTATGTCCTGTCATTCTTTCCGGGTCAAAATTTGTAATCCATTTTTGGAGCACTTGCCGACATTAGATTGAGCTGGAATTTGGCAGGTGTTCATCATTCGGGTAACAATGCATTAGTAAATTTTTGTTAAAAAACAAAATGGCGGACGAGTTTTGTGATTATGATCCGATTCGATTCAAAATTTATATGTGGGGATTTTAGAGGTCGGAGATTATGAATATTCTGTCAAAATTCATGAATTCGAGATGGCAGCTCCAAAATGGCGGAGAAGTTTTGTGATTATGGTCCGATTCTATTCAAAATTGGTATGTGGGGGTTTTCATAGACAGAGATTATGAATTTTTTGTCAAAATTTATGGAATTGAAATGAGGCTCAAGGAATTTTTGTTATAGAAAAAACCAAAATAGCGCTGCAAGATGGCGGACGAGATTTAGGTTTATGGTCCGATTCGATTCAAAATTGGTATGTGGGAGTTTTCAGGGTCGGAGATTATGATTTTTTTATCAAAATTCACAAAAACAAGATGGCGGACCAGTTTTGTAATTATGGCCCGATTTGATTCAAAATTGGTATGTCGGGGATTTTGAGATCGGAGATTATGAATTTAGTCGGAGATTATTGATTTTTTGTTAGAATTCATAAATTGAAGATGGCATCTCCAAGATGGCGGATGAGTTAATCTTTAGATGGTCTCCCCATTGAAGGACTAGATAGCTCAGAACTTACAGGAAAAAGGTCTCATAATAACGATGCCTCAACAAAAATGCATAGATTAAGGCGTACTTGAGTACTAAAAGGCACAAAATAAAAGAATTAATAAAAAAACCTTTTCAAAGACAAGCTTTTATCCAAATGCACTGAAAAGTAAAAAATAATTGCTTGTTCGCTTTTGTATTCGAACTGAAAACTTTGCGCGACAAACTATAACTCACATAATAACCTACGTAACACATCCTAAGCAATTATTTTTTACTTTTTAGTGCATTTGAATAAAAGCTTGTCTTTTTAAAAGGTTTTTTATTAATTATTTTTTCAATACGAAGTCATGTAAAAATTGAAAAAGATATTAAACAATGAGCCTTGGACCATTTTGATATTATGTTATATTTTAAACTTTTATTTTCTTCAATATCTGCCAAAAAATTATTCCGTTCGGTTCTTCTATATTAATGCATTGATTAGTGTCTTTCCCTCCATAAATGAAATCTTTATTGTTGATCATTCAGCCAATATATGTAGATACAGATAGAAGACATGTTGGCTAACTTACTGTTTCTATGGGATACATTGATTTTTTAGTCATTACCTATGTTCCACCATCAAACCCTTTGAAAACCAATAGGAATCATTTGCAAAATTTACTTTTAGACAATGTTCGATTGTCATATTTTAAAATAAAAAAACTGACAGAGATGAGTTGTAGGTGACTATTTGGAATGTGAAAGTTGGTGCAGAAATCCATACATCCTACAATTCAGGCAGAACAGGTATGAACGACTACCTACCAAATTTCAATGGTCCGATCTATGTGCAAGTTTATCTGTATAATCTTCCATTGAACAAAACTCGTGGAAATAACGTTTTGTTAATTTATTTCTTTCTTTGTTTTCAGAGCCAAACTTCGTGGGTTCATTTGATATCGGCGATTACGTTTTATTCTTCTTCAGAGAAACCGCTGTGGAATACATCAACTGCGGTAAAAGCGTTTATTCCAGAGTGGCGAGAGTCTGCAAAAAGGACACCGGAGGAAAAAATATCCTTTCACAGAACTGGGCCACTTATCTCAAAGCCAGACTCAACTGTTCCATTCCCGGGGAATTTCCTTTTTATTTCAATGAAATCCGTAAGTATTCCGCATTGTTCGTGCGATTGGCATTTACATTGCCGATTGTGTTTTTTTACTTCGTTCAACAGTCACCCAGTTGCTTACGGATAATGCTCGGTTTTATCTTTGGAGGGTTCAATATTGTACGTCCTTTTTTTTGGAATAATATTGCAATTTGTTTCACTACCGTCAACGAAGAAAGGATGATTTTGTTGAAATATTGACAGGAGTTCGTCATACAAATTTAACCTTTTATTTTATAACTTCACATCTTCGTTTTCTCTTTTTTTCCTTTTGAGTAGTAAAACAAATGAATATGTTACAATAAATCACAGTAGAGTCCAATTATTTGTTATTTTACAGTAAAGGATTTTGCTGACTGTAGGCAAATCCAGGAGGATTTGAATTGCCTTAAAATATTTTGTGATGGAAATGATATTATCCTCAATTTTGACAAAAGTACTCTTCAATCTCATTCACTAGGATTAAAAATATAAATACAAAATTGAGAATTTTAAACTGAAATGCGTATTTGAAATTGAAGATCTAGACAGTATAATGGACTCAAAATTAACTTTCAAATCACACAAAAACACGAGTATAAAAATCCCTCCTTTAGTATGCCTATGTTGACAGAATTGAGAACGTCCAGAAGTTTTTCAGATATTTTTCAAGTCGAGCGAACAAATCGCGAATAGTAGTTACACCAATTTAATGCAAGAGTACCAAATTATATCTCTCAGACATACACGAAGGCTAACTTACCTTATCATGGTTTCCAAACTAATGAAAGGGCTAGCACAAAGACCAGTTTTATTCAAAAATAGAATTCAATGTTCGAAGTAGATGTATTATTTTAGGAGGACCAACACTGCTCAAAATTCACGATTGCATAGGATGCTTTGAACTTTCAGTAATCACTGAAGTCAAATAGAATATTTTCAACTTTGTCTAGACTGTTCCAAAATCAGCGTGGATTTTTTTATTATGTTATTAATAATTAATGCATATATCCGCCCTTTTGTTGTATATTATAGGCTTATTTCAAAGTATCATGTATTCCACTATCAACTGTTTTTAACCGACGAAAAATGTTACAAAAAGAGGAGGTTCTCTGGTCACGCGTACATTTTTTTTTATGAATACGACACATAACTTCACAGAGGCGTCCGATTTTGATGATTATTTCACAGAAAATCGCTATAAATTGATTAATTTATATTTTGTGTTTGCCCTGTATACTTCTTTTATTCGTGTTCGGACCAAGTGGGAACGTCATTGGATTTTTCTCGATTTCAAAATATGGAGAAACGTTCAAACAGATTTGAATCTGCCTCCAAATTTTGTTCGTAGAGTTTAAGATTTTATACAAAAAAAGAAATGCTGTTTGTATTTTCCAATGAAAATATGTCCAATTTTTTCTTTTCACGCGATTCGTTAGCATAATTGATGGCAATTTCACAATCAATAAATAAAGTCTGAAATCAACCATCGGGCTTTTTGTATTGAAGGTAGCAACGTTTGTTTTCTCCCACTACCCATTTGTAGGTGTTACCAATCCTCAACACATTTTGAACTCGAAACATTCAAAACTCTGACACTATTTTATTCCACATGTTCGAAAGTTTTCATGAGTCAGTCTACCGTTGGTGTATTTTCATTAATAGTATTATCGAAACTAAGAAAATGCATACTAATTATACCGAATGTACTTAGGTAGAAATTATGAAATAGATTACAGATTCTTCTGAAACGAGCAATTGCCAAATTATTTAAGTTTAGGGTCACCCTGTATATTTGGGCAGTCCTATATTTTGTGTGATGAGTAAAACATGGCAAAATTATAATAATCATTTATATTTTATTAACAAATCGTCGTGGGCCCAAGGATATTGAAGTACCTGTAGTTCTTAAATTATTCGTCTTAGACCCCAAGTGTGATAGATTGTTGAAATCGTTTTATCGGGAGGAACATAGAAATGCCAAAATATACAGGTTGCCCCATTAATATTTGTGAATCTGATGTCACATGACCGAAAACAAAAAGCTCATTGGGTAACATAATATCAAAAACAGCTGCACCAATTGCTTTAATTTACAACCCCAAAATTACAATTCTCTACTACTCTCGAGTTACGAGATATTCCCTGTCTTAATCGTCGTGGGCACCCTGTATATTAACAATAATAGAGCGTTATGTGGTATGAGATTCAGGACGCTACAAAATATCCTTAATTCTTTTTTATATTTCGCTACAAGCGTTTTAAACATTTATACAGGGTAACCCAGGATTGACCCGCCAAACGTTTAGGATCGGTTCTTTAGGAAAAATAAGATAACTTTTTTTCCATAAGCATGTGTCCTAACTTCCTTAGTTTTTCATTAATTAGGTACTCAAAAACTTTTCGGCTGATTTTGATAAAACTTGGCATTCTTATTAGCGATAATAAGGGGCTTCTTTAAATGTAATTAGAATAACATTATTTATTTCAGTGGAGTCCCAGATGATAATCTAATTGTTATTAAGGCAAATCATTGTACACCACTGTTTTTTTTATGTTTAGTTTTTATCAGATTAAACAATCTAAAATACAATTGTTTTGTTACTTCAATTTTTTCTCTCTCGCTTCATTTTTGAGAAAAAAATTAAAAACCGTTTCATTGCATGTAACAGGAAAAAAATTGTATTTTGAATTGTTCAATCTGAAAAAAAAATTAACATTTACCCCAAATAAGCATGCCAAGTTTTATTAAAATCAGCCGAAAGGTTTTTGAGTAATTAATAAAAAACTGATTTTTTCTAAAAACTTTGACACCCTGTATTAGGCCCACTTGTAAAGGTTCAGTTTAAACTTCAAGTGTCAGTTAAACTTTAGTTTAATGAATAAAGTTCGTTGTATATGTGTCTGTGACTGCCATTCGGAGTTTAACTGTTAACTGGTGGATGGAGTGCCAGTTAAACTTCAAGCTTTGGTTAAACGTAAGCGCGAATTGAAATACTGATGTTTTTCCTGTAACCTATAAATATTTGTCATTCTCATTGACAATATTTTTTATTTTCAAAATGGACATATTGGAAATATTTGAAGATATATTATTTGATGGAGAAGAAGATACAGTTATTGTAAATATTGTGGAAAACCCAAGAAGACCGCGAATTTTCCTTCCGCGAATCAACACCATGGACATTTGATTAGACCATGGATATAAATTGGACGACCTCGTGCTGCCCCCGCAATCCATATTGTCACAAGTACAATAATCATAAACAATAACGAAAAAACACGAATCGAGGAATGTGAGAAATACAAACAAGTAGGCTTGATTGTAACTTGACTTGTCATTCTTGTCAATGCTGTCAATTTTCCGTCGAAACTGAGAACATATTGATGAACCAATGTGATTTGAAGTTAGCTATTGGAAGATATACAAGAAATATTTATAATATTCATCGGTTTAAACTTGAGGTTAAATTACAGTTTAAACCCCAGTTTAAACTACACCATAAACGTAACTTATACAACTGGCGCTTATAGAAAAACATATATCTTATTTTTACCTAAAAAAACCTATCCTAAACGTTTGGCGGTTCAACCCTGGACCACCCTGTATAATAGAGGTAAAAAAGCAACACATCTAGACACCAAATGCTCATATAAAAAGTTATTCAAATTTCGACATGTGGGATCTTGAAAATGAGAGCTTCATAATAGATATCTGGAGAAATATAGAAATACTGTGGACACTTTGAGGAACCCAGATAACACATGGACATCCAATGGATATCCATTGGACATCCTTCATGAATTTTATGGATATACTATGGACATCCAATTATATCAAAAAGATATATTATGGACATCCGATGGATTCAAAGTATAATGTACATCCATAGAATATCCTTCAAGGTATCGCATAATATCCTCAGAGATTCCATAAGATATTCTTCAAAGATATCCAAGATATCTTCAGGAATATCTCAGGATATCCTTCAGGATATTCAAAGCTATTTGAAAGATTTTGAGAGTATTCTACAAGATATCCGTCAGGATATCCATCGAAGATAAAATTAGTATAGCATCTGAGCGAAATGAAATAATGGTATTCAACAGAAAATGTATTAATAAACTCTGGTATCAAAAACATCTCATAAACTTCGGAGTTATCAACAAATAAAATGTACATGTAAACTCTAAAATAAAAACAGAATATTGAAATGCAGAATAATCGTAAATAAAGTTAAAGAAAAATAGAATGCTATTTTCTTGAAGTCCATTCAGGTGTTTCCTTTATTCTAGCAGATGACAGATGCCATTCTTTGGCCCTTCTCAGCCAAGCCTAGATGGCTTCTTCAGTAGCTTTTTTATTTTCCGTCGAATCACGTAATGTCTCTTCCAATAATCTATTGCAATATATTATCTGAAATTTTATACCTAATGTGATATTTTTTGCCCACCCTCAACTCAATCAAATATCCAAATGAAATATATTATTTAAATTCAATTAAAAAAAGACATTAATTTTACGTAGTTTGTTATAGGCTAAGAGCGGGCTGCAGAAAACCTGGCCAATCAAGTAACAGAATGAAATTTTTAAAAGATGGTAGTACTCACAGCAAACATAAGAAAAATCATTGACTGCCTGGGCAAAAGTGGTGCCTAAGTTTTGTATAGTCTTTTTTCGGAAAAATCAACCATACCGATGTAGCAACAGATTGGTAATAGTTTCATAAGAAATTAACTTCCGTGTGGTCAAGCGGTCTAAGGTGCTGGTTCACGAAAGGGAGCGTGTGTGAGGGCGTGAGTTCAAACCCCAGTCAGGCAGCTTTTTTTCTTTTTTCTTTCGAAATTGAAAAATGATTTGTTTGGGGGGAATATTCGTCCCAAAACAAATCATTTCTCATGTCTGAAAGCTGGCTGCAGAAAACCTGGCCGATCGAGTAACAGAATGAATGTTTTCACAAGCATTTAATTAATTTCACATAATATGTATGGTTTAGTTCAAATCTTGTAAGTGAATTTTAACCTACTTCTAGTTGCCGAATAACGTGAAATTTGGCAGGTGTTCATAATTCCGGTGACAATGCATTAGGAATTTTTGCCAAAAAAAAAATGGTAGCGCCAATATACGAGGTTTTGTGATTATAGTTCGATTCTATTCAAAATTACTGTGTGGCGATTTTTGAGATCGGACATCATGATTTATTTGCCAGAATTCATTAATTTAAGATGGCGGCTCCAAGATGGCGACGACTTTTGTGATTATAGTCCGGTTCATGAATTCAGGAAGGCGATGTGTTTTGTTATTATGGCCCGTTCCATTCAAAATTGGTATGTGGGTTTTTTGGGCGTAGATTATCAATTTTGCCAGAATTCAATAAGATGACGGATTTCATGAATGTCTAGAAAGAATTAAATAAAAATCATTGAAAAAATTAGACAAGCTTTTATACACACAAAAAATTTCTTCAATTGTTTGACCTAGGTTATTTATGCGTAACAGATTCAAAAGCTTGCCGCGAATATAAAATAGGTATTCTTGTTTGCAAGATTTTCAATCTGTTACTCACAGAATAATCTAGGTCAAACAAAGAAATAATTTTTTTTCTTCTGACTACATTTGTGTAATTTTTTCAATGATTTTCATTAAAATGTTGGCACTCACAGATACCATAAGAAAAATAATTCAGATTCTGGGCAGAATTTGTTCACAAGTTTTGTATGCTCTCTCTCCGGAACATTTTTCGTACTGCAACCATACCAATGGAGTAACAGCTTGGAATTACTCTTGAAATTCAGTATTTACAGAGTAAAAAAATAACCTAGGTCAAACAAGTAAAAAATTTATTTTTCCTTTGTGGTGCATTTGTATGAAAGCTTGTCTTAATTTTTTTCTCAATCATTGTTATTTAATTCATGATATCCGTCATTCTATTGAATTCTGACAAAAATTGATAAACTATGACCCCAAGAAATCCACATACCAATTTTGAATGGAATCCGACCATGATAACAAAACACGTCGTCTTCTTGAAGCCGCTATCTTGAATTCATGAATTTCGACTAAGAAATCATGATGTTGACTACAAAAACCCCACACACCAATTTTGAATGGAATCGGATATACCTAATAAAAAATTCCGTAATGCATTATTGAAAACCCGCCAAATTTCACGTTAATCGGACAACTAGAAGTAGGTCAAAATTCACTTGAAAGATTTGAACTAAAGATACAATTTAAATGAAAGCTTGTGAAATCATTTCTTGGTGTTACTCGATTGGCCAGGTTTTCTGCAACCAGCTCTCATACATGAGAAATGATTGGTTTTGGGACAAATATTTGCCCCACCAAATCATTTTTCAATTTCGAAAGAAAAGATAAAATGCCTGAGCTGGGGTTTGAATCACGCTCTCACCCACGCTCCCTTTCATAAACCATCCCCTTAGACCGCTTGGCCACTCGGAAGTTAATTTTTAATGAAACTATTATACCAATCTGTTGCTACATCGGTATGGTTGCTTTTTCCGAAATAAAGCCATAAAAACTTATGTAACACTTTTGCCCAGGCAGTCAATGATTTTTCTTATGTTTGCTGTGAGTACAAACATTTGAAAAACATTCTCGATTGGCCAGGTTTTCTTGGACTATTATGTAAATATATGCGGTCTTTTATTTTTCAACTAAATTGAATGGGCATCCTAAAACAAACTTTCCAACCAAGTCTTGAAAGACTCTGATTAATCTCATTTCAAAATAATTTATTAAATTATGACGCTTTCATCCTCATATCTTGCGTTCTCTCAACATCATATTCAGATATTATACTTAGTTCGCAGCTGTATTGCCCCTCTTCCATAATATATCAGCCCTTATAATTTTTTCACGTTGCAGAGAGTATCTACAAAGTACCAGGCGACAATAATAAGTTCTACGGAACATTCACAACTTCAACCAATGGGCTCATGGGTTCCGCCATCTGTTCATTCACCATCTCCGACATACAAGAAGCCTTCAGCGGAAAATTCAAGGAACAAGCTTCCTCATCTTCAGCCTGGCTCCCCGTCCTATCCAGTAGGGTTCCGGAACCACGACCGGGAACGTGCGTCAACGACACCGAAACATTGCCCGATACTGTTTTGAACTTCATCAGGAGCCACCCGCTCATGGATTCGGCGGTTATGCACGAAAACGAAAAGCCCGTATTCTTCAAGAGGGACATTTTCTTCACGAGACTGGTTGTTGACAAAATAAAAGTTGATATTGGTGGAGCGGTTTTGGATTATACTGTATATTATGCCGGTACAAGTGAGTATTCCTTCTTATTACTTGTTCGGAGAAACCATTGAAATGTATTGACTCGAAAATAATAGTATAGGTTTGTGTACAATGTATATTTTTGAGTTTAAAACCCATTTTTAGATTTAGATAAACTTACAGGAACATAAAAAGCTCATCCTCATGAACAAAAAACAATGGGTCAAACTTTTTAACAAAAGATTAGAAATAAGGTCTTTTGTAACTATATTTGAAAAACGTATTGAACTACGATTTATTTAGCAAGAGAAAGTGAAATACAAACATTCCTTCTGATTACTTCTTCGAATCTACTGATTAATTTTTCATGGAATTTTCATTGAATAAAACCCAAACATGGTTTGATTATTTGGTAACAAATAATTGGAGTCCTATTATAAACTGACACATTGGCCTGGAAACAAAAGCAATAATTTTTATATCTTCAGATTTTCGTAGTCTCTTATAAGGCCGTGGTCGTATTTGTGTAAAATATCTCTGGCCTTTCTTGTTTTACGCTGACTAAACCCTTAAATATAGGTACATCAAAATATGCCTGAAGGTATTCAACATCTTCATGGATGTTACAAAAGTGGCTACTCTTATTCCTTAACTCGCTTCATAGCATCTCTGAGATAATGGTGTTTCTTTTTGGGAGGAGAAGAGGAAATCTAACATGAGACGACCCTGGTTAAGCCGGAAGTGTCGGATACTCACAGACTGAAACTTCTCTTCTAGCTCTTCCCATTAGAACCGCTTACACTTCAATGAGAGACTTGTCACATATGTCATCTATTCCTATCTGTTTCTCTATCTTCCTTCTTTAGTTTCAGTCATTCACCTAATGATCGTATACGTTGTTTTCCATCCTTCTTCACTCAAATTTAGAGTCATCATGATACTCCTTGCATCAAGAAGTTCTTCCACAATACGGGCATTCATCCGATTCTGCTCTCATATGGCTGAATAAGTATTTCAGGAAGCAACCGTGGCCAGATAGCCTGTGTCAGAGTGTTGTAGTGATTGAGCTGTGCTCAGTAGCACTCTTCTCCTAAATGCTCTAGTTCCTTTGATTTTTAGCTAGGTCAGGGGTGTCACTGTTTCTTCCACCTTTGTGGACACTCTGTTCATATGCTCGGCGAAGGCAAGCTTCGTGCCTAGCCAAACTCCTAGATAGTTTAATAGATGGGGCTTATTGTGACACCTTGTACCTTGAATTAGAACGAGCTTAGTTTTCTCTTGGTGGTAGGAAGGGCAGCTTCAGTTTTTTCAGGTGCGAGATCAAGAAACTTATGCTCGAGCAAGTTGGTGGATTGCTGTATTTGCGGTGCACATCACACTCTCCTCGCCTTTTGCAATCACGACCATGACAATATCATCGGCGAAGCCTATCAGTATGACACCTTGCTAGTTTTTGCATCCTTAGGATTTATCGTAGATGAAATTCCATAGCGTAGGGCCTATGACAGAACCCTTTGGTACTCCACTCTTTATTCTTCTATTAACTCTATTCTCTGTTCTAGAACAATGTCTCCCTCTGACAGTTAGGACTTCATCACACTGATGAGGCTTTTCTATTTCTCGCCTAGAATGTTCTGCCAATTGGCGCTATTAAATGCATTTCTGATACCGAGGGTAATAATTGCACAGGTCTTCGATGTCTTCTTGTATTTGTCTGGCTATTTTTGTTACTTTCTCTATAACATCCACGGTCTGCTTCTCCTCTACGGAACCAAACTACCTTGACAAAAGTCCGTCAGTGCGGGTTATTTCTCTCCTCATTCTACCGAGAATCAGTTGTTCGTACAGCTTCCCTTCAACATCTAGTAGGCATTTGGGTCTGTGTGCTGACAGGTTCTCGATAGGTTTGTCTGCTTTCCTTAAAAATAGCAGAGCTACTTTGTCCGTTTCCAATATTTAGGGAATTCTGCACGACCAGCCAAACCATTGTATACAGCTAAAGTATACTGGAATATTTCCATGGGATAATGGTGTTTGGTAGATAGATACAAAAATTGATTTGGACTATTTCATATAGTATTGCATATCATTCCGAAATTTACTAAACACTAATGTTATTTATAAATGGAGAGTATAAGTTTTTTCATATATAACAAAAGATCCCAAAGTACTGATTTAAAATATTTTTCCACAGAGTTATTTCTTCCACACAATAAAGTTTTAAAACTAGTGATTGGACAATATAAATGGGTTAAGTTAACTGTTATATTTTCAGATAGTTTACCCATTTTAATTAAAACGATTTTGGGCTCTTTATTACTGGTGACAACTACTTGAAAATGATAGAAATCATTAATTATGGGATTTTTCTTTGTCTGTGAACCTATCCCACTGATCCTAAAACTTATATCAGATATACAACTCATGAAGTTTATCAATGAATTCCTTAACAATGCTTCCATTGAATTTTGGTAATTCTATGTTAACTCCCATTGCAAAGTCACTGGTAAAGAGTTGAGAGTCCCTTCACATAAAATTGCTTTCAACATTTATTTTATTTCACTGACTGTTCCAGTAAACATGTTTGTGAAACTCTCTCTACATTATTTTTCTTTCCATATATTCCTATGTCAAATAACATATTTTCCAGATGATGGTCAAGTCCATAAAATAGTCGAATGGGCAAGAGATGAAGGATCCGCCTCAATTCTCCTAGACGTATTCGATGTAACCCCTGGGGAACCTATACAAGTGATGGAAATTTCAAAAGAACACAAAGCTCTGTATGTTGCTTCTGATCACAGAGTCAAGCAGGTGGATTTAGTGATGTGTAACAGAAGATACGATAACTGTTTGAGATGTGTTCATGATCCATATTGCGGATGGGATAAGGACTTGAATGTTTGCAAGCCGTATTCACCAGGGTGAGTCAATGATCCAAAGAAAGGGATGAATGCATATCATGTAAAAAATTATATATAGTACTATTACAAGAAGTTTGTGTTGACGAGCATAAATGAGTCTGCCAACCATACGAGCTACTCAAATAACATTCTTTTGTTCTGATTGGAGAATATTTGTACATGGCAAAAAAACAAAACCACATAATGAAAAAAGCAATTTTACATCTATATTCATACATTTTAATTATTTAAGAAATCCTCAATAGGAAAATGTCACTTTTTAACACGCTTTTTTTATTAGTTTATTTTTAAAAACTAAACCAATCACTACATATATAGCTGGTAATGGTTTTTAGAAATATCCTCAGAATGAATCATTTACTTTCAGTAGATGAGATATAATTGCCCTTTGCCTATTACCATGACCATCTTTATTGAGCACATATGGTACTTTTTCTATAAATGTAAATCACTTAACAAATAACATATCGTAATTTGTAATTTGTTCACAGCTTACTTCAGGATGTTTCCAACAGCACTATCGATGTTTGCGACAGCAGCGTAGTCAAAAAGAAAATGGTTGTGACTTGGGGTCAAAGCCTGCATCTAGGATGTTTCCTCAAGATGCCTGCAGTGTTAGCATCTCAAACGATCACATGGTACCACTATTCCAAAGAAAAAGGCCGTTACAAGATTCAGTACCGTCCGGATAAATATATTGAAACATCAGAACATGGTCTGGTAATAATTGCAGTGACTGAGGCAGATGCCGGGAGATACGACTGTTGGATGGGTGCTTCTCTTTTATGCTCGTACAATGTAACTGTCGATGCGCATCGTTGTTCTCCGCCAGCTAAAAGTAACGATTATCAGAAAATTTATTCAGATTGGTGTCACGAATTTGAGAAATATAAGTCTGCGATGAAGACTTGGGAGAAGAAACAAGCAGTAAGTCTGAATCATATTTTTTAAACGAAAATTTTTCGAGTGAGAGTCAAAACATTTTGATTCAAATTGTATAGGACAGAATGAATCATTTGAAAGTATAAATAATATCTACGGGCTGTCTGGAGATGTCCTTTCACCAAAAAAGATGGCCCAGGACGAACTAAAGATCGTTGAATATTCCTAGAAGAATACTGTGGAATATCTTAATTATAAAATATTATTTTGGGATATTGGAATATTCTAAATGTGCCAGGGATATACATATCTTTTTTGGAATATTCCTAGAATGTGCTGGTGGGGAATTTTTATATTCCTTGAATATTCCCGGAATATCCAGAATATTCCCAGAATATTCCATGAATATTCCAGAAAGAATACTCCTGGAAAATCCTCTGGGAATATTCCTTGTATATCCAGAATATACCTACAATATTCCATGAATATTCCAGAAGGATAATCCTAGAATATTCCATGAACATATTCTATGAATATTTCGAGAATATTCAAAGTAATTCAGGAATATGATAGTAATATTCCCTAAATATCCTGAAGGGTTTTCAGAACAAAATAACCATTCCCTGATATTTCAGAAATTAAGGAAATAAAGAAAAATACAACTGCTTCCCCACATGAGTATTCTCAAATATAAAATCTTGAATGGCACTTTTACATCAATAATATGAACTTCTACGATTAAGTATGCCTGACAATTCAAGCAATGTGTTTGCTTACATTCGCCAAGAAACAAAACTTCATTTCAAAAATTATGTAGTAGTATGATACATAATTGTTTTCCTCAGAGTATTTGTAGATTGGAATTGCAGGTTCCACTAAGAAAAACAAAAGATTTCCGCAGACTACGCACCCCTTCCCTACAATGAAATGGAACAACATGAATTTGAACAGGTCTATTTCTATATAGTTATAATAATAATAACACCTATTTTATTAACCCGTTGCTTCTGTCACTACGGGGAAATCTCTGAAAAACAATAATTGCAAGATCGAACTACTGCTATCTGAATCAGAAAAACTTGAATCCATTATATCACTAATAGTTTCAACTTGATTACTTAACTGTCCTTTTGCATGCTATGACGGAGTTTGTGTAAAAATTGCATTAAGAATATTTTCAGTTTCCTGGTGTTCTTCCTTATACCAAGCACTGCTTCTATTTCTTTTAGGCATTTTGTAGAAAACGCCTCAAAAATGATATACAAATGAAATGTTTATGGAATGAAATGAATGGTAACATAAAAGTGTACTTACCTCACTGTGGTGATTATTAAAAATATTTGTTAAACAATTCACAAACAAATATGCAAAAGTAACCCATACCAGTAAAAAAACAAAAGATGTCAAATGTCAATTTAAAATGCATTCAACTTTACAGCTCTGCCATCGGGTTAAGCTACGACTACCTGATGAACGACAGATGCTGACGCGCGCGGAATGGTTTTGATTGGCCATGAAAGTGCACCTCGATATTTTACGACCAATGATAATTTGGTCAGTACAGTAGTGTATTTTTGTCAACTTGTCTGAACAAAAACTCTGTTTGCAAATCAAATACATCTAATCGCACTTTTGCTCATACTTTTCCCATATTTTCAACTGAAAATGGTTATTGGTGTTCATTCCATATAAATAAGGGAGAATATTCCATGAATATACAATACAGAATATTCAATTTTGATTATTCTATGAATATTCATACATGATTATTCCATGAATATTCACACAGGAATATTCTATGAAAATTCATACAGGAATATTCTCACGAGAATATTCGTGGTACATTCTCCGAGAATATTCCAGGAATATGCATATTGGAATATTCCTGGAATATGCTAGAGGCATGTGAATATTCTAGGAATATTCCATGTATATTCGGAATATACTCTTCTCTTTTCGGATATTTAGAGAATATTCTAGGAATATTCCGTGCTGTCTAGAACTTATCTAATCTTAAAAAATATATATAACCAGGGACATCTCATAGAATTCTACTTGAAGAGGATGCAGCATTTACCTTGAAAACATGAATTTATATCTACACAAAATGCTTAGGCAAAGTATGAATGAAAACATCTGAGTATGAAAATAGCTTCTAAAATTCAAGAGTTATCGCAAAATATTTCTATTTTTAGTGGTGACAGGTGAGAATATATTGAAATACCGTCGAGCGGGCCTAAGTGGACCAAATTTTTCGATTTTTTCCAAGTTTTTCTTTAATTGATAAAAGTTTTGCTTTGACAGTTTAGATATGAAATCTACCATACCTAAGTAATTCAATTCTGAAAAATTACAGTTCTAGGATGTTTAGTTCCAAATATATATTTTTTTCAAAAGGTGGTCCACTTTTCCCGCAGAAAGGGGCAAAGTAACACTGTATTGGAAAAGTGGTCCACAAAAAAGGTTTTTATTTATTATAAATCGATATTTGGAAATCAGCAAATAGTTGAAAAGAAATATTACACACGGTAGTAAATAGTAAAAGAAATATTCCGATTTAAACAAAAAACAAACTCTTAAGAACTGGGTTGTAATGAGTATAAGAAAATAACAGTTGAACTCCTCTAAAAATGAAATATAACGTGGTAAACTTATAAATAGTTTCAATATAACAAAGAAATGTCGGTTTTCATATTAAAACTATATCTGCCTCTACAATAGTTCCTAACAGAAATTGTTTCCACGATATCTATAGAATCTATAAGACACTCGTCATAAACTTGAGGAAAACAAAAATACATGTCTTTTCCTACTACTTTCAGGGTTGTTCTTGAAATGGAATATTTTTCACATATTTTTCTTCTAGATAGCCTACCTAATCGTGCCTCTCTGATTGCCAAATTTAAGTTTTATATGTTGTATTTCCTGACTTTCTTTTATCATTTCGGACCATTTTAAGTTAACTGTAACAATAAAATACAAAATTAGTACCTATTCTGCGGCTAAAGTAAACCGGTCCACTTACCCCGGACTTTTGCAGTTTATTTAATCAACACAAAAAAATTAATTTTTAAAACATTTTTCAATACTTACGTATTGTTCAAGAATATTTTATTTAATAGCCCAATATACAAGGAAACTCAAAACATAACACAGATACGAAATAATGTGTTTTTTGACGCCCGTTTGTTTCTACCACCTTTTACAGGTGTAACTTCTTGTACTTGGTTGTTTTTTCAAATAAAGATTATTATTATTATTATTATTAAATACAGAGGAGGTTTTTCTGGTTTTCAAAATAAATAATAATTGCACGTTTCCATTTGCACTCCTACAAGTCTCGTCAGACAACTACACGTCGCATCAACTTTATATTGTAGCATTCATTTATGATAAATTTTTATGAGACACAAAATGAGTAATTGCCTTAATTTCATTTGATGCCTTTCCTAATAACGTTACTGCTCATTTGTCACTGCTATCAAACCTAATCTGAATAAAAATAAAAAACTGGTATAACCATCTACTGGTTGAAATAAAAAAAAAACGAAGAATTAAATTTCTTTCAAAGAAGGGTTAATTAAATGTTTGTTCATTAAAAACCCATATTCTGCAATTATATATAAACGAGCCCTTGAACGTAACCATGCACAGTGGTCCCAATGACGAAAAAAACGGAACTAATTAATTGTTTTTGCTCAATCGCCTCTTTGGCTCTAAAAAATCATGGAAAAAAATTTAAAAAAATGGTCACAAAGGGGTAGTTTTTAGGAGGGGGTGGTTGAAAAACAAAACAGTTTTGAGTTTTTGTTTTCGCGGAATTGCTCTGAAGACTGACGAGAATCATGGTAAAAATTTTAAAAACAAACTTGTGTCGCCAAGCGGTGGTTTTTAAAAGGGGTGGTTAGACAAAAAAAAACAGATTCAAGCCTTGTTTTCGCGGAATTGTTTTTAAGGCTGACGAGAATCATGGGAAAAATACTTTAAAAAGTCTTGTCTCAAAGGGGTGATTTTTAGAAGGGGTGGTTCGAAGAAAACATCAGATACGCTCCTTATTTCGCGAAAAAGCTTCTAAGACTGACGAGAATCATGGGAAAAATGTTTAAAAAATCTTGTCACAAAAGGGAGAACCATAGGAACATTTTTCGCAAAGGGGTTGGTTTCAAAAGAGGTAACTTTGGTATCAGATCAAATGTTTTAAATGATGACTGTTTGAATGTTTAACTTCAATTCGCAAAATCAGTACCAAAAATCTTTTTAAAATATTATTTATAATATAGACATTCACATTCTAGCAAAAAAGTCGATTTTTTATATTTGATGCGTTTTTGATACACTCTTGCAGAGGCTCACAATTAATTAAATATTTTAAAAAGTGCGAGTATGAGCAAGCAAATTTTTTATATGTTTTTATAGAGACTTCAGGCTATCCATTAGATAATTTTTCAAAGCGGGGGACAAGGGGCATTTTTTGTAAGTCTAAAAGACCAATTTTCCTTATAAAACATGAAATAAAAACTACATACTTCGATTGACTTTTTACCTGAGTTTCCCAGGAATTATTCACAAGATGTTCTTTCTGGAGCTAATCGAACTCGGAAAAAAAGTACACCTATGACGCCGAGAAACGTACATGATAATTTAATGGTCATCTTCGAGGGGCTGAAGAGCGCAAATGTTTCGCAATGGTTACCCGCAATTTTAAGAAAAGGTTATCTAGACTTTTGTTTACCCTCCCACAAAGTTGGAAGTGTATACGAAAACTTTACTAAAATTCTAATTAGCTCCACTTTTTCGTTATTTTGGACCACTGTGCCATGGAATAATTCTTTATTATTATTATTTTATAATTCTTGAAATATTTAAAAACAAAAAAATATCAATTTGACTCTAAACCGTTTATGACAGAAAGCAACATTTAAATATCTGTTCATTGTGTGGCTTATTTTAGTGTGCATGTCCCATATATTATATTTTATGTTATATTACTACTTTTTAACTTAGAACTATATACCATTTAATTTAATTTACTATAGTTTTAACCTTTGCCATTTTTGAACAATAAAGCATATACAAACAAATAAACAAACTAAACGAACAAATTGTAAAAACATCAAAAAGTTTGATTTTATTATTGTTTCCAATTTGTCATCCATGAAAATGCAATGAATGATAACAAAGAAATTAACGTTAAAATTATTTTACTGTGCCATCAATTCATTAACACGAAGTTGTTCGCTACTTATTTATGATGTCAAATATTGACTACAAAATATATTCAATTAAATCTTCGAAATTTTCAAGACTTGATTTCTTGAATTGTCACTCAAATCACAGGATCTCTGAATCAGTGATCGGGGTTATTTTGTATCGTGTGGCGTCAAGTTTATTTTATTTATCAAAAACGGTTACACAAAGTGTAATAACTTCTAGTAAGGATCAAAGTGAAGAAATAACTTCCAAATAGAATGAACTAGACTAGTTTGAGTATGGAGATCCATAACAAATGATTAATAAATTCTGATTTTTTTTTTGAGATTTAGAAATTATTTGATGGAAAAAGGGTATTCTTTTTCAAACAAAATCGATAAAGGGTCTATTTTTCAAAATTTTGGAGATTAATGTTTTTTTTTGTTGTGAATAGAATACTTATGAAATATAATCAGTCATCATCTTTCATTATTAATTTGCATTTTTATTGAATTGGTCAATTGTTTTTTTTTTCAACTGAGTACTCATATAGAAGAAATTAATTGTGGGGTCTTTTGAATAATAAAAATATATTTTTCTATGCTGGAAAGTTGTATTTTCCATGAATTGTTCAATAACAAACTATTTGAAGCATTAAGGTCAATTCTCACCAGAGCGGTGCCGGTGCTTGCGTGTTATTAAGTGATCCCGTCCTCACCAAAGCAGTGCGTCGCGTTCATCGACAGCAACATTTTAACGTTTCCGGGAGCATTGGCAGGAGGCACTGCTGCTTTGAAACGCGTCCTCCCGCCTGTTGATGGACAAGTGGGAATCACGTCGTGTCAAAAGCAAGCTGTGACTTGTAATTAAATAATAAATAATAGTTTAAAAAAACTTAAAAACATGCTTTTATAGAAAACCAGACTAAAAAAATAGAAAATAAGAAAAAAAAATATTTTATAAAAAAAAAACGTGGGGTGCATGGTATCGCCTCGGCCAACAATTACCTGTGATCTGAGACATTTCTTACTTTACTGCCCTAGGTGTGTAATGTACTATATAATTATTGATACCATGCACCCCACGCTTTTTTTAAAATAAAATAAATTTTTTTCTTATTTTATATTTTTTTAGTCTGGTTTTCTATAAAAGCGTGTTTTTTAGTTTTTTTAACCTATTATTTATTTTCAACTTTTTAGTTTAGTTTTCTATTAACGCGTGTTTTTAGTTCTTCAAACTATTATTATTATTATTGATTTTTTTTAACTATTATTCTCCAATATTGAATAGAATCGGACCATAATCACAAAACTTGCGGCCATTTTGGAGCCGCCATTTTGAATCCTTCAATTTTGACAAGATAATCATAATTTTCGACCCCAAAAACCCCCACATACCAATTTTGAATAGAATCAGACCATAATCACAAAACTCGGCCGCCATTTTGAAGCCGCTATCTTGAATTTTCAATTTTTACAAAGAATCATAATATTCGACCCCAAAAACCCCCACATACCAATTTTGAATAGAATCAGACCATAATCACAAAACTCGTTCACCATTTTGGAGCCGCCATCTTGAATTTTTCAATTTTGACAAAAGAATCATAATATTCGACCCCAAAAATCCTCACATACCAATTTTGATAGAAACAGAACATAATCACAAAACTCGTTTATCACTTTGGAGCCCCCATCTTGGATTTTTCAATTTTGACAAAAGAATCATAATCTCCGACCACGAAAACCCTCAGATACCAATTTTGAAGCGAATCGGACCATAATCACAAAACTCGTACGCCATATTGGAGCCGCCATTTTGTTTTTTTTTCACACAAAAATTTCTTAATGCATTGTCGCCGGATTCATGTACACCTGCCAAATTTCAAATCATTCGGACCTCTGAAAGTGGGTCAAAATCGCGCCCAAAGGAGTCGGTTACAAACAAACAAACATACAAGTGAAGCTAATATAAAGCGTGTAAAAACAATTTCAGAGAGGTTGCAGAACGAAATAAGTACACAGGACAGGGAAAAAGTTGAAATAATGATTTTACTAGTTAAGGACATGTCCAATAAACATTACAGCAACCAAAATTGAAGAGAGACATATTGCAGTTACAAAAAGAACATCCTCCGATGATGAGGATGTAGAAACCTCCTCTGACATTTCCGAACTCATTGTCACTTCATTATAAAAAACTCAAAACACACAAATATAGATTTCTACTGCTTCGATCACACCGCTGCTGCTACCAAATATCCTGTACAAAATGCTGCATCGCCGTTCGGCACCGCTCTAGTGAGAATCGACATTTAGATATAGATGGGGTTTTAGAATCTCTATAAATGTAATAGAATTGTGCAACGAATCAAAATATATTTTTTCTTTGTTAACTAATATTTGATTTTATTTTCAGCAATGTTCCTCAAGACAAAACTCCAGCAACCAGAATAGCCATCCAAATGAAATATACAGACCTCTAGTGTGATAGCTGATAGAACGTGGACCTCTTGCACTAACTTTTTTAGGAATTCCCCTCTATTGGACTCTCGTTTTATTCATGTAAATAATTTTCTGTGAGAGACAAAGTAGGCTGGTCAAGTCTCAATATTAATTAATCAGCAGAAGTGCCCTGTTTTTGTGATGGATCCAAAATAGTGCTTCAACATGTGCTTGTATCTCTTTGGCATAAATAATGAAAAAAAAAACTGCGAGGTATCGATTTTGTTTAATTACTTCATTTCTTTTTTATTTTGATGTATTGTGTAGAAATTCTGTTGTTTAAATTGAAAATAAGATCATATAATAATTCTACAGCCAGTCGGGATCTTAGTATCGTGAAAAATGTTGGAGAAGTCCTTTAGGGTCTTCAAGATTCTCCTCAGTGGTTGGTGCAGTCTGTTTTACTATCATATCAATTGTATCATGAGCATCATTCGAAGATTTTACTGGATATGTATGTATACATAATTTCAAATTAAATAAAATGAATAACAAAAAAAAAATTAAGCAGATTTGAATGATTACCATTTGACTTTTTTAGCATGTATTTTCAAAAAAACAATTGAAAAATATATAGAAATATCCTTTAGTTAGGTTCAAACAATACTGATAATTTGTCTCTTTCTTCTAGCATTTTTAAATCATTGTATGGATCAAAGAACTATGAAAGTGTTATAGAGCCACAACTTTTTTTTCCATTTTTTTGACTTTGAAGTCGGAATTTCCGATTTTAAACTCGGAAATTCCGACGTCGAAATTTCGTTTTTACCAACTTTGAGCTCAGAAATTCTGACTTTATAAAGGGTATTCCAGGAATAAATGTATGAAACTTCTTCTACATCCCCAGGATATCCCTCAGAAGAATTTTTCTTCATCATAGGGATGTATAGAGGGACTGAAGCAAAGAAACTGAAGAAGTCTTCTAAGAAAATGAAATAAGTCTTCTAGTTGAAAGAAGTCTTCTAGTTGAAACCCGAAAATTCCGAGTTCAAGTCGGAATTTGACTTTAAAGTCGGAAAAACAAAATTCCGACTTTAAAGTCGCAGTTTCCGAATTTAAAGTCGGAATTTCCGAGTTTGATGTCGGAAAAACAAGACTTTGAAGTCAGAATTATAGAATTCCGAGTTGTAAGTCGAAAAAATAAAAAAATAAACCTTGTGGCCGTTTAACGCTTTCATAAAAAACATCATCTTTGATAGGATGAGTTCAGAAATTGTTATTTTTGGCTCTAGACTGATCAGAATTTGTGCCATGCACTCGTGAAACCAACCACTGAATGCGATCGTCTTTTCCACCATTTTGTACAGATTGGCTGTTGATTATGAATATTGTAGGTCTGTGATATGCGTGTACTGTAATTAAACAAAAAATTCATGATATTTTAATAATCTCGTCTCGGAAAAATGATTGCAAAACAATCAGCTTAAAAAACTGATTTCGGACCAAAGTGATTGGACTCTCATGGAATTAGGGTTTGAAACGTGAATGAATACATTGTAAAATTTAGTACACTTTAAAGCAATACTTTTCCGCTTGCGTGTGTTGGTCCCCTGAGAAAATATATATTATATATACCAATGTAAATACCGTTTTCGAAAATTATTACTTTCTTCATTAAGTGTCATATTTTGACAGAAATGTATCTGCTTTCGAGTATTGCAAACATTTTACGAAAAATGCTTGTTCATTATCTGCTTAATGTTTAAGGACAATCACTACAGATGATACATGTTTTTTTAATTGATGTGTTATGAGATTACGAGTGGATCGAAATTTATTCACTTGAAGCAGTATTATGAAGTTTATATTCATTTAAACTCTCATGTAATATCTCTCTCATTTCTTGAAATAGACAACCTCTGATAATTTGAAAAAAAAAATGTTTTCGTTCAAAATATATAAACTGTTGGATTGACATATTCAACATTTGGTTATTCTAGAATCGTTCGAAAGGAACTGAAATGTTGAAAGAAATTAAAACTATTTACTCTTTGAATAGTACACCGGAATGTTCAGATAATTCATTTTGAAGGTATCCTTCTCCTTAACAAAAAAGCTTGTCAAGAAACAAAAGTTCTGTTCTTCCTGAAAACCATGAATGCAATCAAAATGACTTAAAATTATATAGGGTGACCCAGGGTTAAACCGCCAAACAATTAGCATCGATTTTTTAGGAAAAATAAGTTTTTTTTTCCTAGAGCATGTGTTCTGATTTGCTTCGTTTTTGAGATACAGGTGTGAAAGTTTTTAGAAAAAAAATAATTTTTTTTATTAATTACTCAAAAACCTTTTGGCTGCTTTTGATAAAACTTGGCCTGCTTATTTTCGGTAATAAGGTGCTTCTTTTAATGTAATTAGAATAAAATTATTAATTTCAGTGGCGGCCCAAGAGGGTCATCTAATTGATATTAGGACAAATCATTGAACACCACGGTTTTTTACTAGCTTCACTTGTATGTTTGTTTGTAACCGACTCCTTTGGGCGCGATTTTGACCCACTTCCAGACGTACGAATGATTTGAAATTTGGCAGGTATACATAATTCCGGTGACAATGCATTGAGAAATTTTTGTTTGAAAAAAAAACGAAATGGCGGCTTCAATATGGCGGACGAGTTTTGTGATTATGGTCCGATTGTATTCAAAATTGGTATGTGGGGGTTTTTGGGGTCCAATATTGTGATTCTTTTGTAAAAATTGGAAAATTCTAGATGGCGGCTCCAAAATGGCGGACGAGTTTTGTGATTATGGTCCAATTCTATTCAAAATTGGTATGTGGGGGTTTTTGGAGTCAGAGATTATGATTATTTTGTCAAAACTGAAAAATTCAAGATGGCGGCTCCAAAATGGCGGACGAGTTTTGTGTTATGGTCCGATTCTATAAAAATTGGAGAATAAAGTTAAAAAATTGAATAATAATAATAATAGTTTGAAAAACTAAAAAACACGCTCTAATAGAAAACCAAACTAAAAAGTTTTTAAATTATTATTTATTGTGTTTTTTTTAGAAGTTCAATTTTTTATTTTTTTTTCATGTTTCGCTTAATTTTTGGGAAAAAAAATTAAGAACCGTTTTCCTACATGTAACTGTAAAAACTATCTAATTGATATTAGGACAAATTTATTTATTTCATTAGAAAAAGGGGTAACTTTAAAAATTCCACAAAAACTGCTCAAAATGACCACCATCTTTTTGAATGCAAAATTCTCACCTACAGACGACAGATTCTGCAGCTGCATGACACTCTGCTTGTGTGATCTCTGCTGCTGCTTGAACAATCCTTTCCCGGAGAGTACCTCGTATAAAAAAATCCATAGGTGTTAGGTCAGGATATCGTGCAGGTCAAGAAAAGGGGTTGTCTTGACTGCGACCTATTCATCCTTCCGGAAAATATTGGTGCAGCTATCATTGGACTGGTAGAGCATAATGAGCAGTAAATCCCTCTAACTGGAACCCTCTCTTTGCTCTATTAATTATAGGCATGTCATCTAACACTGGTTCAAAATCATTTTCTAAAATATGAAGGTAAGCTGGGCCATTTAGTTGCGCAGGCAGAAAATATGGACCGAACATTGCATGAAAATTCATGTTGAAAATTGCTTCTGCTGACGATTTTCGTGAGCCCAAATGTGAGTATTATGCTGATTAAAGATACCAGCCCGGGTGAAAGTTCCTTTGTCAGACCAAATCACCCTCCGAAAGTGGGAGGCATCACTTATTATTTGCCCCACGAGGAACTTTTCGGAAAATTATCTTCTTCGTGGCAAGTCATCAGGTATCAAATTCTGAACATTCCGCAGATGATGCGTGACAACCATCTGCTATTGAAGTCCCGTACATAGTGCTCTGCGTATATTCTAATTGTAAAAAAGATCCCCACATGCTACCTGAAGGAATTTCGTCGAAGTGCTGTGAGATATTTTGTGTTTAGAAGGGGTGCGAAAATTCCATCTGCTCGGGTTGCAATATAATTGATTCTGTTTCTCTTAGACTTTGAAGAGTAGTGTATGGGCGTACTCATCACAGTACCCATGAACAAACACAATATCAGCGTTTCAGTTATACTGTAAATATTTGGCATGATCATTATGCAGACTACACATAAACACACTTAAATGCATTATAATTCGAATTAATCAATTAACATGTCACAGGCTTTCAAACTTTGACACAAACCAACCCTAAATTGTTGTCAAGATTGTATCCGGCTATCTTTGATCTGATTTTTGTTGAAATTATTGTTTTCCTGTTACATGCAGGGAAACATTTTTAATTTTTTTCTTAAAAATAAAGCGAGATAAGAAAAAATTAGGAGACAAAAAATTGTATTTTTATTTGCTCATTGAGTGGCATATACTGATTTGTCCTACTATCAATTAGGTTACCCTCTGGGGCGCCACTGGAATTAATAATTTTATTCTAATTACATTGAAAGAAGCCACTTATTACGCAAATAAGCATGCCAAGTTTTATCAAAATCATGAGGCAAAAGGTTTTGAGTAATTTTAAAAACTTTAACACTCTGTTTCTCGAAAACAAGGCAAGTTGGGCACATGCTTATCTGAAAAACCGATCCTAACCGTTTGGCGGTTTTACCCTGGGTCACCCTGTATATTCGCCTTTCTAGTTTATCATTTAAGAAATGTTTATCTGATCATTATTTGGCAAGATATTTTTTTTAATGTGGAATATTTTAAAAATGTTTGCAGCAAATTTCAATTGACAGAATCATTAATGGAAAAATCCTTGGTAATTATCTAGTAATAATATATTTTCCAATATTATTTTTAGCAATAATGCATTTGTGTAAATACCTATGTATAGTTATTTATAACATCATTGTAATTTATGCAACATATTGTAGAAATTACAATAGGACGTTTACTAGCTATGCTTGAACTTTTCCATGATACTAATGTTCTTGTTTCAAGATCCTCAATATTTTTTCAGTTTACCAATTGGAATATGCAGTTATTCAATTTTGATTGAATGAAAGGTTTTATACATATCTTTGATATTGCAATAACTTTGTTTCAGTAATTTGCGTTGGTATATACATTTTACTACATTCGAATGAATGCCCGATTTTTTTTAATTGAATTCCTTAAGGTAGAAATAAGTATTCTTGTAACGAATTTAAAAACAATACTGTAAATGTATTTTTGCAGAGTGTTTTCACTTGAACAGAAAACTCTGATGTCTGACTGAAAAATCAATGGTTGATTTATACCTTTGAAAACACGCTACACTAATATATCTATTCACTTCTATGAAGTGAAATTTATATCGGGTTCCAAATGAACTAAAACTGGAAAGAACGAGGTTAATAAATCAGCCATATGTTCATCTTATTTATATTTATTCTTTTATAAGTAGTATAGTTAGTGGTTTAATTTTTCAATTTCATTTTTCCATTTTGAAGGAATTCATATGATTATAGATTTAGTTTGTTCTAAAGGTAGTAATTTTATTTTTTTATTTTTTAACATTTTTCATTGTAATATTAACTATATAGATAGTTACAATAATATTGAAAACTGACATCCAGTTATTGTAAATTGTAATGGACATGTCGCTATTGCTCTGAAATATTATCAATAAATGATTATATAATAAACTTTCACATATTTTTTTATTTCCTCCTGAACTCCGCATTTTATTCGGATTAACCTTTTAGTGGTCACGTGACATTCAGTAGTGAGTTGGGTGTGTTCATAATTCCGGAGACATTGCATTATGGCATTTTTGCTAGAGAAAAACAAAATGGCGACTCCAATATGGCGGACGAGTTTTGCGATTATAGTTCGATTCTATTCAAAATTGGTATGTGGAGACAGAGATCACGAATTTTTTGACTTCAAGATGGCGTCGAGTTTTGTGATTTCTTTCAAAATTGGTGTGTGAGGGTTTTTGAGGTCTGACAGATGTTTTTGTCAAAATCGTTAATTCAAGATGGCGACGTGTTTTGTTATTATGGCCCGATGCCATTAAAAATTGCTATGTGGGTTTTTTTGGGGTCCAAGATTATGAATTTTTGTGTACATTTAATAAGATGACGGATTTCATGAATGACTAGATAAAAAATTTAGGACAAGCGTTTAACCTTTTCAATTGCTTCTTAGCCATACATTTTTCAATTCTACTCGCCACTCACTATTGTCGTTCATTCTGGACTCCAATGTGACGACTGACTTACATTTACGTCCTGTGTTTACACTCTGAAAAACTGGAGTCTTACATGTAACGGTTTCTTGATGTCTCCTGATGAAGTCGTGACGTACAGGTACGTCTATAACGGGCCGACATTTCTCGTGAATAATTTATAAAGAAAACAAATTTTTATTGCCAATTGGATAATTAAAATTAATTTTATTTTAGCAACAAAAAAAACATACTGTAACAAAAATCTTTATTTTAGCAAGAGTAAGTTTATTATTGAAAAAAACAAATTTATGTTGATAGAATACACATAAACGAAATTAGAAACAAAGTATTAGGAGGCTCTAGACGTTCACACATAGAGTGCTGTTATGACACTGACAATGCCGTGCCAGTCACGGCGCACTCGTACGCCACACGAAACTAGTTTGTTCCGGCTCCGGTTAAACAAATGTACTAAAAAGGAAAACATAATGTACTTTATTGTTTGACCTAAGGTTATTCTGTGAGTAGCAGATTCAAAAGCTTGCCGCGAATAAAAAATAGGTTATTCTTGCGCAGCAAACAATTAAATAAATTATTTTTTCCTTTTCAGTGCATTTGTATAAGGGACCATTCATTAGTTACGTAAGAACAATTTTGGCCATTTTTGACCCCCCCACCCCTACCCCCATGTAAGAGCACAACTGGTGTGAACTGAACGGTATGTTGATGAATGCGAATAAGTGCCACATAATGAGATTCCATAGACAGGATACACCGATCGTCTTCCAATATCATATAGAAGATATTATCCTAGATGCTGTCTCTAGCATAAAAGACCTAGGAGTTACCCTTGACACAGCCCTTAGCTTCAATCTCCATATCTCTACAACTATCAACAAAGCTCTGAAACTCCTCGGCTTTATTAAGAGAACTACCTCAGACTTCTCGGACATATCATCAATACGCATTTTATATTGCTCACTAGTCCGACCGCACCTTGAATATTGCTCTGTGGTATGGAACCCCCTCTACAAAACCCACATCGATCGAATTGAACGTGTTCAGCACCGCTTTTTTAATTACGTAAACTTCAAACTACAATTATTCCGTGACCACATTCTAACCGGCAAAGCCTGAACCTACCCCACTATTGACAAGGAGGGACCAGAGGGACTTGATTTTCCTTCACAATATCATACACTGCAAACTAAGCTGCCCTGAGCTGCTATCCAAGATACATCTAAAAGTGCCTCCAGTATTCACTAGAAATAACAGCACTTTCCATACTCCCTCTATAGAACCAACTATAGATACAACAGCTGTTTACCATGTATCCAACGAACAGCGAATATTCTGGTCACCTAGACTTCTTTAATTGTCCTTAAACATTTTAAATCCAGCTTAGGACAATGAATAAATAAGACCCGCAATCCATCCACAGTCTTTCTCCTCGAGTCCACGACAACAACTGTTACATTTAATCATTTAATCAATTAATCATTAATATCCTTTTGTACATTCCACTCAATCTTAATTTACTTTCATTCATCTTAGATCGACTTAATATGTAAAACTTGACTCTACCTTCAACTGTATATTAGATGTATTGGGCTAGTTCCCGTTGAATAAATAAATAAATAAAAAAATAAAAAAAAAGATTTTTCGGACTCTCTTATGTAAGATTTTATCTGGTTTTAGAAAAGAATAAATTGCACTAAATGGCTCCTAAAGCTTATCTCAATTTTTTTTATCATTTTTTTTATAATTTTGTTGTATGATGATTGTCTGAGGTATCAGTATCTCTGTGAGGGTAGCATCGACGGGACAACTGTGAATAATATCTGTATCCCATTATGACAGCTCTTTCAGTTCTAAGATAACAATTCTTTTTTCACCCTGCAAATCGACCAGCTCCCCGTTATCATCCAATATTCGTAGAGTGATGTTATCGATCAACTAACGACCACAGGGACCGATCGGCATATAAATAATATTATGGGGTTCCTTCGTCAATTTATATCCAGGTTCAACGTCTATGTCAAACTGAAAGATGGTATGTACTTCTTCTCCATTCAGGAACGCGCCAGAAATGATATTACAATCAATTCGTATCTTATTGATGTTAACAGGAAGCGTAGATTCATGCATTCTTCCCTTCTCAAGGTGTACTTTTCCAAACCCCAGTAACTCTGCTAAGGAATCTTTTCGTGTGAAATCATTATCATATTTTGAATATATTTCACACTTCAGGGTATTGTGGTTTGCCTTCAGTTGAAATATTTTATTCATCTCGTCAGCCTCTTTGTTGACTGCTCCAAATAGCATCTGTTGTAGAACAGTATTTATTTCTTCCACCTCATAAACACCAGGAGGGATACCTCTGATATCCAGGAAGAATCTTTGGTTTTTCTATAGGTGATGACATTATTACCATCTGTTATATTGAGGATTGAGTTATACGAGTAGAACCACAGCAATCCCAACCCAAATCGTTTCCTTAAATCAAGTTCTATAGGTGGATAGAAAATGTCTCTCAAAACGGAAGACTGCCCTGACAGAGTGAACGTTCTAGACATGACTGATAACATTCACTATATGTAACGTAACTTATTGGCTAGAGCATAAGTCAAAACAAATGCTACGCCTCTTTGAGGGTGGTGGTGAATATGAAATATCCCATGTGTTTTCTGATCCCACATTGACATTCTCCATCTGACAATAGCAGCAGAATATTCTCCTTTGTGGAGGTCCATCATTCACATCAGAAGGTTCTGGTTTTCCGGGTTCATCATCATGTCCAGGACAAAACCTGTATTTCATCATCCCGGGGTCGTTTTGCAAATTTTCTGGGAGGTTATCCCATACCCATATGCTCCTCGAATCGTATGGATTATATCCTAGGAATCATATACCTACTCGCGGTCGCAATGTACTGGACCAAATATACTCTAACTTTGAGGAATGTCTCTGTAACGTAGATATTAATACTGAATCAGACCATGACACACTTCTATTAAAAATTAATGTACCAACTAAAATAAGTAATAATGGTAATACAAGAAATACAAGCACTAGAAGAATCACTAGTAACAGCCAAATTGATAATCTTATTTCGTGCTTAACAAACGAACGATGGCATGGTGTATTCTCAGCTGATGGAACAGATTCCAAATTCGTCAAATTTTACGATACATTGATGCACTATTTTAACGTAAACTGTCCGATCAAAAACGAAAAAGTTCGAAACAAAACTAACAAACTATGGGTCACTAACGAGGTGAAAGAATCATCAGAAAACCTAAAAAAATTATATGTGTTAAAAAAATCCTACCCCCAGTCAGAAAATCTTTATAGAGAAGCTAGAATACAACATAGAGCACTTGTTAAAAGTACAAAAAGTCAATTTTATTTCAATAAAATAAATAACTCCACAAACAAAAATAAAACAACATGGCAAGTTATAAATGAACTAAATGGTAAAAAAAAACTATGACACACCTGAAAATAAAAGACGGCAATGAAATACTAGATGAACCCTCAAAAATAGCAAATAAGTTCAATGACTTTTTATAAAATCCCAAAAGACAATCATAAACAACATATATAATCCAGATATTGTTATTCAATACCCTAATAATTACTTTCAAACTAATAGCATGTTTATTGCCCATGTAACGGAAAATGATGTTCTTGAAATAATTAAAAACAAAATAAAAAATAAACCATCCTATGGCTTTGATGGAATCTCTGAACTGTCATCAAAAAGATAGGACCTCACATACTTGCACCTTTAATGCATATTATAAATTCATCTTTTACAGAAGGAAATTTCCCTAAGTTGAAAACTCCATAATTACTCCTATTTTGAAGAAAGGATGCTCAGAAAACATCGAAAACTATAGACCACTATCAGTACCCTCGGTTTTATCAAAAATTATTGAATATGCCATGATTGATCAGCTTACGAACTTTTTAAACAAGTACCAAATAATTAGTGATAATCAACATGGCTTTCGCACGAAACACTCTACAATGTCCGCAATAACATCGTTCTATGAAGAAATTATTGAAGCCATTGAAAACGGTGAGAGCCCGACGGGAATCTTTTGTGACTTCAGTCGTGTTTTTGATCTGCGTTCACCATGGCACACTACTAAATATGTTATACAGATACGGAATCAGAGGTAATATTTATGACTGGTTTAACTCGTACTTAAAAGATAGAGGTCAACGAGTAAAAATATCCGAATCTGGAAAATCTGTTTTTTCATCAATGGACATTAATGCACTAGGGGTTCCACAAGGATCTATATTGGGCCCTGTACTGTTTATCTTATATATAAATGACTTGCCCTTGATTTTATCAGATACTTTTACCACTTTATATGCAGATGACTCCACTTTACTAATTAAAGATAAAAATTTTGACTCATTACAAACAAAAATTACGAGCTCAGTCAACAAATTATCTGCTTGGTCCTCTGACAGATCGTTGTTACTTAACTCTGGTAAAACCAACTATACAACATTTCATACTCATCAAAACTCAAACATACCGACACTAAACGTCAAATTAAATAATACTACCATTGATTTAATAACAGATGTCAAATTTCTAGGAGTATTCTTTGATTCCACCCTGTCTTTTAGAACTCACTGTAATAAACTATGTAAAGTTCTGAATTCTAAATGTTATCAATTGAGAAACCTAAAAAGTGCATTAAGTTTGGACCATCTCCTAAAATTCTACCACGCTGAAATTCACTCCAGAATTTCTTATGGAATTATTCTATGGGGAAACACTCCAGCTGCACATAGTGTCTTCCTATGTCAGAAGCGTATCTTAAGATGTCTCGTAGGCTGTCCACCTGACCACTCATGTCAAAACATATTTAAACAACATAAAATATTAACAGTCAGTAGCATATTAATTCTTGAACTGTTGACATATGTACATTGTAATCAAAATACCTACAAAAGGAACTGTGACAAGCATACCACGATACTGGGAAAAAAAGAGAACTTTCAGGTACCTTTCAGGCACCTGAATACAAATTTAAAATACAAAAGATTATCACCGAATACTTTTGGTTTGTACTTGTACAATTTACTTCCACAGAAGTTGAAGAGTTTATCAACACATATTTTTAAACGAAAACTAAAAAATGTTCTTGTTGATCTATGTCCTTATACAACACAAGAATTCAGTAGCAATTTAGCTTTAATTTAGTTATACAACATTTAACAGATTATCATATAGAGTTTTATTTGCATGTTTGTATGTTTCTATGACTTATAATATTTGTAAGTGTTAGACCTTTTTTACTGCTTTTATTGACTTTTTACTGTTTTTATTGACTTGTCCTATATCACATGTGATCTTACAGGATGAATAAACTATTGTATTGTATTGTATTGTACCAATGCTATTTCAGTATGACACACAAGCTATCATCACTTCTTTCGGCATATCAGCGAGTTGTCTGCTACTCATTTTCGCAAACTCAGAACCTAGAAAGCGATGAGGGAGTGCCCCATTCGTTAATATAAGATAAGATAAGAATTTATTGGTCTTTATGTTACAATATTATGTACACTTGAAAACAAACACACATAATTTGTTTAGACACGCCATAGAAAATAGAAAAGGTATACAAATCACATTACAAATATAGCTAAGTAACCTAAAAATATATATTAAACACATATTCTTAAAAAACACATTTAAAATTGAAACAATTTCCTTAGTGCCTTTTGCCTTTAATCAACAGGCCAGACAGCATCAAAAACCTCTTCACGTGTCATTGCTGGTGTAGTTTCCATAGTTATTTTTGTTGAGAGTTGAGGAAGTTCAGACACAAATGTCCGCACCACACTGTATTGAAATCTTGTTGTCGTTCATATAGAATCTGTGGGTTTTTCTTTCCTCTGCACATATAGTCTATCAACTCCAAGGGAGGGGGTAAATTACCAAAACTATCATAATAATCAACCATGGCTCCCTTCTTGATATATGCTACCCAATGCGTTCCTGCCCCATATCAAGGTTCACTATAGCAGACTCGTCTTTGAATGGTCCTGATTCTGGCAAAGTATCACGCATGAATACTGCTCGGAAATTCTTCAATTTCAAGGCTTTGGCATATTTCAGAAAATCAATGTCAGATAAGGGTCTTTGAGGCAGGGAATTCATTAGTTTTTTGTATTGTATGGTTTCAAAAATAGTCCTAATCCCGAGCGATATGGTTTGATATACAAACCACCACCGCTTTTTCCTAGGGGAAGGGACTCCATTTTTCTGTTATGTCTGGTGTTTTCAGCGAGCTCGTTTTTTCTAGCTTTTACCTCATTAATTGTCCTTATGATTTGGGAAGTTCCGCCTGCTATAGCTCCCAGGGCAGATAATCCCGCAAATATAGGTATCCCTAAAAAAAAAGTCTCAGATTGATAATTTATTTTCTTGCTCTGTGAATAACTTCGATTATCACAGTAAAAACCCAAATTTTATTCTTGTGCTTTATATCATTGTGTGCAGAATTGTGTGCTCTACAACAATATTTCTACTTTAAATCGGTATCATTGTGGATCATTCAAAAATCTGGATTATTTAAAATCTCATACCACTTGCTGATTAAAAAGTGAACATTTCTTTGGCACAAAAACTGTGATATGAAAGAACCTTCGGAAAAAGTGCGGATACAAAATCGCTTTTTTTTGGATTTGGAATTGAAGTTAATTACCCACCAGTGGCGTACCAATTATTCACAAATGGAGCGTAAATTCAAATGCTGCAAGAAAGACTTTGGAAACCTCTTTTGTATTACATGTTGTGACATTTTTCATCCAAGCTGTTTGGACCGTAAAACGAAATATAAAGAACTTGGTAGCTTCAAAATTTACTGCTCCCAAAATTGTGAGTTAAAGGATGCAGAGAGGAAACAAGATGCAGACAAACTAGTAAATGACATAAAAAAATTGAAGAATGACGTATCTCAAAGAGATGAGACTATAAACAAATTAGAATATGAGAAGGATGAAAAAGTAACTGAGCTAATGAAGAGAATAGACGAGTTAGAGAAAGATACTAAAGAAAGAGAAGCTGCTTATATTCGTGCTAGAAAAAAAACCCAGGACTTTGAAGATGAAGTCTATGAGACTGAAATATTGTATGTAAATAAACAGAGAGAACATGAACTTTCAATCTCTCAACTACAGAAAGGAATTAATGACGTGAAAAATAGAAATAGATCATTGGAAGAAGAATTAAAACAAAAAACAGATGAAATACATAAGCATATTAGAGACCTAGAAAGCCTACACGAAGTAAATGCAGAGATGCTAGGAACAATTAGAACACTAGAAATGAACAATATTACATACAGTAATGAAGTTGTCAGTCTGAAGAACACATTGACTCACCTACAAAGCTCAAAGGAAAACCCCATCAGAGAATTAACTTCATCCACCACAAAGGTGTCGGCGAAAGAAATTGGCATTTATTAACACACCATCACACTCCTGCATAAGGAAAAAATATTAATCGTATCTACGGTTCATGGTAAAGACATGGCAGAAGCCATGTCTAAACTACAGAAGAATATTCCATATTATCCTTTGTTAAATCTCATGCCACTGACGCGGAATTAGTTGTGCGCTACCAACCTTGCAAGAGATTTCACCAAAGATGATGTCGTATTAATATGGCCAAACCGTCTCACAAGTAATTCACTGGATAACATTAGATCAAATCTTAAAATACTTACACCATTATCATCTCTGAACCGTACAGATTAAATGGGAATATAAATCAATTGATTTATGAAAATAATCTCCTAATCAACAAAAAACTTCATGCCCAGAATACTAACCAATGCCTTTTCCTGGAGTGCAATAACATACTGCTGAAGAAGCAATTACTATGGAGATGGCATCAGACTGACGAATGCTGCCAAGTTTTTCCTAGGAAAAGCTTTATTGAGCTTAGTGAAAGGACTACCTACATCGGGAAACTGCGAATCTGAACAGCCTGAGATTAAAAATAACCAAATCCATGTGAGTGCTTGTTCAAATAATATTGAATTATCTAAGGAAAACGTTGTACAACGGAATTACTCAAATCATTTTTTAAGTGTAAACCGGAAAAACTTTCAATCTCCTTGATGCTGTTAAATATCCAATCCATTAGAAATAAATGTGATGAATTGCTAATTTTCTTAGAAAGTATAAATTTTCCGGAGATAATCCTACTAACGGAACACTGGCTTCAACCTAATGAACATAACTTTATCGAAAACTATACGCCAGTATCCACATATAATAGAAAACTATCAGCTCATGTGGACCCAAATACTCATTAAGAACTTCGTCTGTAAGCCATAAATTTGTAAATATGAGACAAATTTGATAATCTCCTAGAAGAAAAGCAATTCGAATTTTCACTTATATTCAGTAAAGAAATAAATATGTATATCCTATGCTTGTATAGATCTCCATCTAGCGATGTAAATGTATTTTTAACTAGGCTAGAACTGCTTATGAACGAACTGTCCGTAAAAGCTTCCATTATCGTAACTGGTGATTTCAACATCAATTTTGATGAACCCTCAGTAAATACTTTGTCGCTAAAAAATATATTATTGTCCTTCGGCTTGGTTATGCACGTGGAAAATGCAACTCGCCACTCTAGTCACTCGGCGACAAAAATTGATTATGTTTGTAGCAACATGCAAGAGAAATGCAGTTCCTGCCTTGTTATCAGTGCAGGTCTATCTGATCATGAAGCAGTTTTAAGCACATTTGACATCTGTATTACTCAACAAAAATATTTTAAGTATGGGCTGTTACACAGCAAAGCTAATTTTGATAAATTTAGAGAAGCGGCATGTCTCTCGAGTGGAATAACATTCTAAATTCAGAGAAACCTTTTGAACATTTTCATGAACTTCTTGTAACACTATTTAATGAATCCTTCCTGTACAAAAACTTAGGGATAAACGGAAAACAAAACATTGGCTCACTGTGGGAATTAGAACATCATCAAAAATTTAAGATGCCTGCATATTATAAGGAAATATACTAAAGCAATTGTTTTCCATACATACTTCACTAAATATCGAAGGATCTACAGGACACTTATCAAAACCGCCAAAGAAAGCTACTACAAGAATAAAATTGATAGATCAGATAATAAATCCAAAACCAGCTGGAGTATTATAAATGATCTGAGAGGAAAAAACCACATAAATAAACTAGAGACCACTATTACACCAAATGAACTGAATAATTACTTTTGCACTGCTGCTAGTATAATAACACAGGACTTATCAAAAAATATTGACCCCTTGGAACATTTTGGCAACTTCACCATTTCTCAGTCAATCTTATTTTATGATACAGATATTGTTGAGCTAAAAGAAGTACTGTTGTCAATTAAAAATAAAATACGCATGGAATTGATGAGATTTCTATAAGAGTGCTTGAGAACCTACCAGAAGACGCTTTTCATACATTAGCCACCTAATTAATATGTCATTTCAGAAAGGTGTATTCCCAGACTTCTTAAAACAGCTATTGTAATTCCCTTACATAAAGGTGGCGCGCAAGATACGCCAGCAAATTTCCGGCCGATTTCTCTAATACCCGCTCTGGCAAAAGTAATTGAAAAAATCGTAAAAATCAGAATAACTAAATTCTTAATAAAGCATAATATAATATCTCAAACTCAGTATGGATTCCAGGGAAATAAAAACTCATGTGATGCTATCTTCACATTTCTCCAGGAATTATACACAAATGTCAACTCCGGAGAGGCTCGGCAGCCGTGTTCTCGACTTCTCCAAGGCGTTTGACTGCGTTGACCATCGAATACTATTGGCTAAGCTTCACCGCTATGGCTTCAGAGGAGTAGTGAATAAATGGATTGAATCATATCTAACAAACCGCACACAAATGGTTAAAACCTCAACCATTTCTGATGAAGCACTGGTTAATTGTGGTGTACCACAAGGGTCCATACTTGGCCCTACCCTTTTTTTGCTGTACATCAACGATCTGATGAGAATAGATATCTCGGGCAAATTTACAATTTTCGCTGATGACACCACAATATTATGGCATGACAAGAATAAAATTGACCTGGAAAGGAAAATCAACTGCGACATGAGCAAAGTAAAAGTTGGTGTGACTCTAACCTTCTTGCCCTTAATGTAAAAAAACAACATGCTATACTTTAAGTGCGATCTTGGTAATGTCGAACTAGAAAATGGTTACATAGAGAGCGTAACAACACAAAGTTTCTAGGGTGATCATTAACAATAATCTGAAATTTGAAGAGCATGCAATTAACCTAAACAAAAACTGGCCTCTGGTTGTTTTGCTGTAAGAAGGGTGTCATATGAACTAGGGTCTTCAGCAGCAAAAACAGTATACCACGATTGATTGAGTCCCATCTGAGATCGCACACCGTTTTGGGGTGTTTGCAATAATAAGATCATGCAAAACATCTTGACTTCACAAAAAGAGCAATTAGATATATTTCTAAAGCAAAGGCACGGGATCCTTGCAAACGACTTTTGTCCTACATAAGTTGCATACTGTTATTGCCATTTTCATTCGGAGACAGTTTGTCTAATCAAAAACACATGAATAAATTCAGTCGGTTAACGTTATCCTACACGCAAGGAAAACAGTATCAACTTACACAGACCAAACTCAACTTTAGTAAAGGACTCCATTATTTACAATGGCTGCAAGATGTACAATCACTTACCTGATTACGTTAGGAGATTAACACTGTGGATAAATTTAAAAAGGCTGTTTACTTCTTGCTATGTAGCCGACCATACTATACCTTGGAAGAATTTTATGCTGATTCCTTTTAATTCATTTTAATTTAATATATTTGTACTGCCTCGGATTATAACATCAATTAGCATATATGACAAAAAACCCTATTATTTTATTTTACATATTTTACTATTGTATTTGTTTATTTATCTATATATGTAATTAATCTAGTTGTAGCTCATTACATTTTTTATAACTTAAGTTAGTGCTTTGTCCACAAGAATGTACGTTCTTCATGACAATAAAATATATTGATTGATTGATTGATCAACGGCAACACACCACCTGTCTTAGGAATTAGTATTACCCTAGGTGTTCTCTAATAGAGCAATCCACCTGCTCCCAGAAGAAAGCTTGTTTTTTTTATATGGCACACAGACTTATATAAATAGAGCACCTGAAATTAATGACCCTCATAGACCGGGAGGCCATAACACATTTTTTATATGTCTCATTTGTTCACATTCAGCAATACAAGAACCACCCAAACACTACATTCCACTACGACGAACATAAACCGTGGATAACAAGGTGGGGGCGGCGCCGGTGAAGTTGTATTAAAAAACACATGATCTCGAATTATTATTTACCGTTTGGCGTATGTCGTAAACTCTACTGTAACTGAAATAAATAATAGTTTAAAAAAACTAAAAAACACGCTTTTATAGAAAACCAAACTAAAAAAATAGAAAATAAGAAAAAAATTTATTATTATTATATTATTTTAAAAGAAAGCGTGGGGTGCATGGTATCAATAATTAGATAGTATATTACACACCTAGGGCAGTAAAGTTAAAAATGTCTCAGATCACAGGTAATTGTTGGCCGAGGCAATACCATGCACCCCACGTTTTTTTTTATATAAAATAATTTTTTTTCTTATTTTCTATTTTTTTAGTTTGGTTTTCTATAAAAGCGTGTTTTTTAGTTTTTTTAAACTATTATTTATTTCCAACTTTTTAGTTTGGTTTATTTATGAAAGCGTGTTTTTTTAGTTTTTTTTAAACTATTATTTTTATTATTTTTTTGCAAATTAAAAAAAATAATCTTATCAAATTAGTGTATTGTCATCGGTCCTCGATAAATCTACAAAGTTTGAATGAAATCTGACCCTTTAAAGTGGGTCAAAATCGCGCCCAAAGGAGTCGGTTACAAACAAACATACAAGTGAAGCTAATATTAAGCGTGTAATATTATTTTTTTGCAATAAAAAAAGAATAATCTTAAAGGTTAAAAAACGCGCCCAAAGGAGTCGGTTACAAACAAACATACAAGTGAAGCTAATATAAAGCGTGTAAAAAAAATTGGGCGGACAGCATTGCCGAACATAGAGGGTGGATATGAAGGGCAGGGCAAAATTATTATTTCCTATTGTTCGGCATTTTGTTAATTCATCTAATAATTCAATAAAACTCGAGATAATATCATCGCCGAATATTTTGGTTAGATCGGGGGCCAGCCACCTCCGCGTACTTTTGTCTTAAGGGTGTAGAGTATACGTGTTAATTCATTAATGTTCGGCATTCATTTTATATTATTTCTCAAATAAAATGAAAATATAAAAAATACATGCCAAACAAACTAATTGCATATTGACCTTCATAGACCTTAAAATCTAATTTCAGTTAACAATATTATTTGTTACTGTTCGGCGATGGTGTTTTATGATTAATAATAGTATAATATACGTAATAGTATAATATACGTAATATTTTTTCAACACAATGGAATAAACGGACGATTTTGTTATGTTAAGGGTTTGAAAAAATTGTACGACAGATTTTTTCAATCAATTATGGTGTGCCGAATAAAAAAATGTAAGGGTGAATCCCTTCCTCCTGGCACTAGTCCCAACTTTTTCCTTTTTATTTCCAATTCATGAACGGGACTGATGAATTGGAGCACAGCATAGGCATCTTCGCTTACCCATAAACGACACAGTAGCCTCACCATGCGCTTTGGCTAGATTTAATATATTTTTTGGAATAACTTCCTTTGTATCCATCATTTTGTCATGCAAATTGACAAATTGCTTAATATGATGATCATCTGTGAAATGCAACGCATGCCGAACGGCAGGTATAGTTATTACCCAGCAAACATGTTATGTGTGGGCCTCTAGAGGCACTTTAAAAACAGCCGACAGACAACATAAGCGGGCCATAATTTATTTATTTATTCAATCAAGTACTCTACAGAATTCGATACAGATTCCAAATGGTACAACTACTACTACTATGGTACAACTAATCTAAACGATACAACTAAACTAATACATTTAACGACAAACAAACAATAAACAGAAATTTATGTGTATATAAAAAGACAATAGTGAACTTAGGTACATGTATATAAAAAAAATATAAGTAAAGGATACGGTAAAAATAAATTGCTTGAATTGAATAACATTGCAAGTTTTCAGGTAGGAGTGACGGAGAATTTAAGTTGTTTCTTAAATACGTAAAAGGGATATTAAATATGTTTATTGATGAATGATGGATATTGTAGTTTTCTTGAAGCCTACAACAGAAGCGGTCGACCATAATTAGTCTGATGTGTTTGTACATAGAAAGTGTTGCAGGTTCTGGTGGTTCTAGAGTTGGCATGAAATGATAATTTTTCTAATATCTCTGTACAATTTATGACGCCATTTACAATTTTGAATAAAAATATGACATGGCATTAATTCGTCTCTGTTCTAAAGTTTCTAGATTCAACAATGAACTTCTTGTTAGAGAGTCGAGACCGTGGAAGGAAAGTCAAGTTTCCAAACAAGAAAACTTGTGAACCGACCTTGTACTCTCTCTAACGGTCCTTCTGGCAATTGTAAATTGGTGACCAAATTATACTATTATATTCCAGAATGCTTGAACAAGTGAAATATACAAGCGTCTTAATTGCGTTCTGATCAGAAATATTTCTAGCTTGCCTCTTTATAAAACCCACCATCCTGAGAGATTTATTACAAATATTGTTGATATGATCGTTGAAATTGAGTTCTTTATCAAATATTATCCCTAAATCACTGATACTAGTTACAGCTTGCAAATCAACCCCATGTATACTATAGTTGAAAATAATTGGATTGAGTATTTTATAAAACGCATGATTTTACACTTATCAATATTGATTTTCAAAAATTTTGTTCACAGTAATTGGTGAAATTGATTAAATCATTCTGAATCAAATGACAGTCATCTTCAGATGATACAACTCTATAGAATTTGAGATCATCAGCGTAAAGTAAAATGTTACAATTTTTAAAAGTGCAAATAACATCATTAATGAAGCATAAAACAGAATGGGACCAATGTGGGATCCCTGAGGAACTCCAGAGGTAACATTTATTGATTTAGAAATAGAATCTCCTATTTTCACTTTCTGATGAGCTTGTCCAGATAAGAAATAATAAACTTCAAAACTGCCATCCACACCAAGTGCTTTCATTTTAGAAATAAGAAGACTATGATTAACGGAATCGAAAGCCTTGCGAGTCAGTGTAAATCACATCAACCTGAAAACCTTGTTCTAGTTTATTACATAAAAGTTTTGTATAATTCCTAAATTGGTAGCTGTAGAGCGATTTTTGAAAAACCATGTTGTTCATTAACAATAATATGCTTAAAATTGGAAAAAAGTTCGTCTGTTAATATTGACTCAAAACTTTCGGAATACATGAAATTTTAGATATACCTCTGTAATTTTCAATATTGTTCTTACTACCTGACTTAAATATTGGTGATAACAGTGATGATTTCCATATGGTTGGAAATATTCCATCATCGAACGATTTTGAAAAATAATTTTAAGTGGAGTGGATAATACTCTGCTGCACTGTTTGAGAAGTACGGAGGAATTCCATCGGGCCAGCACTTTTGTTTTGTCCAAGTTAATTAACTTATTTTCAATTTCCTCAATGCTGAGCGTGTGAGATGTTAGCACTGAAGTAGACTGAGCGTGTCCAATGTTGGAATATTTGTAACATCAACCAATTTGGAGAAACACGACTGAAAATGGTCAGCAAATGCGTTAGCTATTTCTTTTGGAGTTTCTAAAGTTTTCCCTCTATACTCCATTATTTTAGGAAGGCCACTGTCTTTTCTATGGAATTCACAAATGACCAAAATATTTAATGTTGTCATGTATCATAAGTTCAGTGTTTGACAGGTACAAAATATAACACATATCAATGTGGTATTTAGTTTCCTTCGTATATTCGAGTATTCATCATAGTCTCGTTCTAAACCACTTATTTTGAATTTTTATGAAGTTTGTTTTTCAGTTTAAGCAATTCAATCAGATGATTGCTGTACCATTTAGGATATTTGGCAGTAGATTTGAATTTTTGTGCGATTGTTTGAATCCATCAGATAAAACTTCATAAAAAGCTGAAACTGCTTAGTCAATTAGTATTGAGTAATATAAAAATGACCAGTCAATATTAGAAAAGTATTCATTGAGTCCCATATAGTCAGCCTTGTGGAACAAAAATACCTTTTCTTTAGCATAATGGGATGAGAGAATCACGTCCTTATAATCGAATTTAAATTCTACAGCAGGGTGATAGGGATCAGATGAATGATTACTGAGTAGGCATAATTGGGTATGTTCGACACCCACAGACAAATCATCAGAAAAACTAAGTCCAAAATCTTTCCTGAGCAGTTTGTGACATCATTGAACTGTTGGAAATCCATGCGCAAATTCGTCCAGGAGAACTTCAATCGTAGCTCATAGCGGTAATTAGTACTGAGGTATGTTCATCATAACTCCATGAGATTTGAGGCAGGTTGAAATCCCCAGCAATAATGAAGTTAGCGTTAACATTGTTTCTTCTTAAGTCATGAACTTTAGTAGCAAAAGACTGATATGTTTAGCACTTTCGAACCAGGGCAGATATACACAGCACAGAGCATTATTTTCCTATTTGAGACTTTTAACTCTACCCAGAGATCCTCAAAGATTAAACTTTCCGTAGAAACAACTTTTTTGCTAATAGGTTGGACCTAACACATATCATGAGCGCCTCCTCCACGTGTACAATTAGTTTCCTTATAGTTCCGATCTTGTCTGAAGATTGAATATTTAGAATCACTTAATTCTGTATCAGAGATGTTTGTATTTAACCAGGATTCCGTTATTATTATTATGTCATAATCACATACCTGTAGAGCCCTGTTGAAATCATCCAATTTGGTTCTAAGTCCCCTTATATTTTGATAGTAACAGGACAGTGTGTTTGTATTGACAGTATGTGAGAAGGAATGAGTACCAGTTTGTGGTTGAGTACTTCCTACATCATCATTTGAGGGCAATGGTGAATTAATTATGGGTAATTGAGTAGTTATTGATTCACTCATAGAATTATCAGTAGTTAGGATTACTTCATTACAGTTACTGATGCATTGTGCGTTTTGGTGTGTAATTGAGATAGTGGCCGTTGCTTTAGGCAAAGAGTTTGATCTGGGAAGTCTTCATCAATAGCTGTGGAGTCAACTAAAATCCTCTCCTCTTCGTTCGTATTGATAATATTTTTGGAAGTTGAATGCTTATAGGCCACAGATCGAGGCCAGGATGACGATTTATAAATTTCATCTTTTAAGCTGTAGTCTATTCCAAACATAAAACATTTATTTTGGTTTACCTCTGTTGTTAGCTCCTTGACTATAATATCCGCATTTTGAAGATTTCTTGATCTTTGATGTACTTACAGATTTTATCATCAGTGATATGTCTTTTAATTCTATATAGGTAGAGCCAAACTTTCTTCTGGACTGAAGTCTTCCATTCCATTTCCTTCACCAATATTTATTTTCGTAGGTTTTTTCATAGGTTGTTTTTTCTTGTATGTCACTTCTGTGTATCCCTCACTTTCAACAGTCTGAATGTCATGTTCTAGGTTTATAATATCATTAATTTTTTTAATTTTGCTCCTTTCCGGAGCATTTCTTTCCGATTTCAGAATATCAGAGAATCTAGGTACATCTGGCAACACTGTTTTACTAATTTCACCGGTGTTTACTTCAACAGCAGTTGGTACTTTTTGCTCCATTGGGCTAATTGGTTTTTTGTTTTGTTCGTTTCTCGTCCTTTTTTGAGTAACATTGTTTTGTTTTAGTTTTTCTTCCAATAGGTCGTTATTTCGTTTCAGAAGTTTGTTGTTTTCAAGCAAAAGTTCATATTTACCATCCTTTTCAAGTAATAATTTCTTCAGCAGATCATTTTCGACTTTCAGATCTTCATCTATTTTGTTTAGATTTGGGTGGTTGATGTTGCTAGTAGATAACACAGATTCGCAGCAGACAATCCTTGATTCACAAATCCTTATGCACTGAACTTTGTTTTCACAGCACATGATAGATGAAAGACGTTTCCACACTTTACACATACTAGATTTTTACTAGGTTTGGTTTGACAACACTTAAAATATTTTTCATTGAAGTTTTCTTCATTAATCAAACAGACTGCATCTGACGGTTGCTCGCCAGACGCCGCCATTTTTACTATTGATAATCATGATACATCGTCAGCCCGGCTAGCCCGTGTCGCAATGGCCACCAGTAGGCCTCCAGACTACCACCCGCTTTATTACAGAGGGGCCTTCAGCGGATAGACAGAGTTAAGATGAACTGATATTGCATGGTACAGATTATGGTGCGATGGCGGGTATCCTACTAATCAACCCTGTCATTCCACTGTTGGGGTTTCATCAATGATCTATACAAATATACAGGGATGTCCAATTCAAAATGCTGTACATGGAAGTATAGGGCATATCTTGGAAGGCAATGAGCATAAATACGGTTTCAATGAAAACAAAATGGTCCATATAAGCGCCTAAGAACAATCGGAAACAGTGAAATTTCAATGACGAGAGGCCATTATTATGCACAATAAATTTACCAAACATTCAGAATCGACTGATTCATGGACTAGATATAAACAATTCATGGTTTTCACTCTCTGAAGCCATTAATTGTAGAGGATTTAGGAAACTGTTGAGCCAGATTGTTCCTATATAGTTACCTAAACAGGCAACTTTTTCTCCATTTCAACCATTTTTATTGTATCTCAAATAGTTTCCAAGATACTCATCCATATTTCCCAGATATTGCATTTTAAACTGGCCTGGAAAAATATTTATCACTAGTTCGAATTAATTTTTTATTTCAAGAAACACATTTTAATATATTTATATCCTTGCCTGCACAACAGAGGTTCCTAAGGATTTGTTATGCGATTAGTATTGAATATATATCTACAAAGTCAGCGTTATGGTAGGGTGTGGTTGGGCTACCGTCAGGCCAGACATGAAGGTCGCCCGCCTAAGGCGAATCGCTTCCTTCATGTATGTCCGCTCCTGCAAGGTTCATATTGTGACTTGTTGCACGAAGCGGAAAAGTGTTTATTTAATTTTTGATCTTCTTTTCCTAATTTTTTTTTCACTTGTGTGAGTTGAGAGAGCAGAGATAAAAAATCTCGCCCAGGGCACCGGAAGTGCTAAAACCGGCACTGCCTTTAAAACAGAAGTTTATTACTTAATATATCAAAAACATAAATAAAATTATTTTTCCATTCCATTTTGAGATAATTTACCGATAACACTGTTTTATAAGCTATATATTTAGGTATAACAATGAAACATGATGAGTAAAACGAATAACTATAATGAAAAATAAAAAATATCCCATTTACAAAATATATATAAAAATATTTAAAAAAAGTATTCTTTGGGTGGCAGGTACTGTTCAATTTAAAAGTCCTCTATTTTATCATTTTTGAGCAGTTCTCTTTGCTCGACCTCCTTCACGGTCACCAGCAGTTCTTAGCCATGCTTTGATGGTTGTCTCAACATTATTAATTGTACAATCCTTTGACATAGGATTCTTCCTGACTGACACTACAAATAGAAATTTGGAATGAGTATATGAATTTTTGTTGAAAGGAAATTCATGTTTCAAATATAAAATATGGCTCATGATTCGAAGAGAAAAGAAGAGCCAAAAGAACTCACCATGTATCAAATGGATCAAGTTTTTGAGATCTTTGAAACCATTTTTCTCATTTCGCCCTGTCCAATTTGTGTGGATTGCCAATTCATTAGTAATTAAATTGCAGATAATTTTTCTGCATGTCTCATTATCATCCTTGCCTCAAAGGTATTGAAGCATAGAACACTTAAATTAAAATAAAAGCAATAATAGTCATAGGCAGTGAACTAGAAGATTCAATGCAGCTGCTGGATTCGAATTATTATACTGCCCATAATTCCAAATGAAGATATACACATGTTTGAATGTCTTAGTTTAGCACAATTTTAATGCAGTTGAAATGTTACTTCAGTGTGTGTATACTTCATCACATTTTTTTCAACAATATGAAAAGGAAAAGTTGACTTACCATTTCAGCAAATTTGGTTTTGTCTGATAAATCATCATTCAATCCTCTGGATCTTCAGCAAAAGAAATAGTGTCCATGAAGTTATCAGCAATATCAATTTTCATATGTTTTGCTTTACTGGGTCCGGGCTGACTATCAACATCAAGATTTCTACGAGAAATGTCGTCTATCATAACCTCAACCTTTACAGTGGAGACAGCATTTTTCGCAAGGCGCTGTTTTTAACGAGTGCTCTTTGTGATATGCACGAGTTTTCTAGAGGAAACATTGTGATGGTATGATGATATATAAATATAGCAAATGATGTAGGTATACTTACTTTTCTGTGTTTTCGGACATATCTGATAGCTCTAAAGTTAAAAAGTCCTTTGTTCACCGAATAGATTGAATGACCACACACAAATCTGAAAAAAATTTCGCCTATTTTTCACAAAAATAACCAAACCACAGTCACCAGATAAAAAACAAAATACGCGATTTGCGATTTCGACATCCGACACAAAATCAGCAGTAGGGCCAACTACCAACGTGATATTCAGTAATGCCAATGTGGCATTTTCATTACAGCACAGCACATACTGTGTCAAAACGACATAGGCGCGATTATCGCAAATCTTTAACGGCAATTTCTGGCTAAACTTAAAACATCCATAATAAATATGCGTATGTTCAGCCAAAGCGGCAAAACTGATATCATGCCAATTATTTGCCGACAACGGTGTGCCGCTGCCGACATCTGACCGCCGTTACCCACTAAACATAAAAACATGTTTTAAACATAAATGTTATATCACATTGTGACTTTGTGATGTTTTTCTGAGATATGCTTGATATAACAGATACGTTGCGTCCATGGTACTTTGTGCCTCTTATAAATATTACAATGTAATGTTCAATGATAATTATTACATAAATGTATCATATTTTGCATAACTTCAATGTAACTTTATTACATACATTTAATGTTGCTCAAAACATTTATGGAACAACATTTGTGTAACGTTACATCATCGTTACCCTTTTATATTAATATTTCGTATCGTGGTATACAGGGTGGAGCAGATACTCATGGTATACTTTCTTCTATATTTATACATTTCTGGAATTTAAATCGTCACTTTTTGTAGGTGAATAATTTAATAAACATAGAAAGGGAAGATATACCATGAGCCTGACTAAATATTACTGGGACAATTAAATTGAATCAAGAACTTTATCTGCATAAAATATATAATGGAACTTAAAAAAATAACAAGTACTCCATAAAAAAAAATAAACAAATATATCACGGAATCGATATATTTAGTCTCTTTACTACTCCTTCCTCTTTAGTTTCTGTCACTACTCCTTTCTCTTTAGCCTCTGTCATTACTCCTTCCTCTTTAGCCTCTGTTTGACGAATCTCATCCAATCCATCACATTGAGTTCATTCAACTCTAACATCATTCAACTCTAACAGTAGTTGCATTGACTACCGTTTCTACAGATGCTGAAAATATAGTAAATATATAGTCACTGAAAACTCAAATGGATTTTGATGATGTATTGTCAAAAAATATCAGGTGATGTATGTATTTCATGTAGTAAGTATGAACTTATGGACATATGTTTCGATTCAACGGAAGAAGGTAAATACAAAATAAAACTAATAGAAGATGCCTATTTTACAAGACATAGGGCCGGTTGCATAAAGAATTCAACAAATGATAAAATATTCAATTTGTTTATTACTATGGCAAGGCATTAGGTAGCAGTGTAATCCTCAAGTTAGCAAATGGCTTATGCAACTAACTGGCCCCTAGAGTTGAAGAAAAAAATCACTGAGAAGCACTTATGTTTAAGTATGTCCATCACTTTTAAATCAGAAATTTTTAAATTCCGTTTTTGCCCAGTCTATGAACAATACTGGGCAAGCTCATCTTCATCTTCAATCTGTTGGAGGCACCCCCTTATTAGATTTTTATAATCTGAAGCTCCTACGAGTACCAGTTTGTTCATCTAGAATGATACAGAAATGTAAAAGAAATTCCCAGAACACAACCAAACTGAAATTAACGTGAAGTTTTGAAGAGGTAGTTATTTGATAGTTTGTATCAAAAAATATAAGTGAAGTATAATTTCAGTATACATTAACATCAAAATATATTCACACACTCCTGGTAAATTCAACATAACCATAAAAAAATGCATTTGATGATTTTTCGTCAACTTAATTCCACAAAATTTCCATGTGATGAACGGTTATAGGTTCATCAAAATCTGGTGTGGAAATTCAATATGCAATTCTTTCAATATTCATGTACATTTTCTTTTTGCAATTTTTCAATTTTATTTGTATCTCAATAATTTCATCATTAGAGATAATAATTTTTTACTTTTCTAAGTGTGGATTCATGACTGGTGTGAAGACCGCTGCCATTTTCTAGCTGCCGTTTTTAAAATAGCTGCCAAATGACCAGTGGCGTCGGAAATTTTGTTTGTAATTCGGAAAATTAGGAAAACATTCCATAACCAATTCTATCGATTCATTACGTATTCAACAATATTTGACAGTGCATAGTTCACTTCGATATACCAGGAGTGGAATGAAAGAGCAGCTTTCTTGAATATAAATGTTGACACTTTGGGATAATATTTGACTTTTTCAGGTAATTTGTGAACATGAATTTCGTACATTATAGATGAGCAACAATTCGCTAGAAAAATTGTCTGGTTAGTAAATGATGTCCGACGGCGGTAGTTGTCTTATCGACATTTGAAAAAATATGTTTTAGGCATACCGGAATATTTAGCCAAGTCCATACTCATGGAGTGTCTAGAAGACAGAACAATAAACGTCTTCTATGAATATGAATGACTCGCGAGCAGTCCGAAGGGAAGAATTGTCGGATAGAAATTTTAAATAATATGTTTTGGCATACCGAAATATTTAGCCAACTCCATACTCATGGAGTGACTAGAAAACACAGCGATGAACATCTTCTATGGATATGAACGACTCGCAAGCCGTCTGACGGTGGGAGTTGTCAAATCGAAATTTTGAAAAATATGATATAGGCATACCGAAATATTTAGTCAACTCCATACTCATGGAGTGACTATGAAACACAGCGATAAACATCTTCTATGGATATGAACGACTCGCAAGCCGTCTGACGGTGGGAGTTGTCAAATCGAAATCTTGAAAAATATGATATAGGCATACCGAAATATTTAGCCAACTCCATACTCACGGAGTGACTAGGAGACACAAAAATGAACAACTTCTATGAATATGAACGACTCGCAAGCCGTCTGACGGTGGAAGTTGTCGAATTGAAATTTTGAAAAATGAGTTTTAGGCACACCGAAATAGTTGGCCAACTCCATACTCACGGAGTGACTAGGAGACACAACAATAAACAACTTCTATGAATATGAACGACTCGAACCGTCCTGACGTTGGGAGTAGTCAAATCGAAAATTTTAAAAATATGATTTAGGCATACCGAAATATTTAGCCAACTCCATACTCATGGAGACTAGGAGACACAGCGATAAACATCTCCTATGAATATGAACGACTCAAACCGTCTGACGTTGGAAGTTGTCAAATCGAAATTTTGAAAATATGATTTGAGCATACGAAATATTTAGAACTCCATACTCATGGGTGACTGGGAAACAGCGATAAACATCTTCTATGAATATGAATGACTCTAAGCGTCTGACAGTGGAAGATGTCGATTTGAAATTTTAAAAATATGTTTTAGGCATACCGAAATAGTTAGCCAACTCCATACTCACGGGTAACTAGGAACACAACAATAAATAATTTTTATGAATATGAACGACTCGCAAACCGTCTGCGGTGGGAGTTATCAAATCGAAATTTGAAAAATATGATTTAAGATACCGAAATATTAAGCCAACTCCATACTCTGGAGTGACTAGAAGACACAACGATAAACATCTTTTATGAATATGAACGATTCGCAACCGTCTGACGGTGGGAGTTGTCAAATCGAAATTTTTGAAAAATATGACTTAGGCATACCGAAATATTGTCCAACTCCTATGGGTGACTAGAAGATATAGCGATAAACATCTTCTGGAATATGAATGACTCTAAGCCGTCTGGCGGTGGAAGTTGTCGAATTGAAATTTTGAAAAATATGTTTAAGGCATACCGAAATAGTTAGCCAACTCCATACTCACGGGTACTAGGAACACAACAATGAACAACTTCATGAATATGAACGACTGCCAAGACCGTCGGGCGGTGGAAGTTGTCGAATCGAAATTTTGAAAAGTATGTTTTCAGCATACCGAAATAGTTAGCCAACTCCATACTCACGGGTGACTAGGAACCAATAATAAACAACTTCTATGAATATGAACGACTCGCAAAACCGTCTGGCGTTGGGAGTTGTCAAATCGAAATTTTGAAAAATATGATTTAGGCATCCGAATATTTTAGCCAACTCCATACTCATGGGTGACTAGAGACACAGCGATAAACATCTTCTATGAATATGAATGACTCGCAAGCCGTCTGACGTTGGGAGTTGTCAAATCGAAAATTTTAAAATGAAAGATGAAAAAAAACGAGAGTTTGCTAGATAATATCGATATTGATTACTTTAGAGGCGATCTGAAATTGATGCTATTGAAAAACAAAGCAAAGCAAGCAAAAGCAAAGAATTGAACGCTTTATGTTTCTTCTGCGGGAGAAATAATGAAAACGATGATTTTATCTGTAGGTTATGTCACAGGTCTACTCATCGGAAGTGTCTGATGACGAATCATGAAATGAACAGCGGAATAAACATTAAGAGCAAAATGAAAAATGGAATTTGCTATCTTTGTAGATTATATTGAATTTATTTTGAACGATATTGTGATATTTTGGTCAAACATACTGAATACTTATTATTGTAATTTATGATTTGTAGATTTGTTTAGTTCAACAGAGATATATTTTTCATTGATTTTTAAAATGTACCATACTTTCACTAACATATTTATATAACATATATGTACTATTTTTGTGGTGTTTACAACTTGAGTGGTATTTTATGTTGAAAGCGCAATAAAAGACTTGCTTGATTTGAAAAAGGCATTTATCCCAAAATTGTAAACTGGTAAGCCCCGCATCGGAAGTCTTACTTAATATCAAACTCATAGGGATGTTCATTGTTGTGTCTTTTCACCCATGAATATGGAGTTGGATTATATTTCGGTATGCCTAAAACACAATTTCTAAATGACAACTCAAAACACGTTGGACTGCTTCGAGTCATTCGTATTTATAGAGGATGGCTTTTATGTCTTCTAGTCACTGCATGAGTATGAAGTTAGCAAAATATTTCGGTATGCCTAAAACATATTTTTCTAAATTTCAATTCGACAACTTCCACCATCGGACGGCTCGCAAGTCGTTCATATTCATAGAAGTTGTTCATTGTTGTGTCTCCTAGTCACTCCGTGAGTATGGAGTTGGCTAACTATTTCGGCATGCCCAAAACATATTTTTCAAAATTTCGATTTGACAACTCCCACCGTCAGACGGCTTGCGAGTCATTCATATTCATAGACGATATTTATCGCTATGTCTTCTAGTCACTCCATGAGTATGGAGTTGTAAACATTCGGTATCCTAAATCATATTTTTTCAAAATTTCGATTTGACCACTCCCACCGCCAGAGCTTCTGAGTCGTTCATATTCATAAAATATTTTATCGTTTGTCTTCTATTACCCAGGTATGAAGTTGGCTAAATATTTCGGTATCCTAAAACATATTTTTTAAAAGTTTCAATTGACAACTCCCACCGTCCAGACGGCTTAGAAGTCGTCCTATCCAAGAAGATGTTTATCGCTGTTCTAGTCACCCATGAGTATGGAGTATAAATATTTCGTATGCCCAAAAAATATTTTTTTAAAAGTTTCAATTCGATAACTCCCACGCCGGACGCTTCGAAGTCATTCATATTCATAGAGGATGTTTATCGCTGTGTCTCCTAGTCACTCCATGAATATAGTTGGCTAAATATTTCGGTATGCTCAAATCATATTTTTTAAAAAATTTCTGATTTGAAACTTCAACGTCAGACGGTTGCAGTCGTTCATATTCATAGAGATGTTTATATTGTCTCCTAGTCCTCCGAGTATGGAGTTGTAAATATTTCGGTATGCCTAAAACATGTTTTTCAAAAAATTTATATTTGACAACTTCCACCGTCGGACGGCCGAGTCGTTCATATTCATAGAAGTTGTTTATTGTTGTTCTCCTAGTCAATCCGTGAATATGGGTTGGCTAACCATTTCGGTATGCCTAAACATATTTTTCAAAATTTCAATTGACAACTTCCACCGCCAGGCGGCTTGCGAGTCATTCATATTCATGAAGATGTTTATCGCCACCTAGTCACTCCATGAGTATGGAGTTCTAAATATTTCGTATGCTCAAATCCATATTTTAAAAAATTTCCTTTGACAACTTCCACGCTCAGCGGCTTGGCGAGTCGTTCATATTCATAGAGGAATGTTTATCGCTGCATGTCTCCAGTCACTTCCATGAGTATGGAGTTCAAATTTCGGTATCCTAAAACATATTTTTCAAAATTTCAATTCGACAACTTCCACCGTCAGACGGCTTGCGAGTCATTCATATTCATAGACGATGTTTATCGCTCTCCCAGTCCTCCTATAGAGTATGGAGTTGGCTAAATATTTCGCATGCCTAAAACATATTTTTCAAAATTTCAATTCGACAACTTCCACCGTCAGACGGTTTGCGAGTCGTTCATATTCATAGAAGTTGTTCATTGCTATGTAATCCTAGTCACTCCATGAGTATGGAGTTGGCTAAATATTTCGGAATGCCTAAAACATATTTTTTCAAAATTTCAATTCGACAACTTCCACCTTCAGACAGCTTGCGAGTCATTCATATTCATAGAAGATGTTTATCGCTATGTCTTCTAGTCCTCCATGAGTATGGAGTTCTAAAATATTTCGGTATGCCTAAATCATATTTTTCAAAATGTCGATTTGACAACTCCCACCGTCAGACGGCTTGCGAGTCGTTCATATTCATAAAATATGTTTATCGTTGTGTCTTCTAGTCACTCCATGAGTATGGAGTTGGCTAAATATTTCGGTATGCCTAAAATATATTTTTCAAAATTTATATTTGACAACTTCCACCGTCGGACGGCTCGCGAGTCGTTCATATTTATAGGAGATGTTTATCGCTGTGTCTCCTAGTCACTCCATGAGTATGGAGTTGGCTAAATATTTCTGAATGCCTAAAACATGTTTTTCAAAATTTATATTTGACAACTTCCACCGTCGGACGGCTCGCGAGTCGTTCATATTCATAGAATTTGTTTATTGTTGTGTCTCCTAGTCACTCCGTGAATATGGAGTTGGCTAACTATTTCGGTATGCCTAAAACATATTTTTCAAAATTTCAATTCGACAACTTCCACCGTCAGACGGCTTGCGAGTCATTCATATTTTTTTATTTATTTATTTATACTGATTACAAACAGACTATGTCTAATAACATGTATCAGTTGGAAAATTACAAACATACAGAAGCGAAGTATAACAATTATACAGATACAAACATATATATATATATATATATATATATATATATATATGAACAATATTAAAACTATTAAAACATTTAAAAATAATGTACAAACATCACAAGGCACTTATATTATCCTGGTTGTATCTAAAATGGGAGATAGGGGAGGTCTTAGATATATTAAAAATCAATTTCCCTGTTCTCAAGAGGTTGTTAACACTGACTAAGCAGGGTTTTTTCGAGTTAAATTGTGAATTTTGAAGGGGCTATTTCTGATTCTCAGTCTTTATGTCTGGTACGTTGAAATGAATGTTCATCAGTATATCAGGTACATTGATCAAGTTGTGTAAGATATCAAAGACGAAAGAATCTGGATCCTTTCACGTCGTTCCTCAAAGTCATAATTTCAAAATCTCTTTTGGTTTTAGGATATCACATAATGGGTATATTCCATATTTTGAAGTGCATGGATCTTAGAAATTTTTTTGAATTTTTTAACATATCGAATATTTTAAGGTCTCAGGGTTCCAAATAATACAGCAGTACTCTAACTTTGATCTAACATAGGAATTAAATGGTATTATAGATGTTTGGTATTTAAAATCATGGCTTGATCTCAAGATGAAGCCGATTTTCTGTAGCACTCAAAGCTAATTCTGCTAATATGTTCATTGAACGACAATGTTTTAGTAAAAACAACACCCAGATCCTTGATTCTATCTAGAGATTCCAGCTCGACATCATTGATGGTATAGTTTCCGACTATTTCAATTTTTTTCCTAGTGTATGACACTATTTTACATTTCGACTCATTTAGTGATAGGTCATTATCATCGCAGTACCTACAGATTGAATCAATTATGTCTTGGAACTTTTTTGTGTCTTCTACTGATGCTATTTTGAGAAACACTTTCAAGTCATCTGCATATAGAAGAAATTTTGTACCTTCAAGATAGTCATTGATATCATTAATGAACATGACAAAAAGCAACGGTCCCAGTATTGAGCCTTGGGGTACACCCGAGGTACTAGTAAAACTCTCGGACTGACAGTTATTATATTTAACAAAGTTAGGACGATCTGTCAGATACGATTTATAAATGCGACTAATTTTGCATCGAATGAAAATGATGTTAACTTATTCAGCAAAACATTGTGATTTACCCTATCAAATGCTTTTGCTAGGTCCGTGTAAATGGTATCAATTTGATAGTTGGATATTTCTTTGGAGACATACTCGCTAAAGACGCAAAGGTTTGTTGTGGTTGATTTTTTATTTATGAACCCATGTTGTTCCTCTAAGAGTACTGAAGATATGTGACAATTTATTTTTTTATGCATTGTTGTCGTATCTTTATACTCGTATAATTTATTATGTTCATTGATTAATGACCCTGTATTTGAATTTTGTTGGTGAACGTTAATGTCAAAGATAAGTCAAGTTAGAAATATAATTTTTGACGTGAAGAAAAAGTTTTATTGAAATTTACGACTGTTTAGCACAGAACTGAACATTTGGTGACCCCGACGTGATCATTAGTATGGAGACGAATAGACCAACACGAAATTTCGCAGGAATGAATAGATCTCTATCAGCAGACTTTGTGTGGCCCGACAACTGTGGAAACGGTACCAGGACTTCCAGGGCAGACAGAAACATAACATTAGCTGGATCTACTCACGACATTGTGCCCATTCAAGGTCAATCTCAATCTCCATCAAAGAAAACCTCTTCAAATGGGGAAAAGAGCAAATCAATTAAATCCAAAGAGCTATCGGTATCAAAACGTAGTTCTGTTGATTTGCAAGGAAGAAGCTCATTCTGGAAAATGAGAAGAAAAGACAAGTGGAAAATAAACGGAGACAAGTTCAGTCCAAACAAAGAGAATTAGAAACCCCTTCGTTTTGATAGATATGGAGGAGGAGTTGCAGAAGCTGATTATGAAGCCCAGCTCACTGAAAAACCAGTATTTCATCAAAAATTCAAATATTGCAAATAGATAAATTTGTTGACAAAACAAAATGATAATATTGTTGCCAATTGGATAAATGATCTTCCAGAAGCAACTGAGACCAAAGAAGACGAGAAATGGGCCGTTTCCCAGGAAAATAGAAATTCCAACAACGAATTCAGAATGCTGTGTGATACTCTGAGGGATGTTCTAAGCTCAGTCAAAACTTCAGGACAATCCCAGGTCATTACGTCAGGACAATCCCAGGCCATTTCAGCGAAAAGGAGTGCCAGACAAGTTGTGGACAAAGATTTTCCTTGTTTGACGGAAATCCCAAGATTGGCCTCTCTTTATAAACATTTTACGAACATTTGTAAAACTATGTGAATATTCGCAACAAGAGATCGTGCTTAAACTGCAGAAATGTTAGAAAGGACCTGCGAAATCAACAGATTCCGGGATGATGTTGACATCAAATGTTGATCTAATTATGAAAGCACTTCAAACTCGTTTTGGTAGACCGGAATTCAGCATCGAAACCCTAATTTCAAAAACAAGAGGTGTGCCTTTCATAAACGACTGTAATTTAGAAAAACTAATACATCTATCAAACGAGGTGAATAATATAGTGTCTACTATAAAACCCTGGGGTCTACGGGCATCTTCAGAATCCTCAATTGTTGAGGGATATTCTCAATAAGTTACCAGATATCCTGAAACTGAGTTGGGGAGAGGTTGTTGCCAGAAAATGAGATTGTGGATTTGGATGATTTTGTGAAATGGTTGGAGAGTTACGCCAGTGCCGCCTGTTTGTCAGTACACCCCAACCGTTTGAAGCAGAGAGGCAAAACCATTTGACAAAATCCGAAAGAGTTCTAAGTGACGACAGAAGAGAAGGAATCCCAGATTTCAGGAAAGTTCATGTGCTCGTACTGTGAAAAAGTCTCTCATGAAAATGTGTGTCCGCAGATGGAAGCAGACGACATTGATACCAGGTGGAAAACAGTAGTTGAGAAAAAACTTTGTTTTTCATGCCTAAAACGAAATCACCATACATTTAAATGTAAAAATAGAAAGAACTGTGGAATAATGGGATGCAAATTGTTCCATCACCCTCTGCTCCACAAAGAAAAACACAATCCAGCATTGTTGCAAGCAAAATGCATATTGCCAGTAACTCAGTACCCAGGTTGAAATGCTTTGTGCAGTGGCCTGATAGAAAACATTTGCGGATGATTTCCATAAAACTCCATGGTCCAAAAGCATCCACAAAATTTATGCACTTTGTGATGAGGCATCGACAATCACGTTATTAGATGCAGACATCGCTGAACATCTAGGTTTTGTTGGGTCTCCAGAGCAGTTGTGTTTGCAGTGGACGAATGACGAAATCACTTCACAAGTAAACTCTCTCAGATTCGACATGAAAATTTCCAAGGTGGATGAAGAAAGTAAAGTTTATTTTCTGAGGGGAGTTCGGACAATAGACAACCTGTCACTACCGTCACAAACAGTGAAAACTTCAGATATTGAAAAATATTCGCATCTGAGAGGAATTCCCATTCCCAATTATGAAAATCAGAGAGCTGTCAGTGATAATTGACAGGACAACATTCCATTTGATAACGCCTACCTAAAATCGATGTGGACCAGAAAATTCTTTGATGGCAACTAGATGTTTATTAGGATGGTCGATACATGGACCTAGTTTGGGGCAGGATGAAAAAGATAATAGAAAATGTCACGTGTTACATGTATGTGAGAAAAGTAACCAAGACGATGATTTACAGAATCTAATGAGAGGACAATTCACAACAGAATCTTTTGGAGTTTTATTGACCCCCAAGCGAATGAGCCCGGATAATTTGAAGGCTATGAAGTTAATGAAAAATACAATCGAAAGAGTAGAGGGTTTCACATGAAATTGGTCTACTTTGGAAAATTCCAACTGCTAGGAGAATTGAGATACATACATTCTCAGACAGCAGTGAGAAAGCATTTGCGGCTGTATCGTATCCCCGTGTAATTGGAGTAACCAAAATTGATGTGTCTTTCATCACAGCAAGAACGAGAGTGTCCCGCTGAAACCTCTACCATCCCAAGATTGGAGTTACAAGGTGCTGTGATGGCAAGTAGAATTGCAGAATCTATTAAACAAGAACTCGAAATAACCATCGATCAGACCTATTTTTGAACCGATTCACGATGCGTTCTTGGATGGATAAGAGGTGATGGTAGAAAATACAAACAGTTTGTTGCTCAGAGAATCGGGGAGATTCAAGAACGAACAAGATGCGAAGATTGGAGATGGGTGAGATGAGATCATGGGCCAATTACCAGAAATAAGATTGAGGCAAGAAGTTCGGCCTTTCGTGAACACAGGTATGGTTTCTTTGGACCTATTCTGGTAAAAATCGGAAGACATGAGGAAGAGGTGGGGGTATTGTTCACATTCTTGCTGGAGAGCCATTCATCTGGAAATTTCTAAACACTGAATACGGATTCTGCATCATGGCTATCATGAGAATGGCGGCTAGAAGAGGAAACCAGATACAATTTATTGTGATAATGGAACAACTTCCTCAGGAGCAAAAATTACCAATATGATTCAAGATCTGGATACATCATCCATCGAAGATTCTATGTCTTCTAAGAATATAGAATTCAGGTTTATTCCTCCTGCCGCACATATGGGGGGCTTGGGAAAAGGCTCTGGATCGTGAAAAGAGTAGGTAATGTTCTCCATCAGCAACCCCTGAAGGAAGAAGTTTTGCAGACTCTATTTGCAGAAGCAATGATCTCAAGCACTTATGCCAAATCATTTTCTGTGGTTCCTCAATGGAGAAGGCCCCCCATTTCCTGAAAACCAGATGAAAACTGCCTAAGAAGAGGATGAAGTTATCAAGACAACTTTTAGATTCTTTTTTGGAGACATTGGGTAAAGAATATTTAGTGACACTCACCCGAAGAAACAAATGGACCAGAGATCGAAACCAATTCGACCTGATGATGTTGTCGTTTTGGTTGATGACACTGCCCTAGATATCAATGGAAGTTGGGAAGAATAACTAATGTTTATCCTGGACCGACCAAAAAATTCGAGTCGTGGATGTCAAGACGTCTATGGGAAAATATCACTACCAGTTAAAACTTTGTTTTTTGGGAGCTAGAAGAAAACTAATTCTCTAGCAAGGGAAGAAATGTCGTCTTTATACTCGTATAATTTATTATGTTCATTGATTAATGACCCTGTATTTGAATTTTGTTGGTGAACGTTAATGTAAAGATAAGTCAAGTTAGAAATATAATTTTGCGTGAAGGAAAAGTTTTGTTGAAATTTACGACTGTTCAGACAGAACTGAACAATTGTCTTTTCAAATATTTTTTGAGGGGATGGTAAAATAGTGATGAGCCTATAGTTTGTTATTTCATTGGTTTTGCCAGATTTATGAATTGCAATTATTCCACTTTGAATCTTTCAGGAAACACATTAGACTCAAATGATCTATTGAAAATAATTTGTAGTGGTGATGATAATAGGTCAGCAATGCTTTGAAAAAGTAGGCTGGTATTCCATCTACCCCCATTGCGCTTTGGGTTTCAATGATTGAATGGCCCCCTAAAATATCAGATATTTCAATGTTTTAATTTGTAGGTTAGTAAGACCATAATCTTTTATGTTCGGTTTCCTAGAGATGAGGTACTTTCACTATATACTGACTTGAAGTATTGTGCATAGGCATTGGAGATATCTTTATCTGATTCTAAGATTTCACTATTATAAATAAATCTACTCGATATAGATGAGTTATCTTTTATTTTTTCATAAAGTCCCAAAAGTATTTTGGATCCAATGAATTTGTTCCTCAATATTTTCATATGATTTTCATAACTCGCTTTGATAAGTTTTTTGGTTTCACTTCTCAGTTTCCTGTATCTTTGCAAATATTCCGGATTTTTTTTTTGATTTTTTACATAGACGTTTCTTTAGCTTTATTTTTTGAACAAGCTCTTTTGAGTACCAGTGCAGATATTTGTTTTTGTATTGTCTTTTATGTGGGATGCATTCATCCATTATATCGTACAGAGTGTCATAAAATTGAGTAACACATTCATTTGGATCATTTGAGTTAATAATATTTTACCCAATCACACAGTACCCAGCAGATAGTATAACCTATTAAAATCACCTTTTGTAGTCATAGTTAGGTGAGTTGGTATCATGGAGTTGAGATAGTTTCCTTTTGAAAACATATGCGAAATTTATTTCTAAGGGTGGAGTGATATTGGTCAATACTTACAGAGGAGAGTCTGAGAGGGATACCTTGCTTCTGTGCTCATTAATACCAAGTCCAAAGTATTGTTTACAAAATTTGGAATATCACCTCATGGAGTAGAGATCATATTTCACAAAATGTTCAAGATTATTTTAGCCTTAGAGGAACCAGCTTCAAGATCATATGAGGCCACTGATTCGGACATTAAAGTCACCTACACAGAATAATTATCAGAATAAAGGGTCATTACATGCTTTCAAGAGATCAAGCATTTTTCATAGGCTGTTGGGTTTGATCCTGACCTGATATACAGACAACAAATTGTTATTGTGGTATCTGTAATTTGCATGTCCCCACTAGCCACTGAAAATCAATGTCCATGTTTTTTTTTTTACTTGCACGATATGATTTATTTTTTGACACAGCATAGTACACCCTTCCTGCACACCTGCAATTTCGGGATGGTTTGTCATTCCTCAGTTTTTTGGTATCTTTATCACATAGTTCATTATCATATATTGGTCATTGGGGCCATGTCTCGGATAAACATATGATGTCAAAATCATTCAAGGTAATGTTTTGATATATTTCCTTCACTTTAGATCTTAATCCACGAACATTTTGGTAGAAGATTGAGAATTCCCCCTTAAATGCCTCCGGATCATATATCTGGTTTTCTATGGGCTGTTTACTACCTCCTGACTGGCCTTTGATGATTTCCTAAAAGGCCCTTGAGTAACTTCTCTCACTATTGGTCTTCTCTCAGTGGGACTGTCATCATTCACAAACTCCTTTGGTCCTTTGGCTTCTGAATAGTTCAGCGGAAACTTCATATTTATCCCAGATGAATCCGGATCGACTTAGTAAGAGCCCATTGGTCGATTTTGTTGAGATGCTCTCCATTGTGTTGAACTTAGATTTTCTAAGAAAGTTA